>JAMPIV010014963.1:0-375000 GCA_024509875.1 Oreohelix idahoensis | reverse complement strand
TCAACTTTGCCTGGCAACGAATCTTTGCCTTTTGCCTATGTTCGCTTCGTAATAGATGAAAGCTTGGTTCAAGAGTTGTTATTTGCTAAGCAACTAGTAACTGATACAAAAGGAGAGTTAATATTTCGTGTAGTAGAGAAATTTTTCAAAGAGAAGGACATTCCGCTTACTAACATTCTTGCTTGTGCAACAGATTGGTACCATAAATGATAGGTTGTTACCGCGGGTTTATAGCTTTCTTAAAAGAAGCTGTACCTGGTATATCACAGTGTAATTCACAGACAACATCTTGTCGCAATAAATCTAAGTGATCGGCTTCACAAAACATTAAATACTGGTATCACAGCGATTAACAAAATTAAGTTCCATGATCTCAATTCTCGACTATTTCGAGAGCTTTGTACTGAGAATGATGAACAGTTTGAACGTTTGCTGGAGCACACAGAAGTCAGGTGGCTCTCAAAAGGAAATTGTCTGAGACGCTTTTATGCTCTTTTTGAAACTGTGGTAGAATTCTTCAAAGACTCGCATGCTTCGCTCAGTACAGAACTAACGAATATCAGGCATGACATTGCACATTTGTCAGATTTAGTCACAAATTTTAACGAAATAAATCTACAACTGCAAGGAAATGATATTAATCTTATAAAAGTCAAATCTGTCGTCTCCACGTTTCTGGCCACATTAACGCTATTTAAACGTAATATTGGCAGTCGCGAGTTAATCCAATGTCCCAGCCTCTTAGAGTTGGAAGAGAAAGACACAATACCAGATGATAATCTTCAAGTATATTGTACACACCTAGCATAAAGAGGTTTCAGGATCTTATTTTGATTACGATTCCAGACTGGAAAATAAATCCATTTCTGGACATGTGCAGTGAGGAACTAGGAAGGGTGGAAGAGGAACAGATATCGCTACAAAATGACGTTGAGCTTAAGCCAATGTTCAAGAAATCATATCAAGACTTTTGGTTGCAGAAAGAAATCTCTGAACACTATACTGCAGTGTGGGGAAAGGTTAAGATGTTCTGTATTGCCTTTCCAACAACATATTTAGTAAGTAGAGCGTGGTTTCAGCGCGGTTGTCCAACTTCTTTCGAAGCAGAGAAACAGACTGCAGATTACTGAACGTGGGGATCTGAGACTCCTTCTAAGTAACTTTCAGCCTGATGTTGAGAAGCTGATAACACTACACCAGGCACATCCATCTCACTGATGTTTAAAATGTAGTAAGTTTGTTACTAATTTACTTTCGCATACTGCTGTTTGTTTTACTGCATTAAGTAATTAAGTTTTTCTTGTAAAATTAAGTTAATAAATAAGCGTATCTGTAGCTTTATATTAGAATGTGATAAATTGAGAAATTAGTTGTTACTGTATTAACAGTTACTCTTATTTTTCACTCTGTACATTATTGTATGTACATTGGGGAAATGCAGGGGGGCGCTTGGGACATGCCCTGGGAGCCAAGGCTGCGGTGACCCAAAAATGTTTGGGAAACAATTTTAACAGATAATCTGATTATCGACTTGCGTCATCAAGACTATAGCTAACACTATAAACCTGCTACACCATTTATTGAAGGGAGAGTACCTAATGCACTCCCATTATCTTATTCGTTTACTTACAGCCCCCTAACAAGACGGGTACGAAATAAAAAAGAAAGGTCTACATCGCAGTACAAATGACATGCTTTAAGGTGATCTGATATCAAAACTGGACGTAGGACTCCAATAGCTTTATTATCAACTTCAGAAATCGTTTATTCCACACCGTGCTGTGACAGATCAGACAAGAAGTTAGACGTGCTATAGAATCATATGAAGGTTATCTCACAACAACAGAGCTGCGGAGATGACATGGTATAGCTACATATCAAGATCACGTGAACTATCAACGATCTGCTTCACTACACAGTATCGGACAAAAAATAAGACAGGTCAGACAGAAAAGAAATGGACTTGTAAACAGAAAGGCTTGAAGTATCTACCTGTCACAGAAATAAACAGGTTAACAATTAACGGACAACACTGATCACTACTAGTAGAGCAGTTATCGTGTTATGCGAGTCACCTTAATAATCAGTCATATCATTCACGTGGTCAATTTATTTGCAGCTTATTCATGACATACTGCCCACAAACCTCTGTTTAATGTGTTTTTGTTGTCTTTTTTTTCATTGGTATTCTCTTCTAGAAAGAACATCACAATTATACAAACATTTGCGCCAACAGCAGCTGCTGAAGAACATGAAATTGAAGAGTTTTACAACGAACTGCAACACGCATTAGAGAAAGCAAAAAAGCAAGATATTAGGATAATAATGGGATATATTTTAAAGGCAAAGTTGCAAACGAAATATTAGAACATGAAAAAAGAGTAAACTAAGTTATGGATTTGACCAAAGAAATGAGAGAGGAGAACGCTTGACAACTTTCTTCCTAGAAAACAATCTAGTCACCACAAACAGTCTTTTTATGCATCACCCTAGAAGACTATATACATGGACGTCACCGGACGGAAAAAGCAAGAACCAAATAGATTACATCTTAATACAACAGAGCTGGCGATCATGTATCTCATCCATCAGGACGCTCCCAGGAACAGACTGTGATTCCTACCATGAACTTCTTGCTGCAAACATTCAAGATCGAACTGAAAAAAGTCGTTACAAGCAACACAGTAATACTTTATGACACAAGCGCCAGATCATAAGAGTACAGTGTCGATATTCAGAACAAATGTGACGTTCTTATGGCAGTACATGAGGAAATGACACCAGATGAACTTGCCAATAACATCAGAGATGTTTATATTACAAATGCACAGAGGTTAATTCCTAAAAGAAGTATAAAGAGACGAGAATACATCTCAGACGAAACACTGAAGTTGTGGTAGAAAGAAGAAAAATGATGTCCAAAAAAAAAATACAGAGAATCAGGAATTATATAAGCAACACTCAAAGCAGATTAAAATGCGAGTCAGACAAGACAAACAACAATACATAAACGACATCTGCAGGAAAATAGAAGACATGCGCGAACAGGGATTGAGTAAGAATATGTTTTCTAAAGTAAGAACATTGAAGAACAGCAACTTTAAACCATCACATCGAGCAATAAACGACAAGAAGGGTGACAATCTAACAGAACGTAAAGATATTCTGAACAGATGGAAGGAGTACTGTCAAGAAATGTACAAGGAAATATACAAGGCGGCAGATAACAACGTCATGAATGTAGCGGAACTTGAACCAGAACCTACCATGGAGGAAGTCCAGAACGCAATCAAACACTTAAAAAGTGGAAAATCTCCTGGTTGTGATGATATAACAGCTGAAATGATACAGATAGGAGGAGAAGGCAGCGCTCGTATATATCATGTCATTATGCTGTAAGATCTGGCAAAGCGGAATTTGGCCCAAGGAATGGAACAGATCAATTTACACACCCTTGCTAAAAAAGGGCAACCTGAAACTGTGCACAAACTACAGAACTATAAATATACCCAGAGTAAGCAAAATACTCTTACATATCATAATGAAAAGGATGCAAAAAAAGCTAGAAACGGAAATTAACGAAGTACAGGCGGGTTTTCGACCAGGCAGTGGCACCAGAGACCATATATTCAATATGAGGATCCTCATAAAAAAGTGTAGAGAATTCAACGTTGACCTATATACATGTTTCATTTATTACATCAAAGCTTTCGACTGTGTACAACATCAGCGGTTATGGACTATTAAGGAAAATATGGGATTTCCATACCATCTTATACAACTCATCGCACTGCTGTACCAAGAACAACAGGCAGCCGTAAGAATAGAGGGAGAAACATCAGAATGGTTTGAAGTACAGAAAGGAGTAAGACAAGGCTGTACCCTTTCCCTTACATTTATGCCGAGAATGTTACGAGAAACGTAAGAGATGACCAAGAACACCCAGAGTTTGACCCCTTTAACATCGGCGGGAACAAGACGCTGGAAATCGGACATGCTGACGACACAATCCTCCTATCAACCAATCCAGAAGGACTTGAAAAACTAATTATGTCAACCAATAATCACAGTGAGGCCCAGAGTCTATACCTAAACACCAAGAAGACCAAAGTATTGACGGTATGAAAATGACAGTTGAAACCATTAACTAAGACAATAAATAGGTTAGAACCAATACGCTGTCAAGTAAGCAGAAACTACACATCAAACATCAACTCCAACAACCGACTACAGAGGTTACAGTTATATAACTACGGCTAGAAAAATAAAGCAGACAGTCGACCAACAACGAACAAAAACCGTAGAACAAGAGAGACTATCACTGACATATCAAATAAAACAACACAGTGAAACATTAAGCAATCAAAGAAATAATTATTTATTGCAATTTTAGATACCATACGTCAAATCGTTATTGACAAAGTCATATATCAGCTGGATTTAACTCATTCTGTCCAAACGGGCGCGTCACGCGCCAGATAGGACTTCCGTGCCGACCAGTGACGTACCACGCGTCTAGCTGATATATGTCGAATTTGAACGGAAAATTATAAAATACCTGGCAACTAGCCGGTTTTAAATCATTTCATTACATCCGGCACATGTTGTGGACGTTTGTGAGCGAAAAAAAAATTTGTGAAGCTACAATTGTGTGTTTTATATCCATTTCTAATCCTTTGTTTACAAACAAAATGGATCGAGATTCTTCTTCTAACCACCGGCTTTCAGCTGAGCAAGCACGAGTGCTTATTTCTCAGTGGACAGAAGATAATTCTAGTGACAGTGATTTAGAAGTTAGGTTTAGTGATTCCGATGAAGACGTTGTAAATACTTTGTCTCAGAATATTCATGAAAATGATTATTCTGACGGCGATGCCGATCAGCTGATTGAACAGGCATCAAGTAGGGCTGGTATAAAAAGAGCTAAACTTTCAGGCACTAAAGGAAAAGGAAGGGGTAAAAATTCCATTCTGACCAACAGTAAAGCTACGAGAACTGCCACAAGTCTAGAGGCGGGTGCATCCTCACAAGATGTCCCAGAGTGGTTAGAAATTGCTGAGGACATGACACAAAATGCATTTCGATTTTGTCCAAAGAGAACACCAGGTGTGACTGAGGGGCTTGACCTGTCAACCCCATTGACATGTTTCAATGTTTTGTTTACAGATGAGGTTAAAGATTGTATGTGCAGTGCATCAATGATTATCCAGACTCAAATGTATTCAAAATAACCCTGCGAAACAATATTCATTGTATTCTCGGTGGACCGAAGTCACACGCCATGATCTTGATACGTTTTTTGCTATCCTAATAAATATTGGGATTCAGAAAAGACCATGCATTCGGGACTACTGGTCTACACCTGCAGGATTTTATACTCCTTAGTTTCGTCAGATGTTTTCAAGAAGTAGATTTGAAGCATTATATCATACAATATTTCATGCCTCTGATGAAAATTCACAAGGAAAAGAAAAGATTGAACCTTTTATGAACATGTTGTTGCAAAAATTTCAGAGTGCCTTTTACCCATTCAAAAATCTCAGTTTGGATGAAATGGTAATAGGGTATAAAGGCAGATGGCAATATGAACAGTATAATCCAAGTAAACCAAACAAATATCACATAAAAGTCTTTGGTTTACGTGATTCAGCAACTGGATATGTGGTGAACATGTTCACATATTTTGGTTCTGATACTTCAGATGATCCTGAAGTGGATGCAAACAGTGGGCAAGCTGTCAAGATTTGTCAGACCCTAATACAGCCTTTGGGTACAGGACACCATTTATTTGCTGACAGGTATTACACCAAAAGAGAATTCATTGACTTCTTACTGGAGAAGAAGCAATACTACACTGGCACTCTGAACATTATCCGGATAAATTTTCCATTACAGCTGAAGACTCTGCGCCTTAGTTATCTGGAATACAGATGGTATATAACACAAACAAGCACAGTGTTGTGTACAGCATTTAGAGACAAAAAGGCCTAAAAATTTGTTTTCCTTGTATTTTCTCAGGCCAAAATGGAGACCATAACGACACGGAAGCACATTGTCAAACCAAAAATGATAGATGAATACAACAATTCAATGAATGGGTGTGATCTCCTGGATCAAAAAGTTGGTTATTATGGTGTGCACAACATAAATCTGTTAAATGATGGAAAACAATTTTCTTCTGGCTGCTTGAAATAGTGCAGGTGAATGCTTTAGTTGTATACTGTTTTTATCGAGGTGAAAAGCAATCACTGCTGCAGTTCAAAAGAAATCTGCTTCACCAACTAACTGAAGCTTCTGCTGTTTTGAGTCCACTTAGTGTCCAAGAAAATGCAGCTACTAATATTGTTAGATCTCAAGCTGCCTCAACTTCGGAGTACCAGTGTGACACAAGACGTCGTGTATGTTATGCAAAAAGAGATAAGAACTGTGTTCATTGCAGCACACCTGCTCGTCGTCAGCGCTCTCATTATTATTGCACTGGAAGACCACGCTATCGGTAGACACAAGAGGAAACAAAAAACACACATGGATCTTCATTTCAGCTAGTAGTACTTTTAACGACACGTCGGCACACTAGCAATAATAGATATAGGGGTGAAATCATTACACTTAGAAAATATAAATAAATAAGTACATGGGTTGAATAAGCAGCAACACTCGAGTAAACGTACGACGTGATGACCAGGCAACCGGCTATACACCTCTGGTAGGTCATGGAAATCTACCTGTGCATGGCTAATACATGTGCTCCCTCCCTCTCTCCCCCCTCCCGGCTAATTTTTTTTAAACAACGGACCTAGATAACTTTCCAGCGGTCAAAATGTTATAAAAATGTACACAGTATACCCCACTTATAATCGAGAGATCACCCTTCTTGTCAGGTTTTGACGGGATATCGATTCTCGGAAAGTGAAAAATAAAAAACAAACTTAACCTTGTGATACTTTAACTCTTTGACTCCGTAATTATTTTTCACCCTGCGCTTTACTTATGTTTTTGAAGAATTCTAAACAGTGAAGTTTACTGTCTTTTAGTGTTAATTTTATGTTAATATTGTCTGTGTACATGTACATATTATATATCAAACTGTAGTGAAATAGATAGAGAATTGTAATATACAGCGTTTTTGGTAGTATTAACACAAGTACGTTTGGTATACTTAAAACATTTTGTATGTAAAATTGAAAAACACTAAATAGTTACCTGTAGGATACGAGCTTACCAAAGACAACTTACTGTTGCAGATAATAAAAAAATAAAAAAGTTAGGGGAATGTATCCTTTTTACTTTCAAAGGGGAACAATTTACCTATACACACAAAAATCAAACTAAATAATAGGTTTCCGTTACTTATTTAATTATATCAATTCGTATAAGAAAATTATATAACGTATAAAATATTCTCTTGTATTTATAAGTACATTTGTTAAATCGTTAAACGCTTATTTTGTTTCTTCTGTTTAGAATAAAACAAACTTTAAATAAGACGAGTGGGAAGCACATGTTAAAGTAGTGAGCCCTTATGTGCTCTGCCACGTTCAATAACAATCTATATGTCCCACAATTTGTAATAATAGCAGATGCGCTCACTAAAATGTTTCATCGGCGCCAAACAGCGCGCTTCGACAATCTTTTAATCACATATTCTTACTTGGTGGTTTCTGGTCTACCCTGGTAGCCGGAGGGGCTATGAGGTTTGGTTCTCAGTACAAGGAATATTTTTCCGATCCACTCAGTACTAATAATGTCATAACAACCCCCCCCCCCCCCCCCCTACCCCCACAATCAATGGTATCTTCCCAGCGAATTCTGGGTCCTCCTGGATCCTTTGCTGTTGGTTTCCCATATGTGTCGTGGCAGACGTTCTTCTCCAATTCTGCAGACGTGGCCAAACAATCGTAACTAGGATTGTTTCACTCGGGTCTGAACAAACTTTATTACAAAACATCCCAGAAAGTGCGCCTCGACTAGCGCTATTATACATACGCACAGTCATAAATATGACAAAGGAAGAGACAACTGTTACAGAAAAACATATTCGTAATGAAGTTTTAGTTTTTGGATGTACAATTGTAGTTAGTGACTTTCGTAATTTACTGGTTTGTTCTCCAAACACTAAGAGATGTTTGACCGGCCAGCTACTACATTCATTGCTTCTAAGATACGGTACTGTGTTGTTCCAACTTGGATACGTTGATTCTCGACTTAAATGATTTATAATGTAACCCTTATTCATTACGGTGACAGTGCTGCATACATGCAGATTATTTGTTTCTCTGGAACTGGAGGAATGGTCTACCTAGCTCCACATCCACTCCAGAAAGTCATTTTAATATAATAAATTGACCTCATAATTAATAGCATAGCATTACGTACCGGAAAGATGGGATTTTAAGTTCATGTAGAGTAGAGTTTCCTAGCCTGAGGTACTCCTAATACATGGGGATACGCCAAACATCGCACAGAGCTGTGAGCAGGATATTTGGTAAATAGCTACAAAGCACGCCAAACGTCTGGAAATGTAGGCAATTTGCCTCACATAAATTATTTCTCACTTCAAACTTACATAATCATTTTTTCTCAGTGGCAAAATGGATTCGACATTAGCAGCAGATGAACGCACATAGATTGTTCTCGTGTACACAAGACAGGGATCCTCACAAAGAGAAGTAGCTGCCGAATTCCCTATGAATCAAGACTTTTGATCAACACTGTATATAATCCAAATGAAATATTCCAAAAATAGTAGTGTTAGTGATAAACAAAGTTGTAGAATGAAGAGAGAACGACCAGTTCTTAATCTCATCCGAAGCAAGAAAGAACAAAAAAAAAATTGCTGTCAGAAAATGACGTGGGGTTGTCGCTTTCAGAAACTGTACCAAGAATAAAACTGTTGGTTGACAAGACAAAGAATCAAAGGTATGACTAATTCGTACGAATGTATTCTTATAAACACAAACAAGAAATATTCTTATACTGGTAAATGTTGTAATGTACCAAATAATGTTTTATTAATGTCAATTAATGAACCTGTTTGTGACGTTTTTTCTGTTTATTCGTTTCACTTCTTCTGCCCATCATCACACAGTTAAAAAAATTCTCCACTATATGACCTAGAATATAGTCAACATTATGGCCTCTTGGACACCCAAAAGATAAATATCTCCATAGTACTAATTTTCGAAATGAAAGTTTGTAGCCAGTGAAACAATCGCGCCACGTTTTTAGGAAAATACGGAATCGGCACACTAAACACTGTGACAAGTAAATTCAACACTCACTTAAAGAACATGTATACCTTTCTCTTCATTATTTTCATGGTGCATTGTTGACTTTTGTCACAGAGATGCCTCCCCTGCTTTGCAGTAGTGGTCCAACAGTGACCAAAACTCAAGAGTATCTAATATGGGTCTTCAAATGTGTCTACCTTCGCACAAGATAACTCCTGGCAGAGTTGTATATAGAGGGATAAAGATGCTTATATCTCAAGGGCGTTTCATAAGATAATTGTTAACTTATATCTGATCCGCCGCCTTTTATGAAGAATTAAGCAATTATTAATTGCAGCTCCTTCAAGGTCCCACCCTGATTTACAAAGTGGAATTCTTATTATTATGGTATAGCTCTGTTTAGAGTGTAGTTATTAAATTGACTGAGACAAACATGCAGTACATTCAAAATGGTTAAATCCAAGTTCAATTTGTATATTTACAAATAACAGATTTAATAATGAACCAATTTTAACAGTTTAAAAAAATGTATATAATCTTTAACAGAAACTACTAATCATCGTGTGATGGTATGGTGTTTTATGTAAGAAGTCACTTGGCAGCTTCTAGGTTTAACTTAGCTGCAAATAATAGTTTCTGCTCCAGCTGGGTTTTTTGGGTTCTGTGCAGATAGTTCACTGGAGTTCTTGCGTCTGTGGTCAAGATTAATGGCACAGCACGTTCCAAGTAAGATCAAGGTGTAACTGCAAATCTGGTCCAGCGTCTCTAAGACCCTCTGATACTGGTGTCTATTTCGTCAGGCCACGTCTACCCTCACTTTGTTCCAGAGATAAGAACCCTCACTGGTACCACCAATCGAATCTTGGCTCACAGATTGTTTGCTCAGAGGAACAAAGGCACTTGACTAGGCCTCTTACACGTTTCTGGGGTGTTGTTATATTAACAATGAATTCCCACTATTACTCCGTGTTTTAGATTCCTCAGATTCCAGTGGTCCTTGTTAAATGGTAAAGTTTATTTTGGGCTCCGAAGTGCACAAAACTGCTCAAACGATGGTCCGGTTCCGATTTAAGAATTTTGATTCTAACTTCTGGCAGTCTGGTTTTCGTCTAGGCAAGCGATTCTCACAGACTTCTAAACAAAAATGTCAGATTATATTGCAAGTTTTCGACCCCCGCTTCTCAGGGCTGTTGGGACAAACTTACTAAATTTAGTCAATCTGTTTATTGCTAAATATTTTTTATATTCTGCTTGTGTCAACTTTTTAATAAATGTTACATACGATGAATATAATAGAGGATTGAACACTTATGTGTTCTGATACAACTAAGCTGTAATGGGAGGTCACCACATTCTAATACTGACAGCTCAAAGTTTTGGGTGACACAATGTGACGTCAGCACTAAAAAGTTCTCTACAACAATCTCTTGAACATTTGTTATTTTTTCATCACCCTTCAGCTTCCCAAGGAGCATAGACCTTCAACAAAATTAGGTCACGTCTTCCTGTCACGTGATGTTACAAATTATCCTAGACAAACGTGTCTACGGTCATCGTTTTTTTTTTTTAATTTGCGCGAGGATTTAATTTGTATTTAACTGTTGAAAAACTGTAAAGCTAGCTACAATGACAAATTGTATTTGGTAGACCACAGCCTGGTTGGAACAGTAGAAGTAGATTTGTCCATGCTAAAGTGTGTCCAGCTCTGGTCGGTGGTGCCTTAATGACCAGGTGTTGTGGGTCAGGTCAAGTTACTTGTATAATCAGTCATACCAGTCACGTGGTCCATTTATTATGGAGGATTCCTAACATTTTCTCCATACAACTCATGATTTTTATTGTCGTAGTGGTATTCTCATTTTTATTTGTGTTCGTTATAACCATTGTCATTAGTCTTGTATTTATGATGGTTTATTTGTTCTTTTCTTCTTGTCCAGAGCAATGTTTCATTTACAATGTGTCACGGTTGTTAATCACTATGTTGTGTTTAGTAATGGGCGACCTCTGTGCACTGTAATTCCCGTTAGTTATTTATAGTTTCTTTGTGTCTTACTTCTCGTTTCAGAAAAAGTACTCACTTGATGCCCATGTCAGCGTCGTGAATACTTATCTCCTTGCTACACTCTCACCTCCAATCACAACTAGACAACTAACTATAACTAATTACTAAGAATGTCACCAGCAATAATAAAACCAACACATGGAGAATGGGACTTGAAAATGGCAGTGGGAAAGGAGATAACCTGGACAGTTGGCACAGAACAGAACAGCTCGTCACATGATAACTGATGGGTTATGTTACAAAGGCAAAACTCATATTTAAAACAGAATGATAATTAGTAAAGCAGACGATAAGCCAATATTACAAACAAGAATAGATGGGGAAATCTTAGAACATGTCAAGAGTTTCTCATATCTTGGTCACATAATAACAAGAGATGGCAAATGTGAAACAAAAATCAAGAGGAGAATAGAAATGTCTACAGCTACATTCAACAACGTAAGACAAATAATTAATATCCAACCAATTAGTTCACAAATTCAAACTAAGAATCATCAAATGATTTATTTTTTTTCACTATTGTATGGATTCGGCGTCGGCTTCTACCTGTCTAAAAGGACAGCTGCCTCCCTATTAGGATATAATCCCATAAATGACCGCATTGTCACAATCAGACTGAAAGGGAAAAGAAAGAACATCACAATTATACAAACATATGCGCCAACAGCAGCTGCTGAAGAACAGGAAATTGAAGATTTTTACAATGAACTGCAACACGCATTAGAGAAAGCAAATAAGCAAGATATTAAGATAATAATGGGAGATTTTAATGCCAAAGTTGGAAACGAAAGATTAGAACATGAAAAAAGAGTGAAGGGAAGTTATGGATTGGGTCAGAGAAATGAGAGAGGAGAACGCTTGACAACATTCTGCCTAGAAAACAACCTAGTCATCACAAATACTCTTTTTATGCAACACCCTAGAAGACTATATACATGGACGTCACCGGACGGAAAAAGCAAGAACCAAATAGATTACATCTTAATACAACAAAGGTGGCGATCTTGTATCTCATCCATCAAGACGCTCCCAGGAGCAGACTGTGACTCCGACCATGAACTTCTTGCTGCAAACTTTAAGATCAAATTGAAAAAAGTCGTTACAAGCGACAAAGTAATACGTTATGACACAAGCGCCATACCAGAAGAGTACAGCGTCGATATTCAGAACAAATTTGACATTCTTATGGCAGTACAGGAGGAAATGACACCAGATGAACTTGCCAATAACATCAGAGATATTTATATTACAAATGCACAGAGGTTAATTCCTAAAAGAAGTATAAAGAGACGAGAATACATCTCAGACGAAACACTGAAGTTGGTGGTAGAGAGAAGAAAAATGAAGTCCAAAAAAGATACAGAAAATCAGGAGTTGTACAAGGAATACACAAAGCAGATTAAAAAACCAGTCAGACAAGACAAACAACAATACATAAACGACACCTGCAGGAAAATAGAGGAAATGCGCGAGCAGGGATTGAGTAAGAATATGTTTTCTGAAGTAAGAACATTGAAGAACAGCAACTTTAAATCATCACGTCGAGCAATAAACGACAAGAAAGGCGACACTCTAACAGAACGTAAAGATATTCTGAACAGATGGAAGGAGTACTGTCAAGAAATGTATACGGAAATAAACAAAGCGGCAGATAACAACGTCATGAATGAAGCGGAACGTGAACCAGAACCTACCATAGAGGAAGTCCGGAACGCAATCAAAAACTTAAAAAGTGGGAAATCTCCTGGTTGTGATGAAATAACAGCTGAAATGATACAGGCAGGAGGAGAAGGCAGCGCTCGTATATACCATGCATTATGCTGCAAGATCTGGCAAAGCGGAATTTGGCCCAAGGAATGGAAAAGATCAATTTACATACCCTTGCCAAAAAAGGCAACCTGAAACTGTGCACAAACTACAGAACTATAGCTCTTATAAGCCATGCCAGCAAAATACTATTACAAATCATAATGAAAAGGATGCAATAAAAGCTAGAAACAGAAATAAACGAAGTATAGGCGGGTTTTCGACCAGGTAGAGGCACTAGAGATCATATATTCAACATGAGGATCATCATAGAGAAGTGTAGAGAATTCAACGTTGACCTACATACTTGTTTCATTGATTACACCAAAGCTTTCGATTGTGTACAACATCAGCAGTTATGGGCTATTATGAAAAATATGGGATTTCCAAACCACCTTATACAACTCATCGCACTGCTGTACCAAGAACAACAGGCAGCCGTAAGAATAGAGGGGGAAACATCAGAATGGTTTGAAGTACAGAAAGGAGTAAGACAAGGCTGTACCCTTTCCCCTTACCTGTTTAACATTTATGCCGAGAATATCATGAGAAACGTAAGAGATGACCAAGAACACACAGAGTTTGACTCATTTAACATCGGCGGGTACCAGATCCCGGAAATCAGATATGCTGACGACGTCAGTCCTCCTATCGACCAACCCAGAAGGACTTGAACAATTAATTCTGTCCACTAAAAAACACAGCGAGGCCCAGAATCTATACCTAAACACCAAGAAGACCAAAGTATTGACAACAGACAAAGTAAAGACCAAACCAGAAATTGAAATTGATAACGAAGAACTGGAAAGTGTTAATGAATTCGAATACTTAGGATCAATCATCAACAGCTCTGGCGACTGTGCAGTAGAAATTAAAAGAAGACTTGCAATTGCTTCACATAAACTAATACAGATGAAAAACCTATGGCAAGGCACAAGCAAAGAAACAAAGTTACAACTGATCAGAGCATGTATATTCCCAGTAGCAACATACGGCTGCGAGACTTGGACACTCAATAAAACAGTTAAAAAAAAGATTACATCATTCGAAATGAAATGCTACAGAAGGATGTTGAAAATACCCTGGACAGAAAAAAAGACCAACAGAGACGTACTGCACTCACTAAACGTACAGGAACATTGGCTCCTAAATACCATCGCAATAAGAAAGCTGAAATTTTTCGGTCATATAAAAAGACATAATAGTCTGGAAAAAACAGTGATGGAAGGCATGGTCCCTGGAAAAAGGGGAAGGGGTCGACCTAGACGACGGTGGACCCAGGACATCACAGAGAGTCTGAACTTGTCTTTGGCTGATGCAGGTCGACTTGCCCAGAATCGTGATGCGTTCAGAGCATCTGTAATGGAGACAACGTTCTGGAAAGAATATGACACATGATGATGATGATGATAAAAACTTATCACAACTAGCTTAACATCTGCTATGTGAGTGATTGTTGCTTGCATACAAACTTATCACAACTTGCCCCACATCTGCTATGTGAGTGAATGTTGCTTGCATTAAAACTTATCACAACTAGCCCCACATCTGCTATGTGAATGATTGTTGCTTGTATAAAAACGTACCACAACCATCTGCTATGTGAGGTGATATTTGCTGGTATAAAAACGTATCACAACTAGCCCTAGATCTGCCATGTGAGTGATTGTTGCTTGTATAAAACTTATCACACCAGCCCCACATCTGCTATGTGAGTGATTGTTGCTGGTATAAAAACTTATCACAACTAGCCCCACATCTGCTATGTGAGCGATTGTTGCTGGTATAAAAACTTACCACAACTAGCCGCATATCTGCTATGTGAGTGATTGTTGCTTTCATTAAAACTTTTCACAACTAGCCCCACATCTGTTATATCAGAGATTGTTGCTTGTATAAAAACTTATCACAAATAGTTCCACATCTGTTATGTGAGTGATTGTTGCTTGTATAAAAACTTATCACAACTAGCCAAACATCTGCTTCGTGAGTGATTGTTGCTTGTATAAAAACTTATCACAACCAGCCCCACATCTGATATGTGAGTGATTGTTACTTGTATAAAAACTTATCAAAACTAGCCCCACATCTGCAGTGTGAGTGATTGTTGCTTGTATAAAAACTTATCACAATCAGCGACACATCTGTTATGTGAGTGATTGTTGCTTGTATAAAAACGTATCGCAACTAGCCCGCCCATCTGCTATGTGAGTGATTGTTGCTAGAATAAAAACTTATCACAACCAGCTCAACATCTGCTATGTGAGGTGACAGTTGCTTGTATGAAAACTTATAACAACTTGCTTAACATCTGCTATGTGAGTGATTGTTGCTTGTATAAAAACTGATCACAACTTGCCCCGCATCTGCTAAGTGAGAGAATGTTGCTTGTATAAAAACTTATCACAACTAGCCCAACATCTGCTATGTTAGTGATTGTTGCTGGTATAAAAACTTATCACAACTAGCCCCACATCTGCTATGTGAGTGATTGTTGCTTGTATAAAAACTTACCAGAACCAGCCCCACATCTGCTATGTGAGGTGACTTTTGCTTATATAAAAACGTATCACAACTAGCCCTACATCTGCCATGTGAGTGATTGTTGCTTGTATAAAAACTTATCACAACTAGCCCCACATCTGCTATGTGAGCGATTGTTGCTGGTATAAAAACCTTACCACAACTAGCCACACATCTGCTATGTGAGTGATTGTTCTGGCATAAGAACTTATCACAACTAGCCCCACATCTGCTATGTGAGTGATTATTGCTTGTATATAAACTTATCACAACTAGCCCCACATCTGCTATATGAGTGATTGTTGCTTGCATAAAAACTTATCAAATCTAGCCCCACATCTGCAATGTGAGTGATTGTTGCTTGTATAAAAACTTATTGCAACTAGCCCCCCATCTGCTATATGAGTGATTGTTGCTACTATAAACACTTATCACAACTAGCCCCACATCTGCTATGTGAGTGATTGTTGCTTGTATAAAAACTTATCACAACTAGCCCACCATCTCCTATGTGAGTGATTCTTGCTTGTATAAAAACTTATCACAACCAGCCCCACATCTGATATGTGAGTGATTGTTGCTGGTATAAAACTTACCACAACCAGCCCCACATCTGCTATGTGAGGTGACTGTTGCTTGTACAAAAACTTATCACATCTAGCACCACATCTGCTATGTGAGTGATTGTTGCTTGTATAAAAACTGTGGCCGTGTAGGTTATACGGCACTAGTAGTTATATTGATTTTATTTAGTCAGAGTTAATCTTTCATATGTTGTGGTGGTTCAAGTGCTAACTGGCCTTCCGCCAGAGATGGTGATACTTGCACTTTTGTTATTTGTTTCAACCCAGGGATGTTCTTCCCTTTAAGTTTGGTGATAAGCAAAACAGTTTCAGCACAACAATGTATATCCACAAGTTATTACTGTAAAGTTCCACAAACAGCAATGCAGAAAAACTCAATTAGAGTTTATTGATGTCATTAGACAAACACTGTAAATTTCACAATGATGATTGTTTGTCCGATATGAAAAAAAAATATGTAATCCAACTGAATAATATAGGTACATCCAATTAGAATACAATATGTTTATCCACAAGAAATATATACTGATTTGTCGACTCAAAAACTTGTCTTGGTATCCTCAAAGACGAAGTTCACCGAACGCTATCTGAAAAAATCCTCTAGTCTAAAATCATGGTATCCTTGGAATCATAAATCCTAAAATCTCTGCCTTTCGCCCACAACTCTTCTATTTATACTATTTCTTCTTTTTTCCCGTTGTTTTTCATAAGACCCGTCCTTTTTTCACACGACACAATAATTAACATTTGCACTCCTCTCCTCAGCTTTTCGACCTTTTTGCACACGACATTCTGTTATTTCGACTTTATTTTAACATGTGTGATCTTTTCCAACTTAACAATAGGATTAAAAAAAACCAGATCACACAAACATTCATTTCCCACTATCGCGCTTATAAAATCCATTCTTTATTATCTGGGACTGACCTACGTTTGCCCTGTCAACTGAACTTTGAATGAATACTGCGTTTTGTGTAAAAACGTCTTATTTGCTTTTAAGGTCTGTCATTCTTACATGTAGCATCTTCTAGCACATATAAATGCTTAGCGTTAAAGTAGCGGGGACAAAGCTAGCGTGAAAGACAAAGCGGTCACAAAACTTATCACAACTAGCCCCACATTTGCCATGTGAGTGATTGTTGCTTGTATAAAATCTTATCACAACCAGCCCCACATCTGTTATGTGAGTGATTGTTGCTTGTATAAAAACTTATCGCAACTAGCCCCACATCTGCTATGTGAGTGATTGTTGCTAGTATAAAAACATATCACAACTAGCCCCACATCTGCTATGTGAGTGATTGTTGCTTGTATAAAAACTTATCACAACTAGCCCCACATCTGCTTTGTGAGTGATTGTCGCTTTTATAAAAACTTATCACAACTAGCCCCACATCTGCTATGTGAGTGATTGTTGCTTGTATAAAAACTTATCACAACTAGCCCCACATCTGCTATGTGAGTGATTGTTGCTTTTATAAAAACTTATCACAACCAGCCCCACAACCAAAAGATGATAACATTTATCACATTAATTGTTTGATCTATTACAAAGATAAAGCCAGTCACGTGTCAGAGATTGCCGTACGGAAATGAAGTGTTAGAAGCTTCACCATGAAAGGTTCAGCTTTTATCAAGTCAGGTGACCCGTTCCCTTCCTCGATGCCTTTTCCTTCCCTAGCTCAGGAGCACAGTAAATTGTCCATTTACAGGAGAGTAAAGTTGAATGTGCCATCGTCAGGATTTAGCCCCAAATCCATTTAGTTGTGGCACAGAGGAAAGCGCTCTGACTGCTTGGCCAGTCGAACACTCACTTTATCTATTTGTGTAATATAAATGTATCATATTTTAGTGCTATTCATCATTATGATCAGGGAAAAACTATCATTGTGTAACACAGTTCTTGAGAAAAGAGATTTGCTATACCAATTAACTCCTGAAGTTACATAGGCCTAAGTTTACCTATAATCTATAGACTATGTGACATAATAGCCATCTCAAGAACTGAAATCAGACGACAATAACGTTTATACATGGATAAAATGAAACGAATGAATAGGACTAACGTCACAAACAGATTAAAGAAAACAATATTTGGTACATAACAACGTTTTTAGTAAAGAAATTTAAAAAAAACATATTTGTCAGAATACATTCAAACGAATTAGACAACAAACAGTTTTATTCTTGGTACAGTTTCTGAAAGAGTGTCGTGAGAAATTCTAATCCACATATATAAATTAAAACGTAAATGTAAAGCCTAACAAATAAATTTAATAAAAGGAAAGAAGAATGGTAAAGAACAGTGCTGTCACATTGACTGTACTCGAAATCCCCCTTGTTTTCTCCTGCGTCTGCAAATTGTAACGTTTCACGTTGATAGTAAAAGCCTACTGCTTCAATACCCGCCTTCTACGATAAAACATGTGCTGCATTTCTAAGAAAAACCTTGAGATACGCAGGTTGACCTAGATTTAAAATTCCATTCATGTCTTTTTATACACTACGTTACCTAAAACGAAAGACAGATGGACTAAAGATAGAAAGAAGGGAGGGCTGAAAGCAGGGACACATGCAACACTAAACACGCGTCGCGCGATACACAATTGCTGCCATCACGCGTGTAAGGCCACATGCACTAGCTTTTTTCAAATCGACAGTGATAAAAACACTACCCATACCAGAGTTAGGTTTTAAAATCCTGAAAAACGCTTATTAGGAAATATGACATTATACTGGTTTACGTTTGAAAACATTACAGTACCCAGACACCACATCGTTTTCGAAGTAAACAGGAGGTAGAAGAAAGTGCATATTTTGAACGCAGCCACTTAGCTCCTTTAAATTTGTATATTTGGGTTCCTTAGGACTTGCTGACAAAAAATATGTTAAACGTTACGCAAATAGTCTAGGAATTACCAAATTATAGCCAAAAGAAATAGTGAGGGATGTCAGACAACACCCAAATCAGAATCGCTCAGTGGCAGATTTTCACCCCACCATTGTACGGGAAATAGGCTGACATGTTACCTCCTATTTGATTGGCGGAAAATAAATGTAAGGCTAAACACGATTAGTCGGACTATAAATACTACTTCTTTGTTGTTAGGGGAAACGTGAGTAGGAGTATTTTATTGAAAAGCTGTGTAAACATGGCATGATTGGTTAGACCTGCCAATATAGTCAATTAGAGGCGTCAGGTCAACACCACATTTGCAAATAAACTTACTACAGAATCAGTGCGTTGAGCACCAGTGCATATTTTGCTAAATAAAAGCCTGGGACATCGGCAGATCGAAATTGTGCTATATTCATTGCCGGTCAACGTAATTCTGTGTTATTTCCATGAATTGTGGGACTGTGGTCCTAAAGCTATTGAGCAGTACCTGGTCAGAGCTTTGCTGAATACAGAGGCGGACAGCATACTCCTTGGTCCATATAGCAAACAGTGAGGTGTCTCCAGAACACAGGGGAGCAATCGAGCAGAGGAGTCTTTTCCTGCCGCCATCACGAAAGTTAAGCCTATGTGGCCAGCTGAGCTCAACATTATGTAACCCCATCTTAAACTAACATTGTATAAAAATAAGAGGGGAAATTAATTGTTTTAATGAACGGAACTGAGAACATCTCCAATACTAGTTCCAACAGAAATATACACTTGAAGTCATGATGACAAATAACAACATAGCTTAAAAAAAAAACAACACCAGTATTACCTCATATTACTACTACACCACTGACACACATAGGATAAGATTAATAAAATATGTCACTACAAGATTCATATTGATAAATTCTGTACATATAACTTGTAATTAAAAGTGATTGTGATTCCTGGTTCACTTTGTATTTGAATCAGGACACATATATATTAATGAAAAGTGCTTAATACATATTGATATTTGAAAATTTACCAGTGACTCATTTAAGATAGTCTTATAGAATGGTACATGTGTGTGAGTGTCACAGTGTTGTCAAGTGTGGTGGAATAAATTGACTTGTTTATCTGTCTGTTGTTGTTGTGACTTACACTTCATCATATACATACCCTAGACATTCAACGTAGTCATCACTATATTCAAGAATAATTCTGACTGAGGTATAAATATGTGGTAGCAAGTAAGGTCATCTATAATACACTACCCTTATTAGATATAGATACCTTCACAGCTGATCTCAGTCAGTACACTAAGTCCCTGTAAAGTGCAATCTTTACTATCTTGCAATATAATACATTTATACACTTATTATGTTCGCAAATATTTTGTAAACAAAGTATTTCCTTTTTTAAGTGCTTAAGGAGAAGTCATTTTTGAGTTACTTCCCTTGAAAGGAGTTCCGTCATCTTCGATCGGACTCCGCGGACGAATTTAGGCCTACTGCGATTTATTCTTTGGCTGGGTAGGAATAGATTGTTCTTGCTTCAGTATATCTATGGCCTGAATTTATACGTAGTGTTTGTATGAGTAGGACGAGTCTGTCTTATATATGGATATCTTTACATTTCTAAGTCGAACTATGTTGGTTGTCGCTAGAAAAGGTCAAAGGCTATGCAGCGGAAGTATCGCTAGCAGGGGGTGTGATTCATGGCTGTCATCCTGTCGGGATGTCGAATTTTGTTGTAGCCGGCTTATCGCCGAAAAGTGATCTATAAGTAGATGGGGAAAAGTGATAGTCATTTAGACATGTTGTATGTACTTTACCCCAGTGTTTATTCTCTTTTGCCAAGGAATGGCAAAGTTATATTTCGCATAGAAAGGTAAAACCACAATTTATTATGAACTTGGGCTTCGCCATCGTTGTCGATAAGCAGATGCACAGTGGTACTTTTGAAAAGAATATTTATTCAAAGGAAGATGACATTCCTATGTATCAGCACTAGATTATATGATATTATTCAATTACCTCTATGATAGAAGCTATGAAGAAATGAGGACATTTAACGAATGACCAATTTTGGTCTGTATCCAATAGTGAGTGAAGCTCACGAGAGAAGCACAGCCATGTTGAAATTCATATACTTTGTATTTATCGAGTGAGAAAAAGGGATGCCTGTACTATCGCTCGATGAACCAAGAGATCACTGCTACATGTGAGAACCCATGTCTGGGATTCCTATATCTTTATGAAATATATATATTGAACTTTACGTGAAGGGATATTCGCTAGACGAGGTTAGGTCTAGGAGCCTTCCTATATATTGGTTATGGTCTGACGTGCCCAGTCAGTAAAGCCAGATGATTTACATGATGGAACTCTGAATGCTTATTTACGAATGCTCCATTATGATATTTGCCAAGCATGAATGCTAACTTAAGATGATATTCCTGTGATCAACATTATGCTGTCTATGTCGACATTTGTTCCTGTAACCATACACGTACTGTCCAAGTGTGCGTCCCATTAAATGTTATAAAAAGACCACCGTAGTTCCAGTACTTCTTGAATTCGAACAGTGTGAGTATGAGTGATGTACTACCAACCTGTCAACTCTATCGAATCATTCTACCATTCGCGTTCTGACATTCATATACACACTCATTGTCTACACTCACATTCTTGTCGGAGCCTCATCACGTTCCAGGACAAGATGACCTGTATGACCAAAACTGTGCTGGGTTTAATGAGTTGACAATCGTTACACTTTACTACACCAGTCCCAACATCTACATTTATCAACTGGTGGACATTCACGGCATTTAACAAATAAAACGTGATTTAACAACTGGTGTGCCAGCTTCCTGGGTCAACCTGCACAGTGACCATATTGAGAAGTAAACTACTGAGACCAGACGTTCCTTGGGGTCTGTTACGACACACAAATACATCAACAGTACAACTCTACAGTGATGTCAGCGTGACCTGTCCTGTCGAGAGTATGCAGTAACTAGGTCAGCGTTTGTTGACATTTGGTTCGTTGGACATTTGCCATACAACTGACAGTGTTACACAGCAAGCTTGGTTGAAACATAGAACATTACACATCAGGACTGGAGAATATTTGACAGTGTTTGCGAAAGGAAATGTTATTGAACTGAGAAGTCCTACATCGATTGTTATCATTCACATCAACGATGGAGCTTCTATTTCTGTGTTGAATTTAAAATAATTAGACCAGAAGTATTTGTTTAATAAAGTACCACAGTACTGTACTATTAGGCAGTGTAACTGAGCCTTCATTCCAACACATTCTTTCTGCAACACTCTATTTACATCATATTGCCATACTATTTATGCATTTATGTATTTATGTTTAAATATTTATATGTGATATTTGTTTGTATCCAGCGGGTTGTTGTTTTGGTTGGGCGGTGTCACACAACAGAGTATCCCACGTAATAGAGGGTCTGATGTGTGCGTTTCTATAGGTGCAATTTTCTTGATTGAAAATTTGCTGCGACAGCTGTTGCTATTAGTGTTAGCTGTGAAGACTGTACTCATTGTTGTTTTTGTAATATTCCTCTGTTCTTTAGTTTGTTTTGATTTGTTTGTAATTTGTTGGTCTACCCTATTCTATCTTTCAGTTCTATTCTCAATTTATATTTATATACTGTGGCGTTATTTGTATTTGTTATCCTCTTGCGGTTTATCTTTTATTGTTTTTCCCATTTGATTTATTTCATTTCCGCAAATGTTTTCATGTTCTTCTGTATAACTGTTTTGTTTTGTGCCTGATCGACATACACTATTTAAAATATAGTTGATCATATAAATTGATGTACAAGAATCAACTGATAGTTAATTGCTATTACTAAAGGTACACAGTTGATGATATAAAACACTATTTCTGGTGCACTGCACTTATATTATAGAGTGAACCAGCAACTTATAGCTGTTATTATATAAGGATTTATACAAGACCTTTGTAAGGCTTGTTTCCCACAGTGATTGGGATAGTTAAGTACTATTTTCCACAGGTTACAAAGTTATCATACAAGGTCTTTGATTAAGACTAAGAAAGTGAATTTATTTACTTTTGCAAATTACTGATCTTATTAGACAAGATGTCTACATTAGATTATTTTATCACACAAGGCAAGGCTCTTGATAAGACTGGTCAGCAATTAGAAGAATGGGCAGTTGCTCAATATGACAAAGCATTAGCTGCTGAAGAAAGAAAAGCATTGATTGAAGAAAAGAAATTAGCAGCTGAGGAGAAAAGATTAGAAGCTGAGGAAAAAAAATTACAAAGAGAGTATGAACAAAAGAAATTGCAGATACAGACTGATGAAAAAAGATTCCAGATGGAAATGGAAAAAGAGAAAAGAAAAGATGAGGCTGCTGCTGAAGAGAAAAAATTACAAGCTGCTGCTGAAGAGAAAAAATTACAAGCTGCTGCTGAAGAGAAAAAATTACAAGCTGCTGCTGAAGAGAAAAAATTACAAGCTGCTGCAGAAGAGAGAAAATTACAAGCTGAAGCTCAAGAGAAAAAAGCAATAAGAGAACATGAACACCAAAAAGAACTTTTAGCATTTGAGTTAGAAAAGTTAAAGTTAACAAACATAAGTGATGGTAATCAAGCATCTGGTGGTAATGGTAAACCCTTTACTTACAAGGTCAAGGTACCAGCGTTCAACCCTTCCAGTGATGACATAACATTCTGGCTAAATAGATTTGAACGCTCGTGTCGAGCCCATAATGTGGACAAATCACAATATGCTAACCAGTTATCAGAAAATCTGAAAGGTGATTCTCTGACTAGTTTAAGTTTGGTTGAAGAGGCTGACAAAGATAACTATGATGTTATTAGGGCAGCCTTATTAAAGAAGTATCAGTTGTCTGAAGAGGGTTATCGGAAGTTGTTTAAGACAATGGTGCCTGAGGCAGGTGTAGAATTCTCAGAATTCATTGCAAGGACACGTCTTACATTTGATCGTTGGATTGAGCTATCCAAAACAGAAAAGACTTATGAAGCCCTTATGGACTTGATACTCAGAGACAAGATTATGTCAAGTATAAATAAACCTTTCCTCGAATTCTTACATGAGCGTAAACCTAAGTCTCTAAAAGAAATGGAACAGTATTGTACCCAATACGTCACTGCACATCCGGACGTAGCTATTAGCAACAGTAAGGTTAAAGAAGGTATGCCAGTTGCTTCTGCAACACCATACAACCCTAATCACTCTCACAAATTCCAAGGACCTCAAAATAGGTTTAATAAAAAAGGTAACTATTACAGTTATCAGAACCAAGGTAACCAATCATTTCAGGGTTCTTCTTCGAATACCTGGAGAAGAGCTGACAGCCCTCGATTCAGGGGTGGTCATAATTACAGGAACTTTCGCAAAGGAAGTCATTCTAGAAACTATCCAAGTTTTCCTTCATGGAGACAACAGGATCATAATTACCGAGATACTCATTATAATGAATATGATGATAGTAACCAAAGGAGCTATGATTCAAACCCGAGTAGGGGTTATAATAGTGGAAACAATGATAAGTACAGAGGCAATAATAACAGAGGTAGAGCACAATTCAAAAAACATAAAGCTCATTACCAGGCGAACTCTGCACAGCAAGAGTCCCACGAAGCCTATAAACAAAATAAAGATAATGATGACTCTAATAATATGGCATGTGCCGCTTTTGATTTTGGGAGAGCATCTCAGTGCCCCCAATGCAAAACATTATTTGAGCCAACCACAGTGTCTACTTTAAGCTGTGGGCATCCTCTTCCCGCTCTTCCTGCGTCAATCGCGCATGATGGGAGAGGTTCTCTTGTCTTACACAAAGGTTTAGTAAATGACAATCCAGTCTCAGTACTTTTTGATTCTGGATGCACAACTATTGGGGTTAGGCAGTCACTCATAGATCCTTCTCATTCTACAGGCAAAGTAGTCAAATGCGTAACATTTGGCGGCACCATAGAGAAATACTCTACCGCTATCATTAGGATTGCTACTCCTTTCTTCACAGGAGATGTACACGCATGTCTTTTGCCGAATCCGATCGCTGATCTTATCATCGGTCGCATTCACGGAGTCAAAGAATGCACTCCGGAGCAAATTTCCGTTTGGGAAAATCAAAATATGCAATCTGCTAATGCGGTAGTCACTAGAGCTCAAGCTCTCAATATGCCTGAAACTTCATCTGTTGAAGATAATGAAGTGCATAACCAAGATGATCCCTTGGTAATTTCTCGTGACTCGTTTATAAAACAACAAGAAGAAGATCCGACTCTTAAGAAATTCTTCACTCTTGTAACGAAAGGTGATCCGAATAAAGATTCAAATTGTAAATCTTGGATTACAATGAAGAATGGCGTACTTGTACGTATGGTGCAAGACTCCACTAAGTCAAGTCATTCTCAGATTCTTGTACCCAAGAATTTGAGAGTTAAGATCTTACAACATGCACACGACTCTCAGTGTGCTGGTCACATGGGTTTTTCCCGTACAAAGTCAAGAGTTCTTGCGGCTTTCTTTTGGCCTTTTGTGAACAAGGACATACGGATCTATTGTCGATCCTGTAAAGTATGTCAAGAAGTCAAATCCAAAGGTCCTCGTCATGCTGCGCCTATTCAGGCTGCAGATATTCCTATTCGTCCATTCCAGAAAATGGCGATAGACATCATTGGTCCATTCAAGATCAAATCTGCTAGAGGACATCAGTTTATCTTAACGTGTGTAGACATGTGCACACGTTGGCCAGAGGCTATCCCTCTAAAGAGCATTACTACCGCTGACATTGCAGATGCTCTTTGGCTTATATTTTCTCGGCTGGGATTCCCCGGAGAAATATTATCAGATCATGGCACCCAACTGATATCGGATACCATGTCTCAAGTAATGTCTACTCTACAGATAGAGAGATCTTTGAGTAGCATCTATCATCCTATGTCCAATGGGATGGTCGAGCGACTAAATAGAACACTTAAGAACTTATTAGGGAAGATAACTGAGGATCATCCTCAAGATTGGGATAGGGTTTTACCCGCGGCCCTCTTCGCGTACAGAGAGGTCCCCAATGAACATACAGGGTTTTCTCCCTTTGAACTTGTCTTTGGCGCGCGACCGCGCGGCCCAATGTCTTTGCTGCATGATCTTATAACAGCTGACAATATTGACGATGACACAAAATCTTCTTACGAGTATGTCATCGCGCTGAGACAAAAGATTATCGAAGCATGCAAATTGGCAACGTCCTCTTCTGAATTTGCTAAGCAGAAGGCAAGACAATTTGCTAATAAGAAGAGAACTTTACGACAACTTTGTCCTGGTGACAAAGCATTTGTTTTGCTACCTTGTCGTGAAAATAGACTCCTTATTAGTTGGAAAGGTCCGTACGATATAATATCGAAAATTTCAGATGTTGACTACATCGTCGATATTAACGGGAAGCATAAAACCTTCCACATCAATATGCTTACGGAGTTCCATGAACGTCCTGACTATCTACAGCCTATTTTCCAGGCAACGGACGATTCTCATGTCAAACATGGTCATTACTCATCACTGTCTGTAATACAGGATGAGGAAACAAGTTTTTCGGATGTTAATCTTCCGCTTCCAATGATCCCACTTCATTCTAGTGAATCATGGAAAGACGTTACTGTTTCTCCTGATTTGTCTCTAGGAGAACGGCGACAAGTTTCGTCTATGTTACAAACATTTCAGGATGTCCTCACTGACATCCCTGGACAAACTCATGTCATTGAGCATGACATTGTTCTAACTGAACATACTCCAATTAGGGTTAGACCTTATCCTATCCCTATACATTTCCAAACACAGGTTGAAAAGGAGTTGGATGAAATGATAGATTTACAAATAATCGAACCATCCACTTCTGCATATTCTTCGCCGATGGTTATTGTTCGAAAAAAAGACAATAACATACGTCTTTGCGTTGACTATCGCAAATTGAATCAAGTTACGAAGTTCGATGCTGAACCTATGCCTTTACTAGAAGAGCTACTTACTCGTCTTTCTAAATCGCATTTTTTCACTAAACTTGATTTGTCTAAAGGATATTGGCAAGTTCCATTATCCGAACGCGCCAAACCTCTTACCGCTTTCTCTACTCCCAGAGGCCTTTTCCAATGCAATTTTATGCCTTTCGGCCTTATGAACGCACCAGCTACATTTGTACGCATGATGCGTCGAATCCTATGTATCGGTCAGATGTCATTGCTTATCTAGACGACATCTGTCTTTTCAGCGATACTTGGGAAGATCACTATTCAGGGTTAGTTGAATTATTATCAACTCTGCGTGAGTATAACCTGACAGCAAAACCATCTAAAGCTTGTATTGGCTTTAGCGAAATTGCTTTCTTAGGCCATCGAGTAGGTCACGGTTTCTTGAAGACAGAAGACCATAATATCACTAAGATACTTAACATCTCTATCCCTAGGACTAAAAAGCAAGTGCGAAGTCTTTTAGGTCTCATACAATTTTATGGACGTTTCATTCCGAATCTGTCCTCTATCATGGCACCTCTCTCTACACTATTAAAGAAAGGGTCGCCTAACATGGTTCACTGGTCTCATGAATGCCAATCTTCACTAGAGAAGATCAAAACTATGTTTTCATCACCACCTATTTTAGTGTTACCTACAACAGATAAGACATTTGTTCTTCGTAGTGACGCTTCATCCACTGGGATTGGAGCGGCACTAATGCAAGAGTACTCTGGAACTCTGCATCCTGTAATGTATATATCCAGAAAACTTAATGCTGCAGAAAGGAATTACTCGGTTTTAGACCGTGAATTATTGGCAATGGTTTGGTCAATTCTCAAACTCCAAAGATTCCTTCTGGGCGCGCATTTCGTAGTGGAAACTGACCAAAAAGCTCTTACGGCTATCCAAAGTAAGAACTTGAAGAGCTCGAGATCAACTCGATACGCAATCGCTCTTCAACCTTTTCATTTCTCGGTACGAGCTATCCGTGGTTCAGAAAATGTGATGGCGGACATTCTGTCCAGATGCCCACATGATGCCACTTAACTGTTAAATATTGGATCTTTTTAATATGTATAACTTTACAACAGTTATTTTTTGTTTCTTTACTAAGATACACATTTGTAATTTAATAATAGAATGATGGTATCGCTACTTAGCGGTTTATTGATGTTTATTCACCGCTGTTCTTTGATGATTGTTTCTTCATAAATCATAAATTTAAGATTATAGTGTGAATTTTTGGTATGCATTGTATAATTACCAGAATTGTATTATACGTACATCACACCTTCCTGGAAACATTTATTCGTAGAGAAACAATTTCTCTCAGATTTTGAGATATATTCTCACCGGTCATATTAGGAATTATAGTTATTCCTGATATTTTCATCTGCGCAGTATTCTTGCGTTGTGAGCCTATTCTACGTTGCTCCTAGATGTATTTAAAAAAAAAAATTTTATTTTTTTTTTCCCGGGAGGTGTGGTAAGACTGTAAAGGGCAATTTTTACTATCTTGCAATATAATACATTTATATACTTATTATGTTCGCAAATATTTTGTAAACAAAGTATTTCCTTTTTAAGTGCTTAAGGAGAAGTCATTTTTGAGTTACTTCCCTTGAAAGGAGTTCCGTCATCTTCGATCGGACTCCGCGGACGAATCTAGGCCTACTGCGATTTATTCTTTGGCTGGGTAGGAATAGATTGTTCTTGCTTCAGTATATCTATGGCCTGAATTTATACGTAGTGTTTGTATGAGTAGGACGAGTCTGTCTTATATATGGATATCTTTACATTTCTAAGTCGAACTATGTTGGTTGTCGCTAGAAAAGGTCAAAGGCTATGCAGCGGAAGTATCGCTAGCAGGGGGTGTGATTCATGGCTGTCATCCTGTCGGGATGTCGAATTTTGTTGTAGCCGGCTTATCGCCGAAAAGTGATCTATAAGTAAATGGGGAAAAGTGATAGTCATTTAGACATGTTGTATGTACTTTACCCCAGTGTTTATTCTCTTTTGCCAAGGAATGGCAAAGTTATATTTCGCATAGAAAGGTAAAACCACAATTTATTATGAACTTGGGCTTCGCCATCGTTGTCGATAAGCAGATGCACAGTGGTACTTTTGAAAAGAATATTTATTCAAAGGAAGATGACATTCCTATGTATCAGCACTAGATTATATGATATTATTCAATTACCTCTATGATAGAAGCTATGAAGAAATGAGGACATTTAACGAATGACCAATTTTGGTCTGTATCCAATAGTGAGTGAAGCTCACGAGAGAAGCACAGCCATGTTGAAATTCATATACTTTGTATTTATCGAGTGAGAAAAAGGGATGCCTGTACTATCGCTCGATGAACCAAGAGATCACTGCTACATGTGAGAACCCATGTCTGGGATTCCTATATCTTTATGAAATATATATATTGAACTTTACGTGAAGGGATATTCGCTAGACGAGGTTAAGTCTAGGAGCCTTCCTATATATTGGTTATGGTCTGACGTGCCCAGTCAGTAAAGCCAGATGATTTACATGATGGAACTCTGAATGCTTATTTACGAATGCTCCATTATGATATTTGCCAAGCATGAATGCTAACTTAAGATGATATTCCTGTGATCAACATTATGCTGTCTATGTCGACATTTGTTCCTGTAACCATACACGTACTGTCCAAGTGTGCGTCCCATTAAATGTTATAAAAAGACCACCGTAGTTCCAGTACTTCTTGAATTCGAACAGTGTGAGTATGAGTGATGTACTACCAACCTGTCAACTCTATCGAATCATTCTACCATTCGCGTTCTGACATTCATATACACACTCATTGTCTACACTCACATTCTTGTCGGAGCCTCATCACGTTCCAGGACAAGATGACCTGTATGACCAAAACTGTGCTGGGTTTAATGAGTTGACAATCGTTACACTTTACTACACCAGTCCCAACATCTACAGTTATCAACTGGTGGACATTCACGGCATTTAACAAATAAAACGTGATTTAACAGTCCCCTATAAATATTTATATATCCCACTTTACCACATATATTGGGGTCTCGCTCTCGGGATTTTGAATCTTTCCCTATTAAAAATATTGGGGTTAATTCACTTCAGGGAATAATAAGAATTAAAAAGTATCCTTGGGTGAAAATAAATAACGTTGAGCTCTCAGTGCCTGTAGTGTCCTTAGATAATTATTGAAAGATTGAATTGTTACATTTGTATGTTAGACAATGGCAGACTTGGCAAAATTTCGATCTGCTGCTGTACAGACTGCGAAAGAGTTAGGAATGGAAGGGCAAATTATGATTTCTTATGTCACTGCTGAATGTGACAAATATATTGAACGGGAAGAAAGAAGATTAGAAAAAGAGGCCGAAAGAAAGTTAGAGGCTGAAAAGGAAATTAAGAAGATACAATTTGAGGCTGAGTCTGAGGCTAAGAGGTTGCAGATTGAGGCTGAGGCTAAGAGGTTGCAGATTGAGGCTGACAAAGAGGCTAAACCATTGGAAGCCGAGGAAAGAAGACAGGCTGCAGAAAGAGAAGAGAAGAAATTAGCTGCAGAAAGAGAAGACAAGAGATTAGCTGCAGAAAGGGAAGCAGCAGATAAGAGATTACAAAGGGAACATGAGTTACGACTAAGGGAGTTTGAGTTTCAAGGCCATGCTCCTGAAAATGGTGCCAGTCCCTTTGCCTCTGATGCCACTGCTAGCCAGGAAGCCTCAACCTCAGCTATGAATTTTCATTTAGATCATTTCGTTGAGAAAGACGATGATATTGAGAGCTATCTAAATAGATATGAACTATTAGCTACCACATATGGGTTAGAGAGAGAAAGGTGGAGCTTAAAGTTATCTCAAGGACTTCGTGGGGCAGCTTATGAAGTTTTTGCTAAAATGAGCAGAGGTGATCAGGAAAATTATGACATGCTAAAGCAGGCTCTTTTGTTAAGGTATGAAAAGAACGCAGAATTTTATAGGAAAAAATTTAGGAATGCTAAACTACTGTCAGGTGAAACCTATCACCAGTTCTCTGCACGAATAGAGACATACTTGGAGAAATGGACTTCTCTGGGGAAAACCCAAGATCTTAAGGAAATGGTCCTTATAGAACAATTAAGAGAGTCCATGGCTCCAGACCTGAGAAAGTTTCTCATGGAACAAGGTGCAGAGAGGCTGGGTGAGTTGCTAAATGTTGCTGAAAGGTATCAAGCAGCTCAAGCAGAGGTAACAGGTAATAAAAAGAAACAAGTGGATAACTTTAGGGCACCACAGAACTTTAATAAATTTGATCCTAGGGATCAAAACAAAGGTAAGCACCAGTTTGATAGGCCACGGTATGACAATAAAAATAAAACCCCACAATTCGATGAAAGGAAATATGATGAAAGAAAATTTTTCAACCAAGGAAAAAGGTGGTGTAAAAATTGTCAGATGGACAATCATGACACTGACCGTTGCAGAAGGAAACCTGTGTATATGGCTACCCTTCAGGTCAGGTCGACCTCAAGACAGGAGGAGGATATTATGTTGGATACCACTCCAGAAGAGATGAGGAAGGCACAGGCTGGGGATAAAACACTCAAGCCTTGTTTCAGAAAATTGTCAACTTGTCATACAACTCCAGGCAAGGGAGATTTTTACATGAAAAACAAGTTGATGTATAGGAAGACTGGAGCTAGATCCAAAGGTCAGGGACAGCTGGTACTTCCTAAAAGATATAGGGCAGACTTAATAAGGAGCCTACATGTGAAACCAGATGGGGACCATGAAAAAATAGGTACCATCATCCAAAAGGTGGCTCACAATTATTATTGGCCCAAGGCAAGATGGGACATTGAGAATTTTGTAGAAAGGTGTAGCATAGCACATGAGGGAACACCCACAAGTGGGAACATTGATCAGGACCTGGACACGCCACGGGGCAAAATTAGGCCTGATAATAAAAGGAAAAATAAATTTGATAAAGTGGACCAAAGGGAATGGGAAGCCCCTTTTCACGGACAAGCTTCACTTAACTGTTTTACAATGGCCACTATGCGGAGAGTGCAAAAAGATGTCTTACCCCAGGATAAGCCGAAAATCCCTCAATCGGACTTAAACAAACTGGAGGAAGAAGATGTAGAGAGGAAATCTCTCATCAAGAATTTTAAGTGGGGAGACAGCCCCAAGAAAAAATTGGTAGCGGTCGTTTTGTGAATGATAATTCTGGGAAGAAAAATCATCACTATAGAGCTTCGAGTGGAAGAGACCATACCGGTGCATGGACAAATAGGTCCACAAAATTAAAGGTCCACATGTAACGCTGTTAAGAACGTGGACTGATGAAAAAGCAGAGGAAAATATTACATCCTCATACCAATATGTGAATGAGCTGACCACTCGTTTAAAAACTGGCTGGAAACTTGCCAATGAAAATTTGAAACAAGCCAGGAAGAAACATGCTGCCTATTATAACAGGAAGGCGAAAGACAGAGATTTGGCTGTGGGAGAGAAGGTACTGCTTCTTCTCCCCGGTAGTCAGAATAAGTTACAAATTGGATGGCAAGGTCCATATACAGTTCTAGAGAAGGTGTCTAGAACAAATTATAAGATAGATAAGAAGGGGAAAGAAAAAATCTATCATGTGAATCTCCTGAAGAAATATTTGGAAAGAGAACATCAGGAAGAGACACACTTGTTGACCTTGTCCATTGCCATGGAGATGAAAAAGGAACCACTTTCATCAGTTGAATATCCATTACACCCCTGTGAGACAGCGGCACAGGTGAAAATCAGTACACATTTAACGAAAACTCAGAAAGAGAGAGTGCAACAGGTTCTAGATAATCATACAGAGGTGTTAACAGACCGACCAGGACATACAAACTTATTGGAATATGATATGAAACTGATAGACCCCACACCTGTCTGTATGAAACCCTATTCGATTCCTTTTGCTAAGGAGAAAGCTTTGAAGGAAGAGATAGACTATTTGTTGAAGGAAGGAATTATTTCACACAGTGAATCTTCGTATAGTTCCGGTGTTGTACTCTTAAGGAAGCCCTCTGGAGAACATAGACTCTGTATAGATTACAGGAGACTGAATGCTATTACAGAAGGACAGGTGGATCCATTGCCGGATACAAATCAGTTGTTTGCCATGCTAAATAAAGCTAAATATTTCTCAAAAGTGGATCTGAGTAAAGGATACTATCAGATTCCATTAAAACCTGAGATCAGACGAAATTGTTAGATGGAAACAATTCGGAGGAACGTAATGAATCCCTGAGTTGCCTCTTTGATTGAGGATATTCCGACTGTTTCATACAGGTTAATAAGAAGATTATGGGATCCACTACGAAAACTCTGCTATCACCAGGTATATGTTATCCCCTCATAACGTACATTTTGAGGAAAATCTAATGTTCTCTGGACATGTCATTACGCAGACTCAGAGAAGAGAAATGGTGAATACGGGTTGTGAAGCAGCATTAAGACAAGCAGTCACACTTGCGGCTGTTCAGTAACATAACCGAAAAATATTATTGGTTGTAGAGGTCTGAGGTAGATTTCATGAGCAGTGCCTACTCTGAATGGACCCAACTACATAAAACCATGATAGCACAACAGCAGAGTAAAGTCGAGTTGACTTACATTTATCTATGTGTATATAGAATAAAGGACTGACATAAGATGTCTGTTTTAAGTGGGGAGGATTTGTCGTGAGAAATTCTAATCCACATATATAAATTAAAACGTAAATGTAAAGCCTAACAAATAAATTTAATAAAAGGAAAGAAGAATGGTAAAGAACAGTGCTGTCACAATGACTGTACTCGAAATCCCCCTTGTTTTCTCCTGCGTCTGCAAATTGTAACGTTTCACGTTGATAGTAAAAGCCTACTGCTTCAATACCCGCCTTCTACGATAAAACATGTGCTGCATTTCTAAGAAAAACCTTGAGATACGCAGGTTGACCTAGATTTAAAATTCCATTCATGTCTTTTTATACACTACGTTACCTAAAACGAAAGACAGATGGACTAAAGATAGAAAGAAGGGAGGGCTGAAAGCAGGGACACATGCAACACTAAACACGCGTCGCGCGATACACAATTGCTGCCATCACGCGTGTAAGGCCACATGCACTAGCTTTTTTCAAATCGACAGTGATAAAAACACTACCCATACCAGAGTTAGGTTTAAAAATCCTGAAAAACGCTTATTAGGAAATATGACATTATACTGGTTTACGTTTGAAAACATTACAGTACCCAGACACCACATCGTTTTCGAAGTAAACAGGAGGTAGAAGAAAGTGCATATTTTGAACGCAGCCACTTAGCTCCTTTAAATTTGCATATTTGGGTTCCTTAGGACTTGCTGACAAAAAATATGTTAAACGTTACGCAAATAGTCTAGGAATTACCAAATTATAGCCAAAAGAAATAGTGAGGGATGTCAGACAACACCCAAATCAGAATCGCTCAGTGGCAGATTTTCACCCCACCATTGTACGGGAAATAGGCTGACATGTTACCTCCTATTTGATTGGCGGAAAATAAATGTAAGGCTAAACACGATTAGTCGGACTATAAATACTACTTCTTTGTTGTTAGTGGAAAAGTGAGTAGGAGTACTTTTTTGAAAAGCTGTGTAAACATGGCATGATTGGTTAGACCTGCCAATATAGTCAATTAGAGGCGTCAGGTCAACACCACATTTGCAAATAAACTTACTACAGAATCAGTGCGTTGAGCACCAGTGCATATTTTGCTAAATAAAAGCCTGGGACATCGGCAGTTCGAAATTGTGCTATATTCATTGCCTGTCAACGTAATTCTGTGTTATTTCCATGAATTGTGGGACTGTGGTCCTAAAGCTATTGAGCAGTACCTGGTCAGAGCTTTGCTGAATCCAGAGGCGGACAGCATACTCCTTGGTCCATATAGCAAACAGTGAGGTTTCTCCAGAACACAGGGGAGCAATCGAGCAGAGGAGTCTTTTCCTGCCGCCATCACGAAAGTTAAACCTATGTGGCCAGCTGAGCTCAACATTATGTAACCCCATCTTAAACTAACATTGTATAAAAATAAGAGGGGAAATTAATTGTTTTAATGAACGGAACTGAGAACATCTCCAATACTAGTTCCAACAGAAATAAACACTTGAAGTCATGATGACAAATAACAACATAGCTTAAAAAAAAAAAACAACACCAGTATTACCTCATATTACTACTACACCACTGACACACATAGGATAAGATTAATAAAATATGTCACTACAAGATTCATATTGATAAATTCTGTACATATAACTTGTAATTAAAAGTGATTGTGATTCCTGGTTCACTTTGTATTTGAATCAGGACACATATATATTAATGAAAAGTGCTTAATACATATTGATATTTGAAAATTTACCAGTGACTCATTTAAGATAGTCTTATAGAATGGTACATGTGTGTGAGTGTCACAGTGTTGTCAAGTGTGGTGGAATAAATTGACTTGTTTATCTGTCTGTTGTTGTTGTGACTTACACTTCATCATATACATACCCTAGACATTCAACGTAGTCATCACTATATTCAAGAATAATTCTGACTGAGGTATAAATATGTGGTAGCAAGTAAGGTCATCTATAATACACTACCCTTATTAGATATAGATACCTTCACAGCTGATCTCAGTCAGTACACTAAGTCCCCTATAAATATTTATATATCCCACTTTACCACAAAGAGATCCCTCTCATATCATGTTATACTCCAGTTTGTTTGTTATCTTGCTCGAAATTAGATTAACTTCATTCCAAAACTGAGTTTCTCACTTATACTCCTACTTTTGGAATACTTCAGTTGGATTATATACAATGTGGCCGAAAAGTCTGGATTCAAAGAGAATTCGGCAGTTACTTTTATTTGTGAGGATTCTTGTCTTGCGTGCATGAGAACAATCTCTATGCGTTCATCGAACCCATATTGGCACTGAAAAGACAAATTTATTATGAAAGTTAGAAGAGAGAAGAGAGAAAAAATGTATATACGACAGTTGCTTATATTTCTAGACGTTTGGCTAACCCCATAGTTATTTACAAAATACTCTGCGTAACCCTGCGAAATGTTTCTCTATCCCCATGTGGTAGTCATATCCCAGGCTGTATTACAGGAACACCTGCTCTACAGGTACTTCAAATCCCATATATCAGATACGCAAGTCTATGCTATTTATTCTGACGTCTATTTATTATATTAACTGTGACTTTCTAGCGTGGAGTTTGTAGAGCTATGTAGAACATTCCACCCGTTCTAGAGAAACAAATAATGTGCTAGTATGTAGCATTGTCACCTTATTGAATATGGGCTACTTTCTAACTCATGTTAGTAGAGAATCAACTTATCCAAGTTAGAACAACACAGTATCTTAGAAGACATGAATGTAGTAGCTGTCGGGTTAAACATCTCTTGGTGTTTGGATGATCCACCTGTAAATTACGAAAGTAACTAAATAAAGTTGTCATATATCCAAAAACAAAAACTTCAATACCAATGTGTTTTTCTGTAACTGATGTTTCTTTTCATTGTCAAATTTATGTCTGTGCGTATTTACAATAGAGCTGGTCGTAGACTCGTTTTCTGTGATGTTTTGTAATACAGTTTGTTCAGACCCGAGTGGAACAGTCCCAGTTACAACGGTTTGGTCACGTCTACAGATTTGGAGAAGAACGGCTATGTGACAAAACGTTTGTACATGTACTTTTGAGCCCCTATTTCACTCCTTCATCCGCGTTGTATTTGGTATATTTTATGCACCTTCATTCATATTTTTGCTCCAAAGCCGCTCCCAGACTTGTTTACGTTTCGCCAGGTGAACCGTATTAATGCCAGGTTTATTACACAGGTCAGCGGTAATACGTTTATCACTTGAATTGCATAGCCACCGTTGCTAGGAGTCGATCTCTATGGACACAATACGGTCTCGTACGATAGATGAACAGAACGCCTTATTGTCTGCCAGAGAAAGCCGTCTAAGGGATGGGCGAAAACACAGGGGATAATTAGATAATCGCTTCCGCGAGTCCATCACTTTGTACTTATTACAGATGACCTGGCAGAGGAGACAATCTGGGAGGAAAGTAGTAGTCAAGAATGACTGCACAGATGATGGTTATGAGTTTAGCATAAAAATGCAAGTGGCAGTATTAGAACATTAATATAAAGAGGTCACGCGATGGAATTTTTAAATGTGATATTTTAAAACACGCGGGGGTATTATGATTTAAACACCCCTTCCCATGCAGTGCACGGAGATTGGAATGGTGTAAAGTGACAGCCGGAATACACAATGGTTCTGATTGACAAATTCGTCGGAATTACAATCTGGGATTTTGAATTGAGAATTGGAAATATTATCTAGCGAAATCGGAGTCACAGATCAGACTGCATCGCTCCGTCAAGCTAACAATTCACCAGAGCCAGATATAGGAGCGGACAAATCATTTTAAAATTATAAGTGACAGATCAGAGTTTTTGAGCAACTTTAAAACATAAAAAGTAATCCCGCATTTATAAATACAAAGACTGGAAACTTAAAGGACCAGGATCGAAGTATTTGGGAAATTTAAAACTTAAAAAAGTAAACCCGCATTTATAAATACCTAGACTGGAGACCTAAGGAATCAGATCACCCATAATAAGAGGAATATAACATTTCCAGACCAATTGATTCGAAAGCATATGATCTAAGTTGCTAGTGTCCATTCTAAACTGTGCCAGGAGATTGTGTTCCCAAAATGTACTTTGGGTTAGTGGAACGAAGCTATCAGACGGTTCGTGGAACGAAGCTATCAGACTGTTCGTAGAACAAAGCTATCAGACTGTGAAGTGTCATTATTACAGATGAACTGACGAAACCACAGCTGCAGTAGTCATCGACGCTAAGCTAAGTGCTTAACAAAAGGCAACAGCAAAAAACATTAACATTCCTCTATCCAGTCTCTATGAAGATAAAACTGTCATCTAAATTTTATTATCATTTCATCACATTTTAACCTGTGAAAACTAATTAGTTATTAAATTTGTTACATGTTATTTAAAAAAACGACAAAGTTGATTTGATTATTATATGTATGAACAAACGTACGTGCAGGACTCTTTAATATATATATACACCTAGACATATATTTACAAATATAGAGCTAATTCGTTGATAAGATTTTCGCTGGATTTACACCAGCTGGGTGCTTGAACGGGCTCAAACGATTGCTTAATTCTTCATAAAAGGCGGCAATCTGATATAACTTAACAATTGCCCTTGTCGCATGTTACGCATTGCCTAGTTAAATGTTTGAAGACCGAAAAGTGGGACACCAGTGTTTTGGCCTGAACAAAGAAATGCAGGGGTATTTTCCTGTGTGTATCTAGGGCAGCCAATCAGAGAAGGGGTTTCCCACGGTCAGATAGAACGACTTCGGCGATTGTATAAGGAAGAATAATCGTCCGAAACATGGTTAGAATTAGCGGTCGGGAAGGAGAACGGAATGACAGACAAGGATGAGAATGGTCTCCTTTTGACGGGACTATCTTCAATTATGTATAGGTACAAGGAAATCAGAAGGGAATAAGTAGTTGTGAAGAATTTTGCAAGACTAAGTGTCCGTGCCTTGAGAAATCCTGTGTTTTTCCTATTCATAATTCAATATAAAATCGTTAACACGACAGATATGGGAAAACAACATATGGATATAAAGGTCAACTCACGGAGAACGGAAATATATAACTCCAAAGGCTTGAACTGGGAAAGGTGAAATGCACGAGACCAAGGTTGGAAACTCATTTAGTACAACCCCCTCGAAGTTACAACTATTTTGGGAAGTTTGCTGGAGTTGCGAGCCTTGTTTCCTGTACGCCCGACAGCTCCCTTCGTAAATGATTTCAAATTCACTTGTACAGCGAAGCAAGACAGAAGGACAACGGCTGGAGAGAGAGAAACGTGTCACGGCCAATATCTTGTTATTTGCAGCCAGGCAGTTCTGTTACTCCACAAAAGCCAGTCTTTACTGATCTTAATTAGATCCTGCGAGGGTATGTAAAGTTACTATGTAAAATAATACAGTAATTACAACTTTATTTCAGGATTTGTTTAATCTATATGTTATGAAAGTATCATGTATATTAATTGATTACTTGGTATGATTGTTGAAGATTGGAACCCGTAATATAACCACCATGACTGAGTCCGTATCAAGGCTAGCACAATCCTTTTCAGGACTAATAACAATTTTTTCAGGACTACCAACAATCATTATCAGGGCTTATTCATTCTGTCATCAAGTTACTGCACTTTACAGAGCTAACGTGTCAGGCAGGGGGATACTATAACCTCATACCATATATGTGTGTACATATTATTTTGTATTATTTGATTTTATAAAATGTTCCACAGTAGACACCTGTCTTGTCACTGATCCATAATCATGCATTTTCACGCATACATCTGAAAACAAATTCATCTCACCTACAATAGGAATGTGGTAATTTTTATCCACAAATAGCCACATATCCTACAATTATCTGCAGGTTCATATCTGTCAACCAAAAGTCAGAGGTCAATGATCAAGAATTGCTCGATGATCAAGGCGAATCGCCCCGGCAGTGTCTGGATTGGTAGAAGCAAGACCTACTGAAGCTGTACATCTCATATGAACACTGATTAACCTAACAGATGAGTGATATTTGTGACAATCGTGCAACCAAGAAGTGATAACTGTCAAGCAGAGTTTTGTGATGAAAATTTGCGTGATAAACTAGTGAAAGTTATAAAGTGAATAAGACAGTGAAGAAGTCTATTACCCAACTAATTGGAAGAGTCTAAAGAAATGACATTTTAGTTTAACTTGTAAAAACTGTAATTGATTTCGCCAATTTGGTTTTGTATAAATATAACTGTTGTATCACCAGTCACACCCAATCACCACAATTAGATAGATGTAAATAAAGAGGATATAAATTGTATTCACCAGCTTTATTCATTCAATATAGTTGATACTGAGTTTGGTTGAATTTTTATTAATATCACAGGTGGTCACATAGCGGAGGTGGCGCAGTAAGGTCTGACTGTTCTCTGAATATTTTCAGTCCAGATACTTTCACAGCCGTGACTATCGAGTGATACCAGTGTACTTCTCTGTCACTGGGACCTCACACATTCTGGAGAGAATACTATTTCTACTCTAGCATTATCATCTCACACATATAAAATCTTCCGCTACAGTGGGGGCTCGATCGCGGGATATTCTCATATATCCTGAGCCATCCTCTATCTAATACATCTATCTTTAGTCTATCTTGGGCCACCAATTAAAAAAAAAAAAATTTTTTTTGTAAATTCTAGAATAAGATTTTTTTTTCTCAGTAACAGTACCTTAGAGTACTCAGTAAATATTGACTATCACAAGGTTGCACGATTAATTGTGTTGTCCATTTGATAATTATTTTGAGTAAGTTTAGGTAAGTTTTCATACCCTACTTAACTTAATATAATGGCTGACTTAGTGAAGTTCAGAACTGCGATCATGCAAATGGGAAAAGAGCTGGGCTTGACAGGTGATGCTCTCATCCAGTATGTCACAACTGAAGTGGACAAACATATGGATAGAGAGGAAAGGAAGCTGCAAGCAGAAGCTGAGAGAGAAGCCAAAAGACTAGAAGCTGAGAGAGAAGCCAAAAGAATGGAAGCTGAAGAAAAGAGGCTGCTGTTGGAAGTTGAGGCTCAAGCCAAGAAATTGGAGGCTGAAGAAAGGAAGCTACAAGCTGATAGAGACCATGAACTGAAATTAAAAGAGCTTGAAATACAGGCAGCGGCTACAACTAATGGTAGTAGGTCATCTCATTCGGATACCAGCGCCAGCCAAAGCACCCCCAATGGAGCTATGAACTTCCACTTGGACCCATTTGTGGAGAAAGAAGAGGGAATAGAGGATTACCTTGACAGATATGAACGATTGGCCACTACTTATGGCCTAGAAAAAGAAAAGTGGAATTTGAAGTTGTCACAGGGATTGAGAGGTGTATCTTATAACGTCTACTTGAAGATGCAAAAAGAAGATCAGGAAAATTATGAAGCCTTGAAACAAGCATTGTTGGTGCGTTATGAACAAAACGCAGAAGCTTATAGAATGCGATTTAGAACTGCTAAGCTCCAGACAGGAGAAACGTATCAGCAGTTTTCAGCAAGGTTGGAAAGTTACTTGCTGAGGTGGTGTCAGTTAGGAAACTTCAATCAGGATTTTGAAGGGATTAAGGAGATGATGTTGATAGAACAACTCCTGGAGTCCATGTCTCCTGAGACGAAGACATTCCTAGTAGAACATAAAAGAGAGAGATTAGATGAAATAATCATCTATGCAGAAAGTCACAAACTGGCTCATCCCCTGTTTCAGGGAAACAAGAAGAAGCAGGTAGATAGTTTCAAGTCACCCCAAAACCAAAACAAGTTTGAACAAAAGGACAATACAACTAAGAACAAACACAGATATGACTACAAAGACAAGAACCCTCTAGGATCTGACAAGAAACCTTCAAGAAAGGAAGATAAGTGGTGTAAAATTTGCAAAATTAGCAACCACAATACTGCAGAATGCAGACGGAAGAATCCTCCTCATCATGCTGCATGCCTTACAACAGGGAACAACGGAAGGAAGGAACAGGCAGTTAGTCCCAATGACCTCCATCATCCCCCTGTCTGTGAGGAAGTGACCTTGAATGGCACCCAAGTACTGTGCTTATATGATACAGGCTTGGACTTTGACTCGGTAGTGTGCTCTTCTCTGGTGAGTCCTGACCAGATAACCACAGAGACAGTGGAAATCAGAGGACCGATCAAGGGAGCAGGAACCATGACACTACCCATAGCCCGAATCAACATAAGATCTCGCTATGTGGAAGGAGAGATCAAAGCAGCAGTGATGGACGAACCTATTTACCCATTGATTTTGGGATGTAGGTATGTTTTCCTAGGAGAACCCATTAAACCTGTAGTTATGGCAACAGTCCAGACCAGGGCAAGCTCCAGGAAAATGGAGGAAAATCCTATTAATACACATCCAGGAGAGATGAAAAAGGCTCAAGCAGCTGACAGCACCTTGAAGCCTTGCTTTGGCAAACTACCTAAGGCACATAACCCTCCAGAGAAAGGAGACTTCTACATGAAAAATGGTCTACTCTACAGAAAAGCTGGAACAGGACCTCAAGGGCATGGACAGCTTGTAGTGCCAAAATCATACAGGGAGAAGGTTATGGAGCTGGGACATGCTGTACCTTTCAGTGGACATATGGGAATAGGGGCCACTGGACAAAGGATAGCGTGTCACTACTTTTGGCCAGGAATCACAGAGGACATAAAGAGATATGTGAGATCCTGCCCAGAATGCCAAAGAGTAGCTCCTAAACATAGGACTGCACCAGCAACACTAGGAGAAATGCCCATTATGGGAACACCCTTTGAACGTGTTGCAGTGGATATTGTTGGACCCCTCACTAGGACCAAGAAGAGGAATGCTTATATCCTGACCTTGGTTGATACTTGCTCTATGTGGGGAGAAGCAGTAGCCTTGTCATCTATAGATTCTAAGCATGTGGCTGAGGCACTGTTGACAATATTCACCAGGTTAGGTTTCCCAAATCAGATATTGACTGACAATGGTTCTCAGTTTAAGGGAAAGCTAACTCAAGAAGTGTTCAGGATCTTTCAGGCCAGACATTATCATTGCTCTCCATATCATGCCCAAGGAAACGGGCAAGTAGAGCGCTTCAACGGGACGCTTATATCCATACTTAGAAAGCTGGCAAGTGAAAAACCTGACACTTGGGATGTATATTTACCTGCTGCACTCTTTGCATACAGGGAAGTCCCACATAATTCAACTGGATTGGCTCCAGCTACTTTGTTGTTTGGAAGACCAATCAAAGGTCCAATGGAAGCATTGCTGCGAACATGGACTGATGAGAAGGCTGAGGAAACAGTGACATCCTCATATCAGTATGTCAACGAGTTAACTTCTCGATTAAAAACAGGGTGGAAACTGGCAAATGAGAACTTGAGACAGGCCAGGAGGAAGCATGCTGCTTATTACAACAAAAAAGCAAAGGATAGAGAACTTGCTGTGGGAGAAAAAGTTCTACTTCTGTTGCCCAGCAGCAATAATAAATTGCAAATTGGATGGCAGGGACCCTATGTCATTCTGGAGAAACTTTCCAGAACCAACTACAAGATTGACAAGAAGGGAAAAGAGAAAGTGTACCATGTCAATCTTCTTAAAAAGTATTATGACAGGGAATCATCAGAAGTTGCACATATCATGACCCTAGCCATTGCAACAGAAATGGAAAATGAACCTCTTTCCTCTATGGAATACCCATTGAAGGCTACAGAGAGTTATGATCAAGTGAATATTAGTGATCATTTAACTCCTGAGCAGAGGAGGCAAGTTCAGGAGGTGTTGGAAATCAATGCTGATGTACTCACAGATAAGCCTGGTTGTACAAATCTGTTAGAGTACAACATGACGGTAACCGATCCCACACCAGTATGTATGAAGACTTACCCTATCCCTTATGCAAAAGCACAGGCACTACGGGAAGAGATTGATTATTTATTAAAGGAGAAGATCATCTCAAAGTCGGAATCTCCCTACAACTCCAGTGTAGTGCTATTAAGGAAACCTAGTGGAGAACATAGGTTGTGCATAGATTACAGGAAGTTAAATGCGGTCACAGAATCTCAAGTGGATCCGTTACCTGACACCAACCAATTGTTCTCTACACTGAGTGAAGCTAGGTATTTTTCTAAAGTAGATCTAAGCAAGGGATACTACCAAATACCAGTGAAACCAGAAATAAGGCACATGTTGGCATTCAGTACATCGGAAGGACATTATGAGTTCAATGTACTGCCATTTGGCTTGAAAAATGCACCAAGTGTATTTTCAAGAATGATGAGGAAACTGTTGGAGCCTCTAAAAAATCCACACATCACTAACTTCATGGATGACATACTTGTTGCTACCAATACATTTGAGGAGCATGTAGAATCACTCTCCATGTTGTTTGACAGACTAAGAGAAACTGGACTGACTGCACGTCCATCCAAGTGTTATATTGGGTGTAAGGAATTGGAATTCCTTGGTCACACTATTTCTAGAGGTCACATGTCTCCTGACCCAAAGAATATTGAGAAGTTGAAGAAGGCACCCAGACCAAGAACTAAGAAAGATGTAAGGTCATTTGTGTCCTTATGCGGATTTTACCAAAAGTATATATCCAACTTTAACTCTCTGTGTGCACCGTTAACAGACTTAACGAAGAAAGGTCAGCCTGATAATATTCAGTGGAATGCTGAGTGTGAGAACGCTTACACGGACTTAAAGAAAAAACTCACCAGCAAACCCATCCTTGCATTACCCGATATCACTCAGGAATTTGTATTGCGAACGGATGCAAGTAATATTGGAATAATAGCAACGCTGTTGCAAAAATCAAAAGCCCAGCCGGAAGAACTTTTACCAGTCGCCTACGCTAGTAGGAAACTAAATTCGGCCGAACTGAACTATTCTACTATAGAGAAAGAATGTTTGGCGGTAGTCTGGTCCATCGAGAAGTTCTCGACCTATTTGTACGGCAAACATTTCATATTACAGAATGACCATCAACCTCTCACATTTTTGGCGGTGTCGAGAAAATTAAATTCCAGATTGCTCAGATGGAGTCTACTTTTAGCTCCATATTCGTTTACAGTGCATTACATCCCTGGTAAAGAAAATGTTGGAGCAGATTTTCTTAGTCGACACCCAACTGAGATAGAACGAGAGTAAGAAGAACATTAACTACGGCAAAGCTTACAGTTGTTAGCTGTAGAAATCTACAGCTTAAAAGAGAGGGAGGCTCTGTCGCATGTTACGCATTGCCTAGTTAAATGTTTGAAGACCGAAAAGTGGGACACCAGTGTTTTGGCCTGAACAAAGAAATGCAGGGGTATTTTCCTGTGTGTATCTAGGGCAGCCAATCAGAGAAGGGGTTTCCCACGGTCAGATAGAACGACTTCGGCGATTGTATAAGGAAGAATAATCGTCCGAAACATGGTTAGAATTAGCGGTCGGGAAGGAGAACGGAATGACAGACAAGGATGAGAATGGTCTCCTTTTGACGGGACTATCTTCAATTATGTATAGGTACAAGGAAATCAGAAGGGAGTAAGTAGTTGTGAAGAATTTTGCAAGACTAAGTGTCCGTGCCTTGAGAAATCCTGTGTTTTTCCTATTCATAATTCAATATAAAATCGTTAACACGACAGATATGGGAAAACAACATATGGATATAAAGGTCAACTCACGGAGAACGGAAATATATAACTCCAAAGGCTTGAACTGGGAAAGGTGAAATGCACGAGACCAAGGTTGGAAACTCATTTAGTACAACCCCCTCGAAGTTACAACTATTTTGGGAAGTTTGCTGGAGTTGCGAGCCTTGTTTCCTGTACGCCCGACAGCTCCCTTCGTAAATGATTTCAAATTCACTTGTACAGCGAAGCAAGACAGAAGGACAACGGCTGGAGAGAGAGAAACGTGTCACGGCCAATATCTTGTTATTTGCAGCCAGGCAGTTCTGTTACTCCACAAAAGCCAGTCTTTACTGATCTTAATTAGATCCTGCGAGGGTATGTAAAGTTACTATGTAAAATAATACAGTAATTACAACTTTATTTCAGGATTTGTTTAATCTATATGTTATGAAAGTATCATGTATATTAATTGATTACTTGGTATGATTGTTGAAGATTGGAACCCGTAATATAACCACCATGACTGAGTCCGTATCAAGGCTAGCACAATCCTTTTCAGGACTAATAACAATTTTTTCAGGACTACCAACAATCATTATCAGGGCTTATTCATTCTGTCATCAAGTTACTGCACTTTACAGAGCTAACGTGTCAGGCAGGGGGATACTATAACCTCATACCATATATGTGTGTACATATTATTTTGTATTATTTGATTTTATAAAATGTTCCACAGTAGACACCTGTCTTGTCACTGATCCATAATCATGCATTTTCACGCATACATCTGAAAACAAATTCATCTCACCTACAATAGGAATGTGGTAATTTTTATCCACAAATAGCCACATATCCTACAATTATCTGCAGGTTCATATCTGTCAACCAAAAGTCAGAGGTCAATGATCAAGAATTGCTCGATGATCAAGGCGAATCGCCCCGGCAGTGTCTGGATTGGTAGAAGCAAGACCTACTGAAGCTGTACATCTCATATGAACACTGATTAACCTAACAGATGAGTGATATTTGTGACAATCGTGCAACCAAGAAGTGATAACTGTCAAGCAGAGTTTTGTGATGACAATTTGCGTGATAAACTAGTGAAAGTTATAAAGTGAATAAGACAGTGAAGAAGTCTATTACCCAACTAATTGGAAGAGTCTAAAGAAATGACATTTTAGTTTAACTTGTAAAAACTGTAATTGATTTCGCCAATTTGATTTTGTATAAATATAACTGTTGTATCACCAGTCACACCCAATCACCACAATTAGATAGATGTAAATAAAGAGGATATAAATTGTATTCACCAGCTTTATTCATTCAATATAGTTGATACTGAGTTTGGTTGAATTTTTATTAATATCACAGGTGGTCACATAGCGGAGGTGGCGCAGTAAGGTCTGACTGTTCTCTGAATATTTTCAGTCCAGATACTTTCACAGCCGTGACTATCGAGTGATACCAGTGTACTTCTCTGTCACTGGGACCTCACACATTCTGGAGAGAATACTATTTCTACTCTAGCATTATCATCTCACACATATAAAACCTTCCGCTACAGCCCTGCCAATACAGCATTGTTCTTGACTTCAGAAATGTCTTATGGAGACTCCCTCGGGATAGAAGCGACATTACTCTTCTATCTACAACTCTGCCAAGACTAACCTTGTGCGAAGGTAGACATCTTTGACGACCCATTTTAGATACTCTTGAGTTTTGGCCACTGTTGGACCACTACTGCAGAGCTAAGGGGAGGCAATCCGTCACAGGCTACCACGACACATATGGGAAACCAATAGCCAGGGATCAATATCTCCATGACGACCCAGATATCGCTGGGAGAACAACATTAGACAATCCCTGATGGACCGAGGACTGGACTGAAACCAGGCAAAAGATATACAGCTTACAGGATAACATGGCGCTCTGTGACACTACACTGTAATTCTGACTTTTAACAGGCCCGATTCTGTGGTTCTATTTTGAATTTTCACCAGTTTTATTTTCTTCTGATCACGCGATTTTCCGTTGTTTACGGAAATCGCTATTTTCGGGCACGCTTTTCCACCATTTTATTTCTTCTCATTTGAATATATATCGTGTTTGGTATTTTTTTTTAATAGATAAATTAAATGGGTTCGTTTATGAGGGTAGGTTTATTTTATTCTAGCATCAGTTTTACTTTCTTATGATTTTTCGCGATTCCCGTAGATTTCGTTGTTTACGAAAATAATCGCCATTTCCGGCACGCGATATGACGAGGCCGGAAGCACGCGGCCGGAAACACGCGGCCCTCACGTAATGTGACGCAATTTCCGGACACGCGCAGCTTGGGATATGCGTGGGAAGGGAAATCCGCGTGGGCGGTTTCTCTTGTATATATTGAGACAGAAAACGAGGATTAGGTCTCTATGAAAAATTATTGCCTGGCCGTAGGACGTCGTAATTATCGTTCTCCACCGTGGGAAAAACAAACGATAATCGGTATGTAACTATTTTATTCTTCGTTTTACTTATTAGTGGGTTTTTCAGAAATTCGCCCTTAGGTAAAGATTAACTTTTCAGTTTTAAAATAAACGATAGCGCCATTAATTGCTATTTTTGAAGAACGACGTAATGCAACAGTGTGCTTATTCTTTCTATGATTTTGGCAATAGATAGGAGTGTGTGAAGTTGTGAGAAACACGTGTGCCATATTTGTAGGATGTTATTTAAAACCACCATTTATTCCTGTATATTTTCTAATGTAAATTTATGGGGAAATCCCTGGTGTGTTCGTTAATTTTACTGAGCCTAAAATGTGAGAAATATTGTCGGAGGGTTCAGATTTACGTTGTAAATGAATTATACTGCTTAGGGGAGGAAACTATTCCTATAGCGAGATTTAATTTAAATAGGAGTAAGACGGGGAAACTCCTGTGTTAATGGGTAAAAGGATTTCCCTATTTTTGTCAAGTTTGAACACGTGATCGGCCATGCATAACGGCCATGTAACGTGTCAGACGGTGTCTGGGCTATTGTATATTTTACCTGGCAGATTTTAGTAGAAGGAGGGGGGATGAAGAGGCCACGTGGGATAGTGGTATTTTATGTATTGTGTGAAGAACGAGAGAAGGAAGGAAGAAGTGAGAATGAAGAGACACGTGTATAGAATTATTTTATGTATCGTATATGTTAGAGATAAGCGATTCTAGAGAGGGTGTACATTAGTCGCTGTTTCTTTTAATTTCAGCGAGTAACGGCGGAAACAGTGGGGAGCATAATTTTGTCAAATAAAATTATCCACGGCAAAAGACATATCTCAGGGTCAGTGTACTCGAGTATCGTCAGGAGCAAAAGAAAATTACCCTATGGTCTCTGGCAGTGAAGTCCCTATGCTTCAGCTGGACCGAGGTTTATTTAACATACAGCCGAGAGCATCGCTATTATAGTCTCTAGCAACGGCAGGTGGCCGGGAGACTAGTTTCATTTTGTACAGCCTGAAATCAAGGCTGTGTTTTTTTTTCCTCTAACTCCGGAGCGGGTTAAAAGAGGGAAGCTATTCAGCAGCAGAAACGTTTTGTCTACAGTTAATCAAGTCCCTCATGCTTGATATCCGAACATCGTCATCACCAAAATCAGGAACAGGTGACAGGGTTACCATACCTAGGTCCTGATAGAAATCAAGAGAAGAGCGTAACGGAGATGCCGCATCATCAGCCCTCGAGTGTTAGAGAGACACTGAGATCAAGAGAGAAAGATAGAGAAGGAGGGAGAAAATAGACAGGACCAGTAGGGTCTGTTCAGTATCCATTGGACGGATAGACACTGAGTCTGCGTTCGAAAAACCAAGTCTATTAATTGTAGCATTTCTTGTGGTGTAGTTATCGGCGCCTATTGCCTAACTAGTAACAAGCTGTGTAGCCGTTCGTTGAGGAAGTGTCACCAGGACTAAGACAGAAATTTATTAGTGTTAGAGAGTGGAGGCTAAAAGTTGACAGCCCCACCAAAGTAGATTTGGTTTAAATCACTAACCATTTTTATTGTTCCTCAGCAGGGTGACAGGAAGAGTGAATGTGATTTGGGGTTTTTTTTGTTGAGTGTCTCTCAATTTAATTGTTACCTTGATTTTTCCAGGCCGTGCAACAGTGCACGCTATTGACTGACTTGATGACGTATGATGCCATTTTATGTTTTCTTGTATGTAAATAAATATATACATATATTATTTACTGGATCAGCTTCTATTCTTTACTATACTTACTCTATGTTGTCTGTATAGTGGTGTTTGTGGTCGTAATTATACACCTTATCTCCTTGTGTTTCAAGGCAGTCAGAGGTGGGGAGACTATAGCCATTTTTTTTAGTCACGAAGCGGCAGGGGGAGATTCAAATCCTGGGTCTATCTCTTGAGCCAATAGTCTCACCTGTCCACAGGCATGTTATTTTCCATCTAAATTCTATCTTCTCAGACTTTCTCATACTAGGGTCTTGCTTTCATTCAGGCACACTCTATAAACTTAAAACCACTTCGTGACAAGTGGGGGCTCGTCCGGGATCATTCTGTGGAGATCAATTCTGTGATCTATATTCATAGATTGTCTCTAGAAAGGTTTCTGAGAATAGAGTTTCTTTAAATATCCCCTAGACGTTGAGCTATTAGAACTGATCCAGTATAAGTTTTTCCACAGGTTGCAGTCTAGTAGATTTTTGTGGTAATTTTGATGTATATGACATAAAGGTAATTGATGGCATACCGACAAATTTTTCTTTAACAGGAAGGTAATTTCGGGTTTTTGGTAGCTTGTTAACAAAAATTTTTCCAGGTTATTGTTCAGACTTGACGCTAGTCTGAGTTCGGGTTTTTGGAACAGCGGTTATAGAGGGAGCATTTTATATTACGTAACAGGTTGTTCCTTCTCTTTTCTTTTTTCTGTCATTTTCTGTATTTGTGAACTTACAGCTTTTTACAGGTAAGATGGCGGATATGGCCAAGTTACGAGCTGCCTGGCGTGAATCTGCTCAGGATATGGGAATGGATAAGGAGGAGACTAAGGCCTACCTGATAAGGGAAAATGAAAGGCATATTCAGCGAGAGAAAGAGAAAGAGGACAGGGCTGCCGCCGTCGAAGCAGCGAAGAAGGAAAGGATAGCCGCCGCGGAAGCAGCGGAAAGACAAGCGGAAGCAGCGGAGAGGCAGGCTGAGATGGAACTTCGGAAATTGGAAGCACAGGAAAGAGAAAAGGCAGCAGAGAGACAGCATGAACTTGCCCTGCGTTCTCTGGAACTGCAGTACCGAGCTTCGGGAGGCAGTTCGGCTAATGGAGATTCACCCGGAGCAGGGGCGAGAGACACCTCAGGAAGCGGAGGGCCCCGAATGGCAGCCATGAGCTTCCCATTTGACTCGTTCCCTAATGGGAATGAAAAGATTGACGTGTTTTTGGAGAAATTTCAAAGAATGGCAAAGGCATACGGGTTGGATGAGAGTCTTTGGTGTCTGAAATTATCGCAATCACTCAAAGGTCATGCGTATGAAGTTTACAACAAGATGCTCATAGAAGACCAGAACAACTTTGAGGCACTGCGAAACGCTTTATTGCAAAGATTTCAGTGGACTCCACGTAAATGCCAAACCATGTTCAGGGAGAGCAGGCCGGAGAAGGGAGAGAGTTTCGCACAGTTTGCCGAGCGGGTGAGAAATTACCTTACTCGTTGGAGGGAACTGTCAGGATTGGCGAAAACTTTTGAAGGGTTGGAGGAGTTAGTTCTGTGTGAACAAGTCAAGGCAAACATGTCCCCCGACTTGAGGCGGTATCTGGCGGAGCAGGGAGCCCAGCAACTAGATCAAATTATCGTGTTCGCCGAAAGGTACCAGACAGCACAGGCCGAAGTACTGGGACAGAAACGGAAAAACCCAGACCTGCCAGCCCCAGACAAAGGAGCTTCATCATCGCAGCCGGCTACTTCACCAGCTCATCAGCAACCAGGACCTTCTCGCAAGGAGCCTCATTCTGGGTATAACTTGCGCCCCCAGCAGCATAACAGAGCACCGACAACAACCTCTCAGGAACCCGCTAGGAACAGGGGAGATAATGAGAGGTATTGTCAGAACTGTAGAACCACTTCCCACTGGACATCCCGGTGCATGAACAAACCCCCAGCTCACCATGCAGCTTGTTTAAGACCGGTGAGATGGACTAAAGGGAATAAATGGGAACCAGTCCAGGCAGAGAAGTTGTTCTCTAACAGTGGACCAGCCGTAGTGAATGGGACGGCCACTACGTGTTTGTTTGACAGCGGGCTTACTTACCCCAGTATCATCGCTCGTCATTTGGTGAAACCAGGGCAGTGGACCGGAGAAATAGTTGAGATTGGTGGCGTTTTGAGAAGAGGTATCTCACAGCGTCTGCCCGTAGCCAATATTGAGGTGAAATGCAAATTTGTGTCTGGCACCATTAAGGCAGCTGTAATGGCACAGCCAGCACATGATTTCATCCTGGGAAGCCCATACTTAGTTTTGGGAAACCCAACCACACCGACCCTTGCTAATGCAAGGGGGCCTACTGCAGGCCAGAGAAGTGAAAGGGCAAAGCCCCAAATTCACGGAGCCCCACGGGAGCTCAAACATCCTTGTCTTGCTATGAGGAGGAGAGACGCCTCTAAAGACAGTGGAATGTTATTTACAGAGGCGTATTCGCCTGTCAGCCCTGTTCAGCCTAAGGGTCAAACAGTGGTGACGCCTCTTACTTCGGAAGTATCTTCTTTGTCGTCGGGAATTAGGCCCCCGATGGTATTACATCTCTCAAGGGAGGGAAATACTGACAAGAAGGAACATGTTCACGGATCTTCAGTCAACCGCAAACAGTTACGCCCTGTTACGGCGATGTCTGGCCAAGCCAGTCAGACTGTTTCAAAACATTGGGAGGTCGCACCATCTGGTAATCATTATTTACCACGCGCCGCCAGGAAAATTCGTGGGCGAAGGAAACACATGAGAGGCAGGAGGAAGGGCGACCACTCAGGGCGCAGTCGCCAGGAGAAAACCCCCTGGCGTGACCCTCTCGATCCAGTGTTTGCCAAGATTCTCAAGGATATGGAGATGGGCCTGTATGATAATGCTAATTATGACAGTGATTAGATCAAGATGTAGATCTAGATGCGGACCAGTATGAAACCCAGAGATTTCAGTGATTGAGCACGGTTCCCGTACTTGAAAGGGGGGACTTATATGACACTACACTGTAATTCTGACTTTTAACAGGCCCGATTCTGTGGTTCTATTTTGAATTTTCACCAGTTTTATTTTCTTCTGATCACGCGATTTTCCGTTGTTTACGGAAATCGCTATTTTCGGGCACGCTTTTCCACCATTTTATTTCTTCTCATTTGAATATATATCGTGTTTGGTATTTTTTTTGAGTAGATAAATTAAATGGGTTCGTTTATGAGGGTAGGTTTATTTTATTCTAGCATCAGTTTTACTTTCTTATGATTTTTCGCGATTCCCGTAGATTTCGTTGTTTACGAAAATAATCGCCATTTCCGGCACGCGATATGACGAGGCCGGAAGCACGCGGCCGGAAACACGCGGCCCTCACGTAATGTGACGCAATTTCCGGACACGCGCAGCTTGGGATATGCGTGGGAAGGGAAATCCGCGTGGGCGGTTTCTCTTGTATATATTGAGACAGAAAACGAGGATTAGGTCTCTATGAAAAATTATTGCCTGGCCGTAGGACGTCGTAATTATCGTTCTCCACCGTGGGAAAAACAAACGATAATCGGTATGTAACTATTTTATTCTTCGTTTTACTTATTAGTGGGTTTTTCAGAAATTCGCCCTTAGGTAAAGATTAACTTTTCAGTTTTAAAATAAACGATAGCGCCATTAATTACTATTTTTGAAGAACGACGTAACTCAACAGTTTGCTTATTCTTTCTATGATTTTGGCAATAGATAGGAGTGTGTGAAGTTGTGAGAAACACGTGTGCCATATTTGTAGGATGTTATTTAAAACCACCATTTATTCCTGTATATTTTCTAATGTAAATTTATGGGGAAATCCCTGGTGTGTTCGTTAATTTTACTGAGCCTAAAATGTGAGAAATATTGTCGGAGGGTTCAGATTTACGTTGCAAATGAATTATACTGCTTAGGGGAGGAAACTATTCCTATAGCGAGATTTAATTTAAATAGGAGTAAGCCGGGGAAACTCCTGTGTTAATGGGTAAAAGGATTTCCCTATTTTTGTCAAGTTTGAACACGTGATCGGCCATGCATAACGGCCATGTAACGTGTCAGACGGTGTCTGGGCTATTGTTTATTTTACCTGGCAGATTTTAGTAGAAGGAGGGGGGATGAAGAGGCCACGTGGGATAGTGGTATTTTATGTATTGTGTGAAGAACGAGAGAAGGAGGGAAGAAGTGAGAATGAAGAGACACGTGTATAGAATTATTTTATGTATCGTATATGTTAGAGATAAGCGATTCTAGAGAGGGTGTACATTAGTCGCTGTTTCTTTTAATTTCAGCGAGTCACGGCGGAAACAGTGGGGAGCATAATTTTGTCAAATAAAATTATCCACGGCAAAAGACATATCTCAGGGTCAGTATACTCGAGTATCGTCAGGAGCAAAAGAAAATTACCCTATGGTCTCTGGCAGTGAAGTCCCTATGCTTCAGCTGGACCGAGGTTTATTTAACATACAGCCGAGAGCATCGCTATTATAGTCACTAGCAACGGCAGGTGGCCGGGAGACTAGTTTCATTTTGTACAGCCTGAAATCAAGGCTGTTTTTTTTTTCCTCTAACTCCGGAGCGGGTTAAAAGAGGGAAGCTATTCAGCAGCAGAAAAGTTTTGTCTACAGTTAATCAAGTCCCTCATGCTTGATATCCGAACATCGTCATCACCAAAATCAGGAACAGGTGACAGGGTTACCATACCTAGGTCCTGATAGAAATCAAGAGAAGAGCGTAACGGAGATGCCGCATCATCAGCCCTCGAGTGTTAGAGAGACACTGAGATCAAGAGAGAAAGATAGAGAAGGAGGGAGAAAATAGACAGGACCAGTAGGGTCTGTTCAGTATCCATTGGACGGATAGACACTGAGTCTGCGTTCGAAAAACCAAGTCTATTAATTGTAGAATTTCTTGTGGTGTAGTTATCGGCGCCTATTGCCTAACTAGTAACAAGCTGTGTAGCCGTTCGTTGAGGAAGTGTCACCAGGACTAAGACAGAAATTTATTAGTGTTAGAGAGTGGAGGCTAAAAGTTGACAGCCCCACCAAAGTAGATTTGGTTTAAATCACTAACCATTTTTATTGTTCCTCAGCAGGGTGACAGGAAGAGTGAATGTGATTTGGGGTTTTTTTTTGTTGAGTGTCTCTCAATTTAATTGTTACCTTGATTTTTCCAGGCCGTGCAACAGTGCACGCTATTGACTGACTTGATGACGTATGATGCCATTTTATGTTTTCTTGTATGTAAATAAATATATACATATATTATTTACTGGATCAGCTTCTATTCTTTACTATACTTACTCTATGTTGTCTGTATAGTGGTGTTTGTGGTCGTAATTATACACCTTATCTCCTTGTGTTTCAAGGCAGTCAGAGGTGGGGAGACTATAGCCATTTTTTTTAGTCACGAAGCGGCAGGGGGAGATTCAAATCCTGGGTCTATCTCTTGAGCCAATAGTCTCACCTGTCCACAGGCATGTTATTTTCCATCTAAATTCTATCTTCTCAGACTTTCTCATACTAGGGTCTTGCTTTCATTCAGGCACACTCTATAAACTTAAAACCACTTCGTGACACGCTCCCTCTGGCTAACCTCTACACACCAAGGTAGAAGAGGTTTGTTTGTTTTGTTTTAAGGACCATCTACATTGTACACGGAAAACTCCATCAGTGGTTCCTATCTCCTCCTTTAGCTCACAAGGAGAATCTCGGCACAGTGCACGAATTCCAAAGCATCGGCGCGCATCCCAATGTATGTATACAGAAACCACACATTCTATAAATATTTTTGCATCGGGTATGTTTTCTTAGTTGAGTTAATCTCTGGTACGGCAGCGGCCGTATGGCCTACTCTTTATGATTTCCAACTGCCGAGTTTTTTTTAACGCGCAAAACGTGTACACGGGACCTACTATTTTTCGCTCTTATCCAAGAAGCTTAGTCATCCGATCTCAATACTCAGAGAATCAGGGGGAAGTAAAACGATATTAGTACAAAGTGGTTCTGAAAATATTCAATCAAGAATATTCCCTGTACTGGGAACAGACCCCAGTGCCTTTACAATTAGATGCGGACGCCATGTCTCTTAGCCACTCTGGTCCCCGGGATAAGAGAGAACCGACCAAGTAAGAAAATGTGTTTAAAGGTTTGTCGAAGTGCGCTTTTTGGCGCCGATGGAACATTTCGGTGTGTACATCTGCGACTACAACGATGAACAAACTATAAACATTATCATTGAAAGTGGCAGAGATTATAAGTGTTCACTTCTTTTACATGCGCATCAAACTCCATATTATTTAAAGTATTTTTATTCTAAACATGATAAACACAATTTTTTTTTTACAACTTAAGTAATGTACTAAAAAAAATAAGAGATTCTTTTGTGCCTTACATAAATTTGTATAAAGAAATGATAAAAAATAGATACAAAATGAAAACCTTTTATTTAGTTTGATATTTTATTAATATTTGAATTGTTCTCCTTAGAAAGTAATTTGGATGCTTTCACCTAACTTCTTTATCTGCTGCTTTTAAAGTATCACATGGTTAAGTTCTTTTTTTTTTTTTTTCACTTATTTCCGAGATTGGACAATTACAGTACCCAGACAGCACATCTTCGAAACAGGAGGTAGAAGAAATTGCATATTTTGAACGCAGCCACGTAGCTCTTTTAAATTTGGATATTTGGGTTCCTTAGGGCTTGCTGACAAAGAATATGTAAAACGTTACGCAAATAGTCCAGGAATTAATAAATTATAACCAAAATAAAATAGTGGGGATGCCTGACAACATGAAATCATTTCTGCTCATAAAAATTTTTTTATAACGTGTTTGAAAAAACCTTACGTTACAGAAATAGCCTACCATGTAAACTCCAAATTGATTGGAGCGCAACAAATGAAAGACTAACCACGATTGGTCGGGCTATAAATACTATCTTTCGTTGTTAGGGGAGACGTAGGAAAGGTAAAATTTTTTCAAACACTTGTCGAAACGTGGCTCCATTGGCCAGACTCGCTGATATAATCACTTAGGAGCGTTAGTTCGAGACCACTAGTTCAAATAAGCTTGATAAAGCAACAGTGCGTTGAAGCCAGCTCATATTTTGCTAAATAAAAGCCTGGAACATAAGCAGATGGGAATTTGTGCCAGTATTTGTGCCAGAATTCATTGCTAGTCAACGTATCTGTGTTTATTTCCAGGAATTGTGGTAAGCTTGAAACATTCAGTATCTTTTAATGAAAATTGAATGTGAATTGTTAATTTATGCCTGTATATATGTGTAGTTCAGTAGCAAACATGATGTAAAGCCTATAATGCTCCAGCCTGAACAGAAGGTGTCGGAGGAAAGTAAAACGGCATGGAATGGCCAAACAGTACACTGACACCTAGATGATTGATTAGACAGAAATAATGCTGGAAGTGCAGAGGCGTAGTAACCATTAAGGAGGTTAATACTGGTATAAAGTATTTCAGATGAAGCTGACAGTTGGCCTAACGCTCTGAACTCAATGTTTGTGATGTATTGTGCTCAGTGTAAAAGAGAGTATAAATTAGTTATGAAGTAGAAGGTACATCCTTCTTGTTTTCAGGGACCGTGGTCTTGATGGTATTGAGCAGCACCTGGTCAGAGCTTTGCTGAATCCAGAGTCGGACAGCATACTCCTTGGTCTTTTTAGCTATCAGTGAGGTGTCTCCAGAGCCCAGGGGAGAATTCGAGCAGAGGAGTCCTTTCCTGCCGCCATCACGCAAGATAAGCTGATTTGGCCAGCTGAGCTCAACATTATGTCCCCTCATCTTGAAATGACTTTGTAAAAATAACATTCAGAGGGGAATTTAATTGTCTTAATATCAGGAACTGAGAACATCTCCAATACTAGTCCCAAAAGACAAACTATTGAAGTCATGATGACAAATACCAACAGAGCTTGAACAAAACAAAACCAGTATTACCTCATATTACTACTACACAACTGACACACATAGGATATTTTTAATAATATATGTCACTACAATATTCATATTGATAAATTCTGTACATATACTTGTAATTAAAATTGATTGTGATTCCTGGTTCCTTTGTATTTGAATCAGGACACATATTCATTCATGACAGCAATGAATACATATTGTTATTTGAAAAGTTATCAGTGACTCCTTTAAGATATCCTTGTAGAGTGTTATATGTATGTGAGTGTCACAGTGTTGTCAAGTGTAGTGGAATAAATTAAATTGTTTATCTGTCTGTTGTTGTGACTTACACTTCATCATACACATACCCTAGACACATAACGTAGTCATCACACTATTCCAGAATAATTCTGACTGAGATATATAGATATGTGGTAGCAAGTAAGGTTATCTATAATACACTACTCTTATTAGATATAGATACCTTCACAGCTGATCTCAGTCAGTACACTAAGTCCCCTATAAATATTTATAACATCCCACTTCACCACATATATTGGGGTCTCGCTCTTGGGATTTTGAATCTTTCCCTATTAAAAATATTGGGGGTAATTCACTTCAGGGAATATAAGAATTAAAAGGTATCCTTGGGTGGAATTAAATAAGGTTGAGCTCACGGTGCCTGTGTTGTCCATTAGATATATTTAGAGATTAAATTGTTGGTTAGACATTGTATAAACTTACCTGATAGACAATGGCGGACCTGGCCAAATTTCGATCTGCTGCTGTTCAGACTGCAAAAGAGTTAGGATTAGATGGGCAAGTTATGGTTGCCTATGTCACTACGGCATGTGACAAATTTATTGAACGCGAAGAAAGAAGATTAGAAAAAGAGGCCGAAAGAAAGTTAGAGGCTGAGAATAAGAGGTTGCAAGCTGAGGCTGAGACTAAGAGGTTGCAGATTGAGGCTGACAAAGAGGATAAAGCATTGGAAGCCGAGGAAAGAAGACAGGCTGCAGAAAGGGAAGAGAAGACATTAGCTGCAGAAAGGGAAGAGAAGAGATTAGCTGCAGAGAGGGAAGCAGAAAAGGAGGAGAAGAGATTACAAAGGGAACATGAGTTACGACTAAGGGAGTTTGAGTTTCAAGGCCATGCTCCTGAAAATGGTGCCAGTCCCTTTGCCTCTGATGCTACGGTTACTCAAGGAGCCTCAACCTCAGCTATGAATTTTCATTTAGATCATTTTGTTGAGAAAGACGATGATATAGAGAGCTACCTAAATAGGTATGAACTATTAGCTACCACGTATGGGTTAGAGAGAGAAAGGTGGAGCTTAAAGTTATCTCAGGGACTTCGTGGGGCAGCTTATGAAGTTTTTGCAAAAATGAGCAGAGGTGATCAGGAAAATTATGACATGCTAAAGCAGGCTCTTTTGTTAAGGTATGAAAAGAATGCAGAATTTTATAGGAAAAAATTTAGGAATGCTAAACTACTGTCAGGTGAAACCTATCACCAGTTCTCTGCACGAATAGAGACATACTTGGAGAAATGGACTTCTCTGGGGAAAACCCAAGATCTTAAGGAAATGGTCCTTATAGAGCAATTAAGAGAGTCCATGGCTCCAGACCTGAGAAAGTTTCTCATGGAACAAGGTGCAGAGAGGCTGGGTGAGTTGCTAAATGTTGCTGAAAGGTATCAAGCAGCTCAAGCAGAGGTAACAGGTAATAAAAAGAAACAAGTGGATAACTTTAGGGCACCACAGAACTTTAATAAATTTGATCCTAGGGATCAAAATAAAGGTAAGCACCAATTTGATAGGCCACGGTATGAAAATAAAAATAAATTCCCACAATTCGATGAAAGGAAATATGATGAAAGAAAATCTTTCAACCAAGGAAAAAGGTGGTGTAAAATTGTAAGATGGACAATCATGACACTGACCGTTGCAGAAGGAAACCTGTGTATATGGCAACCCTTCAGGTCAGGTCGACCTCAAGACAGGAGGAGGATATTATGTTAGATACCACTCCAGAAGAGATGAGGAAGGCACAGGCTGGGGATAAAACACTCAAGCCTTGTTTCAGAAAATTGTCAACTTGTCATACAACTCCAGGCAAGGGAGATTTTTACATGAAAAACAAGTTGATGTATAGGAAGACTGGAGCTAGATCCAAAGGTCACGGACAGCTGGTTCTTCCAAAAAGATATAGGGCAGACTTAATAAGGAGCCTACATGTGAAACCAGATGGGGACCATGAGAAGATAGGTACCATCATTCAAAAGGTGGCTCACAATTATTATTGGCCCAAAGCAAGATGGGACATTGAGAATTTTGTAGAAAGGTGTAGCATAGCACATGAGGGAACACCCACAAGTGGGAACATGGATCAGGACCTGGACACGCCACGGGGCAAAATTAGGCCTGATAATAAAAAGAAAAATAGATTTGATAAAGTGGACCAAATGGAATGGGAAGCCCCTTTTCACGGACAAGCTTCACTTAACTGTTTTACAATGGCCACTATGCGGAGAGTGCAAAAAGATGTCTTACCCCAGGATAAGCCGAAAATCCCTCAATCGGACTTAAACAAACTGGAGGAAGAGGATGTAGAGAGGAAATCTCTCATCAAGAATTTTAAGTGGGGAGAAAGCCCCAAAAGAAAAATTGGTAGCGGTCGTTTTGTGAATGATAATTCTGGGAGGAAAAATCATCACTATAAAGCTTCGAGTGGAAGAGACCATACCGGTGCATGGACAAATAGGTCCACACAATTAAAGGTCCATATGTAGCTTTGTTAAGAACGTGGACTGATGAAAAGGCAGAGGAAAACATTACATCTTCATACCAATATGTGAATGAGCTGACCACTCGTTTAAAAACTGGCTGGAAACTTGCCAATGAAAATTTGAAACAAGCCAGGAAGAAACATGCTGCCTATTATAACAGGAAGGCGAAAGACAGAAATTTGGCTGTGGGAGAGAAAGTACTGCTTCTTTTGCCCGGGAGTCAGAATAAGTTACAAATTGGATGGCAGGGTCCATATACAGTTTTAGAGAAGGTGTCTAGAACAAATTATAAGATAGATAAGAAGGGGAAAGAAAAAATCTATCATGTGAATCTCCTGAAGAAATATTTGGAAAGAGAACATCAGGAAGAGACACACTTGTTGACCTTGTCCATCGCCATGGAGATGAAAAAGGAACCACTTTCATCATTTGAATATCCATTACACCCCTGTGAGACAGCAGCACAGGTGAAAATCAGTACACATTTAACGAAAACTCAGAAAGAGAGAGTGCAACAGGTTCTAAATAATCATGCAGAGGTGTTAACAGACCGACCAGGGCATACAAACCTATTGGAATATGATATGAAACTGATAGACTCCACACCTGTCTGTATGAAACCATATTCGATTCCGTTTGCTAAGGAGAAAGCTTTGAAGGAAGAGATAGACTATCTATTGAAGGAAGGAATTATTTCGCACAGTGAGTCTTCGTATAGTTCCGGTGTTGTACTCTTAAGGAAGCCCTCTGGAGAACATAGACTCTGTATAGATTACAGGAGACTGAATGCTATTACAGAAGGACAGGTGGATCCATTGCCGGATACAAATCAGCTGTTTGCCAGACTAAATAAAGCTAAATATTTCTCAAAAGTGGATCTGAGTAAAGGATACTATCAGATTCCAGTAAAGCCTGAGGTTAGACCATACCTAGCTTTTAGTACCTCAGAAGGACACTATGAGTTTAATAGATTGCCATTTGGATTGAAGAATGCGCCTAGTGTCTTCTCTAGAATGATGAGAAAATTATTGGATCCTCTGAATAATCCCTGTATAACAAATTTTATGGATGATATCCTTATAGCAACAGAAACATTTGAGGAACACATTGACTCTCTGAACATGCTGTTTGATCGACTTAGGGAGGCAAATTTAACAGCCCGACCAACCAAATGTTGCGTTGGATGTAAAGAATTGGAATTTTTGGGACACACAGTTTATCAGGGAAACATGACCCCTGACCCAAAGAATTTAGAGAAACTACAGAAAGCCCCGAGACCACAAACCAAGAAGGACGTGAGATCCTTTGTCTCATTATGTGGTTTCTACCAGAAGTATATCAAAAACTTTAATTCCATATGTGCACCGTTAACTGAATTGACACGTAAAGGACATCCAGATCGCATTACATGGACACCACAATGTGAAATGACTTACCAAGAATTGAAGGAAAAGCTCACAAGTAAACCCATTTTGAAATTACCTGACTTAAGTCAAGAATTCATAGTAAGGACGGATGCAAGTAATATTGGGTTAGGTGCAACTCTACTACAGAAATCAGATGCATTGGATGGGGAATTAAGCCCAGTGGCATATGCTAGCAGAAAGTTGAATAAAGCTGAAATCAACTACTCAACTAGCGAAAAAGAATGTCTTGCAGTAATATGGGCAATAAAGAAATTCAATATTTATCTATATGGGAAGGCATTTAAGTTGCAAACAGACCACAAACCTTTATCGTTTCTAGCACAGGCTAGGCATGAGAACTCTAGGTTACTCCGATGGTCTTTACTTTTGGCTCCATATAATTTTAGCATTGAGTATATATCTGGAAAAACCAATTTGGGAGCGGATTTTTTAAGCCGCCATCCGTGTGATGAGAATCACCGTAAACCCCAGAAATAATAATAAATTTCTCTATGTGTATATAGAATAAAGGACTGACATATAATGTCTGTTTTAAGAGGGGAGGTGTCGTGGAATATTCTAATCCACATATATAAATTATTAGGTAAATATGAAGCCTAACAAATAAAATTAATAAAGAAAAGAGCAATGGTAAAATAACAGTGCTGTCACAAAGAATGTACTCGAAATCCCCCTTGTTTTCTGCTTCGTCTGCAAATTGTAACGCTTTCACGTTGATAGTAAAAGCTTACTGTATTATTACCCGCTTTCTTCAATGAAACGTGTGCTGTATTTCTTGGAAAAACATTGAGAGGCAGACTGCGTAATGACCTAAATTAATCCTAACATTAATTATATTACGTTATCAAAACGAACGAACAGATGGACTCAAATAGAAAGAGAGAGGGGCGAATAAAATCAGGAACGCATGCAAAATTAAACACGCGTCTCGCAAATGCACAACACGCGTCGCGCGATACACAATTACTACTATCACGCGTGTAAGGCTACATGCACTAACTTTTTCGGACGAACAGTGATAAAATACACTACCCTTCCCAGAGTTAGGTTTTAAAATCATAAAAAACGCTTATTAGGAAAGATAACAATAGATGGGTTTACGTTTGAAAACATAACAGTACCCAGACAGCACATCTTCGAAACAGGAGGTAGAAGAAATTGCATATTTTGAACGCAGCCACGTAGCTCTTTTAAATTTGGATATTTGGGTTCCTTAGGGCTTGCTGACAAAGAATATGTAAAACGTTACGCAAATAGTCCAGGAATTAATAAATTATAACCAAAATAAAATAGTGGGGATGCCTGACAGCATGAAATCATTTCTGCTCATAAAATTTTTTTATAACGTGTTTGAAAAAACCTTACGTACGGAAATAGCCTACCATGTAAACTCCAAATTGATTGGAGCGCAACAAATATAAGACTAAACACGATTGGTCGGACTATAAATACTGTCTTTGGTTGTTAGGGGAGACGTAGGAAGGTAACATTTTTTCAAACACTTGTCGAAACGTGGCTCCATTGGCCAGACTCGCTGATATAATCACTTAGGAGCGTTAGTTCGAGACCACTAGTTCAAATAAGCTTGATAAAGCAACAGTGCGTTGAAGCCAGCTCATATTTTGCTAAATAAAAGCCTGGAACATAAGCAGATGGGAATTTGTGCCAGTATTTGTGCCAGAATTCATTGCTAATCAACGTATCTGTGTTTATTTCCATGAATTGTGGTAAGCTTGAAACATTCAGTATCTTTTAATGAAAATTGAATGTGAATTGTTAATTTATGCCTGTATATATGTGTAGTTCAGTGGCAAACATGATGTAAAGCCTATAATGCTCCAGCCTGAACAGAAGGTGTCGGAGGAAAGTAAAACGGCATGGAATGGCCAAACAGTACACTGACACCTAGATTATTGATTAGACAGAAATAATGCTGGAAGTGCAGAGGCGTAGTAACCATTAAGGAGGTTAATACTGGTATAAAGTATTTCAGATGAAGCTGACAGTTGGCCTAACGCTCTGAACTCAATGTTTGTGATGTATTGTGCTCAGTGTAAAAAGAGAGTATAAATTAGTTATGAAGTAGAAGGTACATCCTTCTTGTTTTCAGGGACCGTGGTCTTGATGGTATTGAGCAGCACCTGGTCAGAGCTTTGCTGAATCCAGAGTCGGACAGCATACTCCTTGGTCTTTTAGCTATCAGTGAGGTGTCTCCAGAGCCCAGGGGAGAATTCGAGCAGAGGAGTCCTTTCCTGCCGCCATCACGCAAGATAAGCTGATTTGGCCAGCTGAGCTCAACATTATGTCCCCTCATCTTGAAATGACTTTGTAAAAATAACATTAAGAGGGGAATTTAATTGTCTTAATATCAGGAACTGAGAACATCTCCAATACTAGTCCCTAAAGACAAACTATTGAAGTCATGATGACAAATACCAACAGAGCTTGAACAAAACAAAACCAGTATTACCTCATATTACTACTACACAACTGACACACATAGGATACTTTTAATAATATATGTCACTACAATATTCATATTGAGAAATTCTGTACATATAACTTGTAATTAAAATTGATTGTGATTCCTGGTTCCCTTTGTATTTGAATCAGGACACATATACATTCATGACAGCAATGAATACATATTGTTATTTGAAAAGTTATCAGTGACTCTTTTAAGATATCCTTTAGAGTGTTATATGTATGTGAGTGTCACAGTGTTGTCAAGTGTGGTGGAATAAATTAAATTGTTTATCTGTCTGTTGTTGTTTTGACTTACACTTCATCATACACATACCCTAGACATATAACGTAGTCATCACACTATTCCAGAATAATTCTGACTGAGATATATATATATGTGGCAGCAAGTAAGGTTATCTAGAATACACTACTCTCATTAGATATAGATACCTTCACAGCTGATCTCAGTCAGTACACTAAGTCCCCCTATAAATATTTATAACATCCCACTTCACCACACTAGTGCCAGACGCATAATCTCACTGTCGGTCGTTGGATTTACCAACCACGCGTGCATATAGTTATGTCGTTCTGCCTACAGTAATTCAGATGTATGAGACAAGGACTGATTTGTAAAGGAATCATAGATGAAGTATGAACTGCAATTATTATGTATAATTCTTCATAATGACCATGTGTGAACTGTTCGTGTATGGAATTGATATATTAAATTTATATGGACTCAAGGAATGACTTATCAAGTCTCTGAACGTTGGAAGTTGAATATATAATGATGTTGACAAATATTCTATCCCACCTTCGCGTAATTTACCATCAATAGCACGATACCATAACTGACTAAGAAAGACAAGGGATAAAAATGAAAGTAATGGTAATCACTGAAGAACCCTTTGGTAACACTGGATTTGTAACACTACTATAAACACGACGACCCCGTGTAACACTAGGTTGCTGTCCCTCTAGACCAGCGGTTCCGAACCTTTTTTCACTTGCGTACCCCTTGGCAGCCCAATGTCTATAAATTGTACCCCTAATATTAGCAAAATATTTGAAATTAATATAGTTGCTGTTATTCAAAATTTATAGATTATAACCAGAAAAAAGGGGCCACCCACGGGATTAAAAAACAATATAATAAAAAGGTGAACAAACAGTGCATATATTTTTACATTAAAAAAATCAGAAGTTACAATAAAAATTAACACTTTTAATTTATTAATAATAATAATAAAAACGTTATTGTTAAAAGTTGAAATCACTTTTTATAACACACATGTCACGTGACCATGACAAATGTTCAGTGCGATCCTTGAGCTTGTTTTGAGGCACATAGTTTTTTTTAAATCAGGTTCAAGTGATGTAAGATACAGTCTCAATTCTGGACCTACATTCAGTTTACTACTGTTTTTATTTTATTTATAAAGGTATAAGAAGAGAAAGCCCTCTCCACCAGCTCAGTATTTGTAAATGGCAACAGAAACGTAAGCGCCTTGTCGGTCAGCTGTTCATATTCTCTGCTGATTTCTCCCCTAAAGTTAATAAGGAATTTTCGTATGAATTCAGCTATTAAAGTAGTATCAGTCGAAAGTTCAATCAACTTCTCTTTTTCGTTGATTGATAATGTTACTGCTTGGAAATATTCTTCTTCAAAGGGATTTACAATCCAGTAGTTCTCTTTTCCAGGTTTCGGAAAGTACTTCTCGAAAGATGATTTTAGCCCTTTCAAGTGTTCAATTATTTTCTCGCTCATTTCCTGGGAGAGGTGCAGCTCGTTCTCAGATAGGAAATTATGCAGAGTTTCAAATACCTCAGGCTGGCTTTTTTCAATACACGACCTCCAAAAAATCTAATTTTTTAATCATAGATTTAATTTTGTCTGAAACATTGAAGATCGTTACCGAGCTATTCTGAAGTGCCAAATTTAGTTTTTTATTTGTCGGAAAATATCCGATAAGTATGCAAGACTCTGAAGCCAATCACAGTCGTGTAACTTTGAAGTAAGTTGGAAAGGATGGTCTTAAAAAAATGGACTTCATGTCTAAGTTCGAACAGCCGGGTAAGGACTTTACCACGAGAGAGCCACCTTACTTGTGTATGAAGGAGCAGGGTAGAATGAAGACTTTTCATCTCTTCACACAGTGCTTTGAAAAGCCTCGAGTTTGTGAACTTTGACTTTATAAAATTAACCACTTTCACAGCTTCATCAAGAACGACTTTTAATTCACCAGGGAGGCGGTTAGATGCAAGGCTTTGCCTGTGGATGCAGCAGTGGCTCCAGGTTATATTGGGGGCTACCTTCGTGACACGAGCGCGAAGACCGGAGTAGCAACCTGACATAGACTTGGCTCCGTCAGTGCATAGTCCACAACAATTAGACCAATTAATGTCCTTTTCTTTGAAATAAGAATCAATAGCATGAAATATATCCTCACCTCTTGTAAGCTCTGACAGAGGATGACAAAGCAAAAGGTTTTCTTCAACTTCATTGCTTTTCAAATACCTCACAATAACAAGCAAAACAGCGAAATTAGCAATATCTGTGCTTTCGTCAACTTGAAAGCAAAGAATTTACTATTTTTAATTCTACTTATTATTGTCGCTTCAACATCGTCAGACATATCCTGCACTCTTCGAAAAATTGTATTGTTTGAAAGCGGGATTGCGTTCATTTTGCGAACATGTTCCTCTCCGAGCATGCACAGAACGGCATCTTTTATACAAGGAGAAATTAAATTCTCAGCTATAGTATGATTTTTACCACATTTAGCAATACGATAACTAATACGGTAGGATGCTTCAACCGCATTTTCGTTATCTTTGTTAGCTGACGACAAGTACGATGTCACATTCTGTTGTTTCGATAGGCGCTGAAAAAAATTGCGTTCCTTGTTTTCATAACTGGGGTGTTTTGTTTGTAAATGCCGCAAGAGTAACGAAGGTTTCATGCTACCATTGGATAATACATTCCAACACACTACACAGTGGGGCTTAGCATAGTCCTCATCTCCTATAAACGAAAACCCATACTTCATGTATTCGTCACTGTATTTTCTCTTTTTAGCTCTATGTAAAACTGAAGATCGTGTCTTTTCACTATCCTGCACCAAAGTCTTAGGCGTGTCCTGGGAAGTACTTGGCGATTGATCACATTCCACATTATGTTTCATCTTTTTTACTGTGCCGGTTTTCAACCACTGATCCATATCTGATAATACACGAATTGAACAATTAATCACTTTAAGTTAAGTTAAAACAATGACAAAAACTACTGCATATAGAAACACTGTCTCACGTTTGTAAAATTTGGGTCAAGAATCAACACTATTACTTCCGGGACATTAGACGTTCATAGATAGTGTGGAAGATCAAACAAGTCATATTTTTGATGAAATATTCAACGGCACAACTATAATCCCATAGTCATCATAATGAAGACTATTGTGTAAAAATATTGAATTGTGGTCACACGAAACGACATAGATTTTAACACACACTAGTCCAAGCAGACAGCACGCCAGTGGCGCGCAAGAAAAACGGCGGAAATTGTATCACACAGCTCATGTTGTATAGTATAGCGTTGAATTAATTTCACAACTTTTGACTTGTCTTTTACACTGTTGACATATGTATCTTTTTTCCGCCATTACTCAATTTTTTTCGCGTACTCCTGAACGTCTTGTCGCGTACCCCCAGGGGTACGCGTACCACAGGTTGGGAACCTCTAGAGTCTAGACTTAAGAACCGCTGCTCTAGACTTAAAGGGCGCTTGCACCACTAGCTCCTTCAGTTGAGTCTGGCTCTTTAAAGGTACACGTTTGTTGCATGATGTAACCTGAAATACAATTGGTTAACCACTGTACTGTCTATCTCTTCCTCTCTATCACAGATGTAGAGGATGAGAGACAATGTCAAACAGTCTGCAGGTAGACGCACAGGGCATAACAAATCATTAATAACACAATCTAGTTACCTGTGAATATAATCTATCTCCAATTCCTTGGTTACAGCTATCTGTCCATGTTTCGCCTCCATACAGTTATTAGGCCTTGTGGAAAACACTTTGTAATATCTTAATCAATACAGTAATTCCAGTACTTTCATTCTCTCCTTTGTTCCTTGTGTGTGTTCCATTCCTTCAAGAAATAATTCTTTAAACGCTTTTCAAAAACTATGAACACACTTTCCACTTCCATTCTCAATTTATCTGAATATACACAGGCTCGGATTGCCTCCAATAATTACACAGTGGTTTATAACACAGTTACACACTTCCCAACGCATACGTTGATTAATTAATTAGAAATATATAAATTTATACATTCTTTCTTACCCTCAAGTACATACAGTCGAGCTGTTAATGGTCATTCAGTCTGCACTCAGATGCAGAAGGCAACGGGAGTCTAACTGACAGAACTGGTGCTCTCGCTGTTGTTTGAAATTTTGTGACCTCCTTTCGAAAGAGGGCAAATCTTTATATAGGTCAAGGCCGAATGCCTCTTTGAACAATAAGACTGAAGTGTGTTTGCGTTCTCAAATGCAGGCATAATTTTGTCGAGTTGTGCATTATTGGAAAATTAGGAAACTTTATATCTCTTTTATTCCTGGACCGATTTCCTTCATCTTAGGCGTAAAGTACGCCCTAGATTCTTCTTTATCGTTCTAGATAATTGTCTTTTCCTTTCCTACGTCCGTCCTTTCGTAGGCGCAGCCTAAACAGCAAAATTTTCGACTTGCCTGATGTCTCGATGCATTCGACTCAAATTTTCTCTGTTAGTATAACACTTTTCGTGGAAGTCTTTGCACATTCTTATAAAGGAACAGTCCTTCTATAAAATTACTGACATTTTCCATGCGGTACTTCGCTCATAATTCTGTAGTTTCTGTTCCAATTCAACTAGGTTACACAGATTTGAAGTCCGGTCATGTTTAGATGCCTAATACTATTGTAATTAACGCGAATAAGGATGACGGAAAATTTTAGTTTTTCTCTTATGACGGGTGATATGATTCCTTAGGTCTCCAGTCTTTGTATTTAAAAATGCGGGTTTACTTTTAAGTGTCAAAGTTGTCCAAATACGCTGTCTTGGTCTTTTTAGTTTCCAGTCTTTGTATTTACAAATGCGGGTTTCAAAGTTGCCCACATACTTCGATCCGACACTGATAATTTTAATTTTGGAAACCTTTGTCCGATCGTTCTCTATGGCTCTGGTGAATAGCTAGCTTGACGTGGCGATACAGTCTGATTTGTAACTCCGATTTCGCTAGATTATATTTCCATTTCTCAGTTCAAATCTCACATTGTACTTCGAACTAATTTGCCAATGAAAGTCAAAGTCTATTCCGGCTCTCACATTAAGCTAATGGTAAACTCTTTAGAACTAAAAGGGTCTGGGTGTTAAAATCATAATATCCCCCGCGTGTTTTGAAATATCAAATTTTAAAATTCCAACTCGTGGCCTCTTTCTAAAAAAGGCAGTAACACTTCCGATTGCATCTTTATGCAAAATAACAAACAAATCTGTGAACTTATTTCCTGTCTAGATGCTTTCCCACGATACTGTCTCCAAAGACAGATTATCGGTTATATTGATACAAAGATGGGCCAGCGGAAACGATTACGTCTTATCACATGTGTTTGCGTAAATCCCTCAGAAGTATTTCTCAGACAGACAATATGGCTTTCTTTTCATCGATCGTGCGCTACCACCTTGTGTCAATAAAAATCAACTTTATCAAAGGTGGCTAGACGACTTAGGTGATATATTATTCCCTGACCTGCATAATTAGCTTTCGACGATTCACATGGCGAAACGTACACAAGTCTAGGAGCGGCTAGAGCAGAATGTAGGTGCAAACAATATGTCACAGCATGGGACGATCGGTGAGGAAAATAAAGAAAAAAGTGATACTGCCGGAGAGGATGAAAGTTATAAAAGTGCACAACTGATTCGTCTCAATCATAACGGAACTACAGATGTGCTGAGCTAACTGAGACAGATATGTAATGTTGAAAGAACTACAGTGGAGCTGAGCTAACTGGGACAGATTTATATAGTTGACAGAACTACAGATGGGATGAGATAACTGCGACAGATTTGTGATGTTGATAGAACTACAGAGGAATGCATGGGAATAATTTGTAACATTGACAGAACTACAGACCAGAAATGGTTAAGTTCGTGGGAGCATCAGGCGACCTATTACTCTTAAGGGTTTTACAGGCAGCGTGGTACAACAAGACCATACCAAAGGATTGGGAGATTGCCATCATAACACCAATTTTCAAAAAGGGTGACAATCGACAGTGTGGAAACCATAGAGGCATATCCCTTTTCAGTGTCCCTGGTAAAATATACTCTAGAATCCTAGAGCAGAGACTCCGACACCTAGCTGAGCCACAATTGGATGAGGTCCAGTGCGGATTCCGAGCAAACCGAAGTACTCAAGACCTAATCTTCACACTCAGACAGCTGAGTGAAAAGGCCTTTGAGTATAAGAGTGAGATGCATCTTTGTTTCATAGATCTGGAAAAGGCGTTTGACAGGGTCCACTGGAGCAAACCTTGGGACTGTTTGGCAAGGAAGAATATTCCAGCACCTCTGATTCATGCTATACAGAGCTTATACAAGTCTTGCAGAAATTATGTGAAGACAGCAAACCATAAGTCGGAAGAGTTCAGGACCACCACTGGTGTAAGACAAGGTGATATCCTATCACCTTACCTCTTCATACTCCTTATGGACGATGTCATCAAGGCATGTAAGGAGAGAACAAGAAAGTATTCAGTGGGGTACTGGAAGATGAGACAGGTCTATATTTCGGAGCTGGCATTTGCTGATGATGTTGCCCTGATTGCTAAATCAGAGGCACATCTCCAATCCAACCTGCAAGTCTGGAAGGAAGAGCTGGAGAAGAGAGGGATGGTCATAAGCAGCTCTAAAACAAAATCCATGGTGATATCACGAGAAGAAAGAAAACATCAGATTAAGCTGGGAGAACAGGTCCTGGAGCAGGTCGACCACTTTAAATACCTCGGAGCTATTATAGACCGAAAGGGAGGCATCAAAGAAGAGTTGGCCACTCGAAAAGCAGCAGCTGGGAGACTTTTTCAGGCCATAAATCGAGGATTCCTCAGCAAGAGAGAGGTTGGTAAGAAAACGAAGATGGCTGTATACCGCTCCACCTATGTCCCAGTCTTGACATACGGATGCGAGTCATGGGCAATGACTACAACCCATAAAAGCCAGATCCAAACCTCAGAAATGAGGTATCTGAGGAAGGTGGTTGAAGTAACAAGAAGAGACATGGTACTCAACCAGACGATACGTCAAGGCCTTAAATCCTACCCCCTGCAGACCCAAGTAGAACAGTCCCAATTAAGATGGTTTGGCCATGTCTGCAGAATGGGAGAAGATCGGATACCACGACAAGCATGGGAAACAAAGAGCCAAGGATCCAGACCCCAAGGACGACCCAGAGTCCGCTGGGAGGACAACATTAGACAATCTTTGAAGGATCGAGGACTAGAATGGAACCAGGCCAGGAGGAAGACAGTCGATAGGATAGTCTGCCGCTCTCTCTTTCAAACCTCTACACCTCACGGTAGAAGGGGAACGACTAAGTAAGTAAGTAAGTAAGACAGAACTACAGATGATATGAGCTAACTTGGACATAATTATATTGTTGACTGTCGTAAATTTAGAGAGGTTTGAAAGATATTTATGGTTCCACTTGAGTAGAGAGGATGGTGCTAGTACGTGAGAAGTAAAGGTGTGAGAATAGATTTTACGAGTGAATAAGATTTGATCTGGAATGAGTAGTTTCTCTAATACTGCCTATCTATACGACTTTCTTTTAGTATAAGACAATCTTGCACCTCCCTATATCTAGAAATATAAGTTTTACTGCACACACACACACACACAAAATTATGTGACAACAAGACACACAAACTTTAAAAACTATTGTAAATTAGGTATGGGTCTGACCAACACACAAAGTTACGTTTTGTTGTTGTTTATTATCATTACACTTTACAACATAAATATCTAAGAAAGATCAAATACAATCAGAATTCATTCATAGAAAAATAACAGAATACATTTGCACTACCACTTTATTGAGAAGAAAAGAACCAAACAAGTTAATAACCAGAAAGGTTAAAGGTTAGCACTATGTTACAGCATAGAAAGTAAAGAAAAGAACATAGTTCCCACTAAAGCTTTCCAGTAAAACAAACATGATTTAAGCAAAATCAAAGTTAATACGGTTTATATAACTAAGAAGATATTCACTATCTCTTTCTGACATACAGTGGCCACTCAAATACGCTTACCTATTCTTGGACATACAAGTATCCTGAATAACTTCCAGTGTTTTTATCTTCCAAATTTGGCTCCAGTCCTTCCGCTATAACAAATAGGATTTTATGAGGGAGACGCCAAATTTGGTGGTTGATTCCTGGATTCACAAATGTCACCTCGAATAGATAGTGTAGAAAACAACTCGCGATCTATGTTCACAGTAAGCAGTAGAAAGTATTTCCCGTAATTTGAATTATCTGGTTGCTAGAAAAGTTATTTTTGTTCCGCCACAGTGGGCTGATAAAATTGAACAAATATCTGGGTATTTATAAGTAAAGTTAAATTTACTATTTGAAATGTTAATTTGTCTCTTTGGCCAGTCCTGTTCAAAACTGAGTTTGGGGACACATAAACCATGACGAAGACAACATTAATCAATCAGTAGATGAAGAAGAAGTACCAAAATATACCAAAATAGACCGATGGTTGCAGTTTGATCAGGTCTGCTTAAGAATGGAGAAACATTATGAAAAAAAATGCTACTGTACTATTATATCTCTACACACACACACACACACACACACACATATATATATATATATATATATATATATATATATATATATATATATATATATATATATATATATACGGATGAGGACGAGACGATCTCTTATCCTCTACGTCAGTCCTGATTAAAGTTAAAAGGCACAAGGTGTCTCTAGCCTATCCTATCGCGCGTCGATTAGCGGGTACAGGTTTGGTTGAGGCATGCAGCCTTTCCCCTCCTGCTCCGGTCAATGATCAGCGCACAATGTCAATTGTTATTTAATTATCCCTACGCGCACTTAACAAATATCGCCTGTCATTAATAGCTATTAGATTGTCGGCGTCTGTTTGTTTAGTCGCATGATCTTAAACACTAGTCACTTTTATAATTGCACAAAATGAAATGTAACGGGAATTCTATCTTCCACTGTCAGTCACGCCTAGAATTTTATTCAGTCAGCTAAACCGCATCTTCTTGTCTAAGAAAGGGTGATGGAAATTACATTAAACTGAACGACTGGCCCTAAGCGTTATTTTATTTCACTAGTTGTAACGCTAGGAAATCACAGTGAATTATAATGGTACAACTTAACATATTTTAACACTTAAGCACAAATTTCTATTACCAGAAAATTTGAATGAAATCCCCACGAAGGATATTAACACACCTTCCACAAAATGATTCTAGACTACGTGTTTAGACTCCGAAAACTTCTGAGCGACAACTGATAACTGATTTGAGAAGACGCAGTTTATATACATTATGTCTCTCTGATCTGTAGATGCCGTTACTTTTCACACTATAGTGCATAGCAGAAAATCAGGAAACTACGTTTCCGCAGATAAAGCGTTTTACAGTCGCTCTGTACGCCGTTGCTAATCGACAACTGAGGCTTACCGTGTTACGAGTTTCCTTCCGAGATTTTCCCCGTTTTCTTGAGATCAAGGATTTGTCTCCCCCTGTATGTACGAACTTCACATGGTCCCTTGGGAAAATATTTTGCCGATCGTCTCACTTCAAAGAGGTTCGGTATTTTTCCACGTGCATCTGTCTTATATCTGATGATTGACAGATCAGCTCGCGTGAGAAACTCAGGTAAACAAACCAGATTTTGCTCCCTGTTATGACTGGCAGGTTGCGGAAGTTGGTACAATTTATGTTTCTTTACGTCTCAAGGAAAAGGGGCGTGGAATAAAGGTGAGTAATTCAGGCAGAAAAATTCTTGGCTTTGCTAGCGAATCATAGACAGTTAACGGGATTTCAGGGCTGTCTGATACTGTAGGCTATATTTCCATTATACGTCACATTGACAGAAGTACAGATGGGATCAGATAACTGTGACACATTTTCTAATGTTTACTGAACTACAGATGCTCACCCTGGGACAGATTTGAAGTGTTGACAGAACTACAGATGGGCTGAGATAACTGGGACAGATCTGTAATGTTGACAAAGCTACATACGATCTAACTGGGATAGATTAGTAATACAGAACTACTGATGGTCTGACTGGTGGAGAATTGCAACGCTTTCATATATGTTTTGTGAAATTATTAATATGTGTCATAGTGGTACGAGCAGGATTGTTGAAACCATTACCTACAACAATAAATAGTTTGACAACAAATACGCTGTCAAGTAAGCAGAAACTACTCATCAAATCCCAACTCCAACAACTGACTACAGAGATTACAGTTATATAACTACGGATAGAAAAATAAAGCAGTCCACCAACAACGAACCAAAACCATAGAATAAGAGAGACAGTTTATCACTGACATAATAAACAAAATAAAACAGCGAAACAATACAAAATACAAAGTCGGAATTACTTATTGTAATTTTAGACACCATACGTCAAATCATCATTGATAAAGTCATAAATAAGCTGGAGTTAAGGAAGACTAGACTATAGGTAGACACAAGAGGAAACAAAAAACACACATGGATCTTTATTTCAGCTAGTACTTTTAACGAAATGTCGGCACACTAGCAATAATAGATATAGAGGTAAAATCATTACACTTAGACAAAATAAATAAATAAGTATATGGATTGAACAGGCTGCAACAATTGAATAAACTTACGCCTTGACGGCCAAACATCCAGCTAGCAGTCTTTTACAAAGATAAACCTTTTCATGGCTAATAAAAGTGCCCCCCCCCCCCCCCCCCCCCCCCCCCTGCCCGCTAAATTTAAAAAGAAAAGGACAGAGATAAATGACCAGCGGTCAAAAAGTTATAACAATGTACACAACATACCCCGACTTATAACCGAGAGATCACACCTCTTGTCAGGTTTTGACGTCTTGTCCAATCTCGGAAATAAGTGAAAAAAAAAAAGAACTTAACCACGTGATACTTTAAACAGCACAGATAAAGTAGTTAGGGGAAGGCATCCAATTTACACTCAAAGGGGAACAATTTAACTATTAATAACATATCAAACTAAATTACAGATTTTCATCTTTTCTTTATTTTTTATCAATTTAGTATACAAATTTATGTAAGCCAGAAAAGAATCTCTTATTTTTATTAGTACGTTTGTCAAGTTGTTAAAAAACGTGTGTTTACCATGATTAGAATAAAAATATTTTAAATAATATGGAGTTTGATGCGCAAGTTAAAGAAGAGAACACTTATATCCTTTGCCACTTTCATTGATAATCTTCAACAACTTGCTCCTTTTGTTCCAGTCGCAGATGTGAACAGGGTGTGTTACTCCACCGCAAATCAGACGCCAATGCAACCTCATGCGAACGAACGAACGAACGAACGAACTTTATTTTCGAAGGGTTGAGAATTGGGCGCGCAGGCCCGTCTAACATTCTGCCCTTTCACTCTCATTTATCTTGCATACTATATCCTTTTATTCCCACATATTACTTTAAGCATTAATTTAAAGGCATGCAACATTTACAGTATACAATCATAATAAAAAATGAGTAGCCTAGGTTTTTTTTTTTTTTTAAATAAAGATAGTGACTGAAGAAAAATAATAATAATAACAAATAAAATAATATAAACAAAACAATAAATTTAATAAGTTATGTATACCGACACTCACTTATGCGGTCAAAACGTCTAATCTGTAGTATTTTTGAATGTGTCATCAATCCTCAATACAAGCGTGGAAAAAATATGCAACCTCGTGCGAGGAAATTTAAATTAAAAAAAAAAAAAAAATGTGAACAGGGTGTGTTACTCCAGCGCAAATAACGCCGTGAAACCCAACGCCCTAATATCTGGCCTTTGGCTGGGATCATGTGTCTAGACACAGGGACCGGTACAGTGACATTCATGTGTCATTAGGTCCCTTGTGTGAGAACACAGAGGATAACTACAGTGACACAGTTTGTCATTGGGTCTTCTTGTGTTGGGACATGTGGTCTTGACCAGAGCCGGGTTTGGGGTGGGTGCCAATGCGACCTCATGCAAGGAAAAAAATATGTGACCTCATGCGAGGAAAAAAAAAAGGATAGGGTGTGTTACACTGGCTACCCCCAACGATTAAAAAAGAAGCAGTTCTTTCAATCGTCGCCTCTATCACGGGCGATAAAGAGGCTGACGCCTTTCAGCTCCAACACGCCTCAGATAAGTGGGCTTTTCTGTGTAATCCAACTAGAGACATTCCCCACTATTTAAACATGAAATTGCAGTCACAAGGACAGGAGAAGAAAAAAACTGAAAAACTTCGTCACTATCCCAGGTCGACGCACACCATGCGCAACATGCGGACTGGACAATCATTGGGTTAATCAATCCCTTCCCCCCCCCCCCCTCCAAAAAAAACATCAAGCAGCAACTCTTAGCACAACCTCTGTCAATGGACAAACTACAGAGCCGTTACACTCTTTACCACCAGTACCACCGACACAAACAAACAACCATCCCGCCAGTTGTCAGCAACTCTTCAGAAAATATAAATAGCATTATGTCGTCGGAATCAGATTCTGAAAACGCTAACAAGGACAATTTTACAGTATTTATCAACAAGAGAAAACTAAATAAAAATAAAAGTACACAGGCGAAAATCAGCAGAACAACACTGCCATCTCCCCTATCCATTCCGGAGACAAGCATCAGTCAACCCAGCAGACAACAGACCAATAATAATTCAAGCGATTCGGCTCCAGGCACGCCTTACAAAGAAGATACCTGCCCTTCCTGGGTGACTCTTACAACAGAAGAAGGTTACTACGAGCCATGTTTTGATGTAACTGCCTTAAGGATGGATGATGACGGAAACCCACTTACACATACCTTGACCTTCTGAAACATAAAAAATGAACTCCCTCTTAAGAACACTGTTTGTTACATGGACGATGCGAACAGACGGAAAGGGGACTTGAAAATATTTTAAAACATTACTACTGATTTATCTTTATACATGCACAATTCCCTTTGGGTCGCACTCACTTTGTGTAGATATATTTATGAGTAGTCGAGTAGATACATATATTTACATCGGTGTATACCTAGGTGTCTGAATAGAATTCACGAGGGTAATGTTTTGTTTTCCTGCCCTTATCCTTTCGAACCTTTGTATTATACGATGTTGCAAGAAAATAAGGTTTAAATAAACACAACACAATTACTTCTTCCTACCGCCCATTACAATGACAAACAGTTTAAACGTTATGACGCTCAATGTGAGAGGTCTCAAATATGACAGATAAAATTGTAGCATTAATACAAACATATAAACCAGATTTTATGTTTCTACCAGAAACCCTGGTTAATGACGAATCACGTGCGAACCACATCACAACACTACTAGGTTTACGAAACGCACATTTTAGCCTAGAAACATCACACACGGGAGTAGCTATCTTGCAGACTTCAGATCAATGGGAAATAACACATAAAAATAGAAATAGAGAAGGCAGGTTTGCAATAATACAAATAAACGATCACACAGATACACACACCTTAATAAACGTTTATGCTCCAGCAGTGAGAGCACAACAATTACACTTCTACCAAACACTGTCTGACACGGTAACTCAACGATATAAAGGAAACCGAGTCATAATAGGAGGAGACTTTAACTTAGTATTACATGAATTAGATAGAATACGAGGGACACTACACTCAGAAAGAAACCAAATGAGGACAGAACAAGGCAAATAGACATATTGCAAGACACCTTAGAGGAACTCGACTTATCAGACGCATACAGGAAAAAATACCCAAAATGTACAGAGACAACATGCAATGACAGAACACGCCCCTTTGGAAGTTCTACGAGATTGGACAGATTTTATATACATAGTAGTTACACCATTATTAAAGTAAGAAACATAAACCATACTACTAATTTCTGTGACCATAAAGCAGTCCTTCTATCGGTCAACGGAAAAAAATATTTAAACTTTACGAAAAGATCTCCCCACTGAAAGCTCAACAATTCTCTATTACAAAACGAAATTTATATTACTACTATGGCAAAACCCATTCAAGATTACACCAGTATTACACCAACAGAAAACATAACACAATACTGGGATTTGCAAAAAAGAACTATTAGAGAAGTAACACAATCTATTGCAACTCACTTACAAGAAAATAATAGAAAACAAAAGCAGATGTTAGAAAAAGCACTTTTCCTGGTCGATTAATTAGACAGGAATGCCTCGCAAATTCTTTCACTACAAGAAGAAATACCAAAGTATGACCAATGCACATTTAACGGGGCTCACGTAAGAACCAGACCATACGCCCTATTTCAAGAGACACCGAGTAAACAATTTCAAACAATAGAACAAAACATACAAAAGAGTAGAGAAATACACAAAATTGCCGATAAAGCGGACAAAGAATTAACAACCGCCCCGGATATAATGAAAGCCTTGCACGAGTTTTACTCTCAATTATATACGCAAGACTCTACACAGTCTCCAACAGGAGGATTTTCCCCAGCCTGTAGCTCACGGCTAAATGACTATGAGAAAAATATTTCGGATGAACCTCTCACAGTAAATAACCTACAGTCCGCATTAAACACACTACAAAAACAAAAAAAAAACACCTGGCACAGACGGTCTATCAGTGGAATTTTACTCTAAATGTTTTCACCTACTCGGGCCACTCCTTTTAAAAACACTTTAGGAGGCTTTTAACAAAGAAGAACTCCCCACTAGTTTAAATCAGTCCTACATGACCGTAATACACAAAGTAAACACAGACAAGAAATACGTGCAAAATTACAGACCAATTTCTCTCCTTAATAATAATAATAATAAATTCTTTAAGCGCCAAACACGGCGCATAAGGCAGAAACCAGTGCTCTCCAGGTTGTTCGTTGTGACGCCACTCCTCTTAGCTCTTGCACATTATTTAGGCCCAACGTTCTTCCTTCTCTTATTATTGTTCTTCTGAGTGTTTCTTTTGGTCTTCCTTTTTTCCTCTTACCCTCAGGAACCCAAGTGAGCGCCTGTACAGATTATAAAATACTTACCAAAGCCCTAACATTAAAATTACAACCTTTTATGCACAAACTCATACACCAGGATCAACAATGTGGAGTCAACAATAGAAACATAAACAAACATACACATTTCATTCGGGATATCATTCAATAAACGCATGACAAAAGCACACCTGCAGCAATAATGTCCATAGATCAGGAAAAAGCTTTCGGCAGGGTTTCACATTCCTTTTTACACAAAATTCTACAAGAAAATAATTTCGGCCAATATTTCAGAACCTGGATAAAAATCATATACTAAACAGCGGAAAGCAAATTGCTGATAAATCACACTATAACTGAAATTATCCCTCTCACTCGGCCAGTCAGACAAGGTTTTCCAATGTCTCCTTTACTATATGTACTAGTTTTAGAACCCTTATTAGAAAGTATCCTGAAAAATACAAGTATTCAAGGCGTCTTTGTACCGGGTGTTGGTGAAAAGAAATTAATAGCATACGCAGATGACACAGACTTTTTCCCCCCAAACATTTCATCAATAAAAAATATCCTAGATACCTTAGATAAATTTAGCAGAACTAGTGGTTCAAAAATCAACATTAAAAAATCACAAATAATGGGCATAGGATAGTGGACAAATAAAACAGACTTCCCTTTACAGCTAGCGCAAACTAATAACATGAAAATATAAGGAGTAAATTTCTTGTCTATACCTTTTAAAACAAACAAAGAAATGTGGGGAAATATAATCTTAAAAACTGAAAATAAATTAGAACGCTACAAATATAAAAATGCTACAGTATTCGGTAGAGGCTTTATTGTAAACATGTATGGTATCCCTAAGTTACTATACATATGTACTATTTGTAACCCTCCAAACAAAACGCTAACAAGAATAAATTCTCTAATTAGACATTTCATCTTCCGTCACACATTACATAACATAAAACACAAAACATTAATACAGGATACAGCAAGAGGAGGTATATACCTACAGGATATATCTACCCAAATTCTTCTTCTTCTTCCTCGTTCGTCCTGAAAAGGACGTTGGTTGCGTTGTGTATTTTTACAGCGGAGCTGCGACATCTGCGCCTTTCGGCGTGCACATCCGACTTCAGCATGACATTTTTTGGGACCGGGTTTGCCTTCCCTCTTCGATCCCTAGTCTCTCAGCCAGACTGCAATGATGCGGCCTGTTTCCAGGTCCACCACGTAGAGGCGGATTAGTTCTTGGTCAGCTCTGGTTCGCTGACCCTGACGCAAGCAGTTAAGCTATGGGTCACTGAATGCATTCTCTATTGCTGCATCTTTGGGCCCCTATATCTCCGTCTCTGCTCCATAGGGAACCTGGAACTAATTTATGCTTTTTAGTTCTCTTCACAAAACTATCAATAAAGCAATCACCAGCCCGTGCAGGGGTGGTTCATGAATCATCATTCTATACGCTGAGGTTGCAGCCTCAAATGGCTTTAACATCCAATAGCGATTTTCACACATTAAAATTCTCATTGTAATATATACATATATATGTTATTCAGATGTTAGTAGTAAAATTTGAAATGTAAATCACAATTTACGCCAATCTTTGTTACAGACGTGTTGCTCAGATGAATAAAAGAGACGAATCGTTCTCTTACACGCGTCTGGGATGTCTTTAATTTTACAATAGACTCCCTCTTTGACTCCCTGTGTTTCTTCAGTTTCCTGGTCCCGGTGTTCGTTATTAAAATGTAGAGATTGGTTCTCCAATAAGAGATTCGGTTAACAAAAGGAATTTTGAATCTAGTCTTCACTGTGGCGAGGTATGAAGTTGTCTTGGCGAGCGTGAAATTCACAGTGAAATAAAACTGCGACAATTAGGACTACATTCCCTCTCTTCCCGCGCCTTCGTTTGTTATGGAGTTAAAAAAACGCTTCAATCATTTTCAGACAAGTCGGGTGTGGTACCTTCAAAATTTTTTCGACATGGAAAATTGTTTGCAAAGGTCACGTCTTCCATATACGGTAATATGATGTCCGATGCCCCTTGTGTACAAACTTACAAACACATATCTGTCCATCATAATATTGTGACCGAGTTTTCTGGCGTAATGACAGTGATAGTCGCTAGTCACTTGTGTTTCGCCATATAAACAAATCTGGTTCTATTCAGCACTCCTGCCCAACACAAGCTTGGATAAACAAGCACCGTCACTTGAAAAGATGGTCATACAGATTATGTGATAAAATATTGTCGCTGACCGTCTAATAACCTGGCGTAACTTAACACGTCTTCGTGAAGCGTGAATGCGACACAATAAGATATACTCCCGTGGCAAATACTGCCATAGGGGAGAAGCGTGTTAGAGACTTCACCATGCTATGTCCAGCATAAAGAATAGAATGAATTAATGTAGAAAAATGACACTAAAACATTTCAAACTATCTCTGATTGCTGGCTTGCTGCAGTGGTCTTCTGATCTAATGCCTGAGCCACAGAGGGGTATCAAAGCAACCCCCTTGGAAGACTGAGAACAACCAACACAATTCAGAGGCTTGAAGGAGCTAAGCAGAAAATGAGAGAAGATGTAGAGTCTGCAGCAAACCACATGCTCCAAAAAAGAACACATTTTATTTGCGAGGGTTGCGATGACTATCCTCACCTCCACCCAAACCTCTGCTTCAAAATATGGCATACACAAGCCACCATTGACTAAAATGTTAACATCATTTCAAATAAAATTGTGCCTACATTATTTATGCATAATAATGTAAATACTATACACTATAGGATTTAATTTACAAGTTCATGCGGCCTTGAATTAGTTCTTTTTTATTTCCAAATTTTAATAATGATTGCACGGTTCTCCGGATGGTCTGTAAAACATTGACAAAATATCATAGGAAGCTAAAACTTGTAAATAATATCCACATATGGATTCGTGCTATTTTAAAAGACACTGGAGTTCTCGGGGAATATTTAAGTCTTTAGGCTTTAGTTGCTCAGTTGGAGAGTATATTTTTCATTCACAAAAGTGAGTTTTTATTTTTTTTTAAACGAAGTCCATGTTATTAGTCATAAGTGAATATAATATGACGAATATAATTAAAACGCCTTTTTATTATAATCATATATTTTTACTGTGATAGATAATATGTTTGTCTTTGTTGTGTAATAACTCAGGAAGTTTAGATTTTATAAAGGTACTGCTTTCAGGTAAAATATAATTCTGGCAAAACTATAGAAAAAAATTCCGGTCTGTAAGAGTTAATTAAACTTAAGAACTTTTAGTTTTTGATGCATCAGGACTTCACTTACGTGTGTGTGTCTTTTATTAAAAAAATAATTTACAGGAAGTGTGCACAACAAAACATAAAAGATGTTTAACACTTCAAATACTACGAGGGTTGCTCAGAAAGTAATGCCACTCATTTTTTTTTTCCTCATCCCAGAATAAAGATGGCAAAGCGAACATTTACACGTAGCAACACTGATGTTTCCCGCGTACATGTACGTAATTACACGGTCGTCCAACAGATAGCGCCGCTGTAGTAGTCTGTGAAAATGGCGTATGTGTACGTCATGCGTTACAAACAATGAGCTGTAATTGAATTCTTGGTGGCGGAGAAAGTGTGGGGAATATTCACAAACGTTTGTGTGCTGTGTGTAGAAGTTGTGCAGTCCATTGGACCACCGTTGGACGCTGGGTTCAGAGAGTTAAGGTTTCAGGAAGTGGAGAAACGGAGCTGCATGATCGGCCGCGGTCTTGGCGTCCTGCCACAGCCACCATCCCAGACATGTTGCAGTGCGCCGATACCATTATTCGTAATGATCATCGCATCACAAGTCGACAATTGGCACTGTAGCTTTTAGTCAGCAATGGAAGTGCGATGGCAATTATCGACGCTCCCGGATATTCGAAGGTATGCGCAAGATGGGTTCCTCGAAGTCTCACAACTGACCACATACGTCAAAGGAAAACCATCTGTTCTGAATTGTTGGAGAGTTTTGATGTTGAAGGGGAGGCTTTCTTTTTGGATCGTCACAGGTGACGACACCTGGGCGCACAATTTTGAGCTGGAGACGAAAAGGTAGTCAATAGAGTGGCATCATCCGCAATCACCACGAAAACAGAAATTCAAGACAACTCCCTCCGCCGGAAAGGTAACGATCACCGTCTTTTGGGACATTAATGGAGTGATTCTTGTGGATGTGATGCCCAGAGGTGTGACAATCAATTCGGACGCGTACATCAAAACCCTCAACAAACTCAAACAGCGGTACCTGGGTGTGCGGCCTACCAGGAATGCAGGAAACATTTGATCCAGCACGACAATGCCCGCCCTCACACAAGTCTGAAAACTCAGGAGGCAATCGTCAAATTTGGTTGGACTGTGCTCCCCCATCCCCCTATAGTACTTATGTTGCGCCCTCCGATTTTCATTTTTTTGGGCCACTGAAGGATGCACTGCGCGGGACAAGGTTTAAAGATGACGAGAGCGTGATTCGTGCAGTGAGGACATGGCTACGTCAACAGGAAACGAGCTGGTACAGGGAAGATATGCATGCCCTTGTTTCGCGTAGAAGTGGACGGAGATTATGTGGAAAAATAGCATGTGTAAAGGACACATCCAGTTAGATTGTGCGTGAATTTCATACATTGTGAATAAATAGTTTTCTAGACAAAAATGTTGGGCATTACTTTTTGAGCAACCCTCGTAGATTCTTTGCTGCAAAAACGTTGAGCTATTTTAACATAAGATGATTCTTGACCTAAACGATCTACAATGTTGACAACACTATGACACCAGGGATACCCTTCGCTATGATGTCAGGGCCTTATACAAGCAGTTTAACATCTGTTTAAGCCAAAGGAAATTATATGGATAATAAACATAAAATACATTTAGCAAATGGTTTACAAATTATATTACAATGTTAAAATAGTCCGTGCCATTCTATAAAATATAAAACATGGTGTTACTTATTTCATTAATTATAGTATTTGCTATGTATTTAGGATAATGGAGCCACAGTCACTCAATGATTAGTGCACTGGCTTCCTAGCTCGGTGGTCTATGGTTCGATCCCCAGTTGAGGTGGGATTTTTTAGATCGCAAACGGCTCCGGGGTAGACCCAGCCTCATGAATTGGGTACCAGAACAACGCTGGGAAGGTTAAGGTGGCCGGTGTGGTGCTGACAACATCACCCCTAGTGTGACGATGGGCAAGGAAATATGGGCCAAACACCAAGTTCACAATATGCTTCAATGGGCGTGTAACGGGATCCTTTACCTTTTTCTTTTTTTTATTTATTTAGATATGTCTTTGTAAATATACTAAAGTAGTTTTCAAATATAGAATTTGATCCAGTTTTTAGAGTAGTAAACACATAATACACCCGTGTGTTACCGGGGCCCGAAAGGGGAGCAAAGAATAGTAACACTGTCCCCTACCAAGCATGTCGTAAAAAGCGACTAAGGAGGGTTGGGCATGGGGCCGGTTACACCATCCTGTAAAAAAATTTAAACCACAAAAAACTTCAACAAATATGGACAAGTCAAATAAAGAAAATAAAACACAGCCATCCAAGACAGGGGAAGGTCCTCTCGCGGGGAGGCGTATGATGCAACACAGAGAAAGCCGAAAGGAGTCTGTGTTGCTGACTAACCTTCTTTCTTCTAGGAGAACTTCCAGATTTGGCACCTGGAATGTTCGGACATTAAACGAACAAGGGAAAGTGGCGCAAGTAGCAGTAATCAGATGCAGGACAAATTGAAAACACTCGATGAGAGGTCACAGCAATTGGGTCTGAAAATACACAGGGAAAAGACAAAAATAATGAGAATAAATGCAGGTAATGATAACAGGGTTGAACTTGAAGAAACACCAATTCAAGATGTAGAATCATACACATATCTTGGCAGTAATATAGACAAAGTTGGAGGGACAGACAGCGATATCAAAATAAGAATACAAAAGGCAAGAGGAGCTTTCATTGCATTGGGAAATATATGGAGATCAAGAGAAATAGGATCCAACACGAAAAGAAGAATCTTCAACTCAAATGTGAAGTCAGTCCTATTGTATGGCTCGGAGACATGGAGAACAACAAAGACAACAACCAAAAAGCTACAGACTTTCATAAATGGGTGCTTGCGTAGAATAGAGGGATTGAAATGGTATGACAAGGTTACCAACGTGGAACTGATGACAGGAACTAGACAAGTGCCGGTGGAACAAGAGATGAGAAGAAGACGATGGCGATGGATAGGACACACACTGAGGAAACCTGTTGATAGCATTACAAGGCAGTCCTTGTTCTGGAACCCCCAGGGCAAGAGAGGCAGAGGAAGACCAAGAAGTACATGGAGAAGAGAGTTGGAAACAGAGGTGAAAATGATGAGGAAAACGTGGAAAGAACTTGAGATGATGGCACGGGACAGGAGGACTTGGCATGTGTTTGTTGAAGGCCTATGCTCCTTTGGGAGTGGAGGGTTATGAATGAATGAAACACATAATTGCTCAACAGTAACGTAATCCTAATATCGTGCCAATAATCACAAGAAAATGCTCCGTCCGATCCGAAAAGTGCTTGTATTAATCTCTTGAACATTCTGTATTTCAAACGTGGCAGAAAAAACAAGAGTCTATGGCAATTGTTTTTTTTTCAGTACATCCTTGTTCTACATGTGTTCTTAGTGCGAGAGAACCTCGGGAAGTTTAAACATGGTTTTACTGTATGGATAAAGCCTAGCTTGCACAGTCGTATTCTCTGGTATTACTGTTCATTCGATCGTTCATCACATCAGACTTGCCTCTCTTGGTTTACTACTAGCATTATAACTACCAGATTTACTAACATCCAGTAATATAGTATTTAAATCATCAAACTCCATAATTATCGCCGTTTCTACGTCGCTCACATCTAAGAGATGCAACTGTTGTTGAAAGTTAGACATTAATTGTATTGTTTCCTTTATATGTTCTTCTTCTTCTTCTTCCGTCCTTAGCCACCGACCGTCAAAGCAGTCAGTGGCCATTACGCCTAGTGGCGTCTTAGGGCAACAGCAGATAGGTTTTCTTTGCCATTGTTTCCCATCACGCCTATTGGCGTCTTTAGGGTAACGGCAAATCAACCCATTTGCTGTTGTTTCCGTAATCGAAGTGACTGGCAAACGGGTGATCAGCCCGTTGGTCTAATCCTTTATATGTACTCTCCTGAAAATAGTAACATTCAACGAAGAAAAGTCGGTGAATTGTGCAACACAAAGTGAGTGACAGTGATATATGAATAAAATGTAAGTTTGTGATTGTAGAACCCAGTTTTATTCCGGAAACGGATTAAACTCATCATTTTCTTAAAAATAACCTTAAAATGTAAGTTTTTGATTGTGGAAATGAAACGGTTTATTGGAGCGTATATTCCATGGTTTCCGATCATCCCAACGACGGAGTTGATTTCCCAACCGAGTTCTTTAACGAGCAGTGCCCATCAGGAATGCCACCGCATTCGCGGAAATTAAAGGTTGCTGCATGTATCATGCTATTGCGAAATCTGAACGCAAAAAACGGACTATTGAATGACACGCGTTTGGCCATAAAAGTCTTGCATCGGAATTCGATTGATGCAGAAATTATCACTGGTAGTAATGAGGGAGAACGAGTCTTAATTCCTCGCATTGACTTAGAACCGAGCGAGCACAGTTTGCCATTTTGGATGCGACGTCGTTAATTCCCAGTGATTTTAGCATTTGCAATGGCGATCAAGGGCAATCGTTTGATCACGTAGGAGTTTTCCTTTCCTCACCCCAGGAACAAATCATGAAAAGTTGAACGTTTTTGTTAAAAACATCTTTTTATCTAAGAACATTTTTTGAAACAAATCCACGCCCTTTTACAAAAATGTTGTAATCAAAAACTTTTATATTGAATTATATTACAGGTTTTTATTTTACGTCCGTCATTATTGACGGGTTATTGCTAGTTATTACATATTTTGGTGAACTAGTTAAAAAATATTTCCTTTGACACCGTTCATTAACATACCAGTAACAATTAACTAATGATGAATATATATTTTAATATTGTCTGGCTACCTTCCTATTTTTATAGCTATTGTTGATCAGAATCGAGAACATTACTATCCGGGCAAACACATTAATACCCATTCTCCATCAGCAAATTTCGAAGGGTATGGATGTTAATTGTTCCTGCAACGCGCTGGTTGTGTACACTTCGATGCATCCTTTCAAACGTCCATCTCTGCTACATTTGATGCTAAAGTTCAACAATCTTAGCTTTGTTGATTATCAATAGCAATATCGTTGTGTAGCAGGTGACAATTAAATGATCTTAGAATTTCTACCGTAACGTTATCCAGTGTTCCCATCATGTGCCTGTCAAGGCACCCTCCTTGCGTGAGCAATACTTAAACTTGACCATGAGCAAAGATTACTTCTAGTTGGTAAACACCTGCACGAATAAATGATAGTCCACGTCTTTTGTTGATTGACTTGGCAAAAGCTAAATCACAGGAAACTTGAGGCGTCTCTAGATGACAGAAAAGCTTTTATCGTGTGGCTCTAAACTGATTCGTGGAATGAAAACTCGAACTCTTTAATTACTGCCTCTGATGATATTGTTTTGTATTTTTGAAAAGTCCAGCCCTCTATCTTAAGTATTACCAGACTGTAAAAGTTTACAACAAAAAACATGACAAGGTATATTTGGTGGTTCTTTTAATATGATACAAAAATATCAAACTGACCATTTCTTGACCGGCTACTTGCCGAGAAATCCGAATAAACTTGACCTTTGACATTTGTATTAAAATTTATTGTATAGTGTGTTTTTAATTGACTCAATTTTTGTCTAGGGTAATTTATTATAGTCGGATGAATTTCAAAACAGAACTGTAACTTTAATGAAAATTAAGTAAATAAGACTGTCTGAGATTATATATATATATATATTATATATATATATATATATATATATATATATATATATATATATATATATATATATATATATATATATATATATATATATATATATTATATATATATATATATATATATATATATATATATATATATATATATATATATACATACATACACTTTAATTTTCCTGACCCTCAATCTTTTCAGGTCAGGAATATTCAATAATGCACTTGAACGAATATTTACACGTTTAAAAGCAATAACAGGAAAATGTCAGTCCATAAGGCATCTTGTTCACAGGAAATCTATTCTCACTTGCTATGCAACTAAATGTCAAGTTTTTCTGGTTCTTAAATGTTGGCTTTAAATCTGTAGCTTGGTTATATGTCTATTGATTGTTGTAGTGGTTTTTGATGTTATTGTATGGTTGTTATGTTACCTAGTGTACTGGATGAGGTCAGCGGTGAAGGCTCTGAGATAAAAGATTATGTGAATTACAGAAGGCCTTTCTGCTACCACTTACGACCTCAAACAGACCTATCCTACTATAATGAGTGTTAGCTACGTTAAAAGTCTAGGGTACTGAAATGTAATGTGTAGGTAATAAAATACACAGACACACACATGTAAATAATAAGTCTAATAATAATAATAATAAACTCTATGATACACTGAACTAACACTGGCTGTTAAAGTTTAGGTTTGAAAATCTTTTAAATTTATTAGTCCTGAACCAATTGTTTCTTTTGGTCAGAACATATGAAATGATATGTAATTTTCAATAAAATGCATATATATATTGCATAATCAAATGTAACTTTTGTACATAGGTATATTATTACAATGGTTAATATTAATAATATCTACAATGTCTTGGGAAAACTAGCACTGGATGTTTAGTTGGGGTGGCGTCATCATGCCCAATCTATGGCTACAAAGTTCATTGTCCTTGACATATGGACTGATGGTAATGTTTATATAACAAGATTTATTTCTTTATTGATGGTGGAAATAATTTATGAATCTCCAGCAGGCCAGGTTTGCACTTATCTGGCCTGTGACGATGTAGTACGGGATTCTTGTGGCCCACTCCTCTCAGTAGCTGGAGTAAAATGTTAGGCTGCACAGACATCCGCTTTTGTACTTCTACAAAAGCATCTGGCACAATCGTAGTGCCAGATCAGAAACTCACAATTCAGAATTGAGAACACAGTTACTTAGTACTAGCAAAACTCAGCTGAGCTGCTGGCTAGATTAGGGCGTCCCACTGATTTTTATTTATTAATTCCTGGAAATCACCTCTAGCAGTCAAGAACTGTGTTAATGGACAGTCTTCTATCAAATGGCACAAGTGTGCGTCTCTTTCTCAATAATATGAATGGTTTTGTCCAATCAGCGGACTTCCACTCTAACTTTTTCAAATATTCGAACCAAAAGTCAAATTCAGTCCAGTCTCAGTCTAGTATGTAGTATTTTTCTATCGGTCCGTCTGTCTCAACATGGCTTTTCACAAAAATACACTTGTTTTTTTTTTAACTAACTACATGAAAAAACTACAAAAACCTGCCCCACTAAGTTATTTTTAGCTGCTATCCTCCGACTTTGCCCCTCTAGTTCATTGCAGTTTGATTTTTGCATTTTTAGTCTCAAGGACGCCAAAATGTAACTTTAGTGAAAGTATGCACAAAAAACTGTTCGCTAGTCTGATTAGAACAATACGGTCTTTCGTCAATATCTTCCGTGTTATCTGTCCGTCTGTATAATTAAAAGTATATTATTTCTCTGCTCAAGATGGGCTATCAAACTAGCTAGGTTTTATTTTCATAACTTTATTATTAAAGAAAACCCTACTTTTCTCAAGGTTAGTTTTTGAAATTTGTTTTTGAACCTTCGTCCACGGCGTTTGCCGCTGTATTCAAACAAAACAACTAATTACGGTAAAACGTGTAAGATACGACTGTTTCTAACAAGAGCTAAGGTCGTTTTTCTACCAATTCCTTACATTGTGTCAACTAGTGTCGTGATTTTTTTTCTTTAAACTACAAATTGCGTCTTTTTGCCTTTTAGATTCAAACACGTGTTCAGACCGTCAAAATAATTTTTTTCTTTTAGCTCCGTTTCCCTCCCGTCTAAAAGGGTAAACCGTTTGTCTGCATGTTCCAACTAGTTAGTTTCAATGGCGGTAAAAAGCGCTGGCATAGGCGAGAATGTATCCTCGTATCTTACGTATAATTTTATGCTTAAATGTTATCTTACCCGTTATCTTTATAATTGTAGGGAGCCGCGCTGGTGTAATGGCTTCGACGTTGTACTGGCGACCAGGTGTTCATGGTTCAAACCCGGGCGTCAGCGTTTGAAGAAATGTTTACGGCCAGAAATTTGACTGAATAACCTGAACGGCTCCTGTGATAAACCCTCTGTGGATGGGAAGGAGCGAAGCTCCTGACCGGGTTGGAAGGAAAGTCTTCAGGTTCCCCAGCCTCGCAATGACATGTCATTGGGCCGAAGGGCTGAAAGCCCAAGTGCCGCTGGTTAAGAAAAAAAAAATCTTTATAATTGTAGATATTTTAACGTTGTATCACTGTATTTTTCACCACACATCTCCCCACCTGAGAACGTGCACTAATGCAAGTTCCAAAACCAGTGATACACATAGATAAAATTACTCCTCACGCCTGCCAACTACTCTTATTTTGATCACAGGGGTGCCTACTGAGGAAATCTGCTCCGACATTCTGTGACCCCGGGATATATTCAATAATAAACTGATAAGGTTGCAACAATAAAGACCATCTTAACAATCTTGCATTTTCATGCTTGGCCTGAGATAAGAACACTAGGGGCTGGTGATCCGTCTGGACCACAAAATTCCTACCATACAGATATATTTGGAACTTTTTTTTGCCCAGATTAACGCTAAACATTCTTTTTCGCTTGTGGAATATCATTGCTCCGCTTTATTCAACTTGCGGCTTGCATAAGCGACTGGGTTCAGTTCCCCGTTGGGTGAAGAGGACCTTTGCAACAGAGCCGCCCCCAGGCCTACATTACTTGCATCTGTTCTCACCACAAAGTCCTGAGTCAAATCAGGCAATTTGAGAATAGGCTTGCTAGTGAGTTTTTCTTTTAACTCTTGAAATGCCAATTCACATTGCGCAGACCAAAAAATTTTATCTGGATTTCCTTTGCGAGTCAGATCAGTCAGAGGAGCACATATAGAGTTAAAATTTTTGATATATTTTTGGTAAAACCCACATAACGACACGAATGATCGCACGTCTTTTTTGTTTGTGGTCTAGGTGCTCTCTGCAGTTTTTCCAAGTTCTTGGGGTCAGGGGTCATGTTACCCTGATATACAGTATGTCCCAAGAATTCCAACACTTTGCATCCAATACAACATTTTGTTGGTCTAGCAGTTAAGTTCGCTTCCCTAAGCCTATCAAATAACATATTCAGAGAGTTAATGTGTTCTTCAAATGTTTCTGTGGCGACAAGAATATCATCCATGAAATTTGTGATACATGGATTATTCAAGGGATCCAACAATTTGCTCATCATCCTAGAAAATACACTAGGAGCATTTTTCAGTCCGAATGGTAGCATGTTGAATTCATAATGTCCTTCCGAGGTGCTAAAAGCCAAATAAAGTCTAACTTCAGGCTTCACTGGAATCTGGTAATAGCCTTTGCTAAGATCCACCTTCGAAAAGTATTTTGCATTGTTCAATCTGGCAAATAACGGTTTTGTGTCTGGTAATGGATCCACTTGTCCTTCTGTGACAGCATTCAGTTTCCTGTAATCTATGCACAGTCTATGTTCCCCAGACGGTTTCCTCAACAAAACAACACTGGAGCTAAAAGAAGATTCACTGTGTGAAATAATCCCTTCTTTCAACAAATAATCTATTTCCTCTTTCAATGCCTTCTCCTTCGCAAACGGAACAGAATAGGCTCTCATACAGATTGGGTTTGAGTCTACCAGCTTCATGTCATACAGTAGCAAATTTGTATGTCCTGGTTTATCTGTTAATACATCTGTATGTTCCTCCAGAACCTGTTGAACTCTCTCCCTCTGATTTTTAGTCAGGTGCTTACTGACTTTTACCTGTGCTGCTGTCTCACAGGGATGTAATGGGTATTCATGGGAGGTGAGTGGTTCCTTTTGCATTTGAGTTGCGATAGCCAAGGTCAGTAAGGGGGTGCTTTCCTGGAGTGGTCTGTCCAGATACTTTTTAAAAAGGTTTACATGATATACCTTCTCCTTCCCCTTTTTGTCAATTTTATAGTTTGTTCTAGACACCTTCACTAGAACAGTATATGGACCTTGCCATCCAATTTGTAACTTATTCTGGCTGCCGGGTAGTAGAAGAAGCACCTTCTCTCCCACAGCTAATTCTCTGTCCTTTGCTTTCCTATTAAAATACGCTGCTTGTTTCTTCCTGGCTTGTCTCAAATTATCATTTGCCAGTTTCCATCCAGCTTTCAGACGAGTGGTCAGCTCGTTCACATATTGATATGATGAGGTAACAGTCTCTTCTGCTTTCTCATCTGTCCAGGTCCTTAATAAAGCTACTTCTGGACTTTTAATTTTTCATACTTATTTTTCATGGCACCCGTCGGGTCCTTTCCATTAGAAGCTTTATAGTGAGGACTTTTCTTCCTAGAATCATCACTCACAAATCGACCCCTACCAATTTTTTTCTTGGGTTTGTCTCCCCATTTTAGATTACTCATGAGAGATCTTCGCTCTCTTTTAGTTTCCTCCAGTTTATATAATTCTGACCGAGGGATTGTCAGCTTATTCTGGGGTAAAATTACTCTTTGTACTCGTCGCATAGTGGCCATGTTAATACATTCAAGTGAAGACTGGGTGTGAAAAGGGAGCTCCCATTTCACTTTGTCTACTTTATGATAAGTATTTTTCCTTCCAGGCCTAAGTTTGCCCCGTGGCGTTTCTAGGTCCTGCACATTTTTTCCCTTTGTGGGTGTTCCCTCATGAAATACGCCACATGCTTCTACAAAGTTCTCAATATCGACATTTACGTCGGGCCAATAGTATTTTTGAGCAACCTTTTGGCAGATGGTACCTACTTTCTCATGGTCACCATCTTTTCCAACATGTAAGCTCCTTATTAAATTTGCCCTATATACCTTGGGAAGAACCAATCGTCCGTGACCAGTGGATCTAGTTCATGTCGTCCTGTATAATACTTTGTTCCTCATAAAATACTCTCCCTTGCTTGGAGGTGTGTGGCATTTGGGCAATTTTTTAAAACATGGCTTGAGTGTCCTATCTTCAGCCTGCGCCTTTCTCATCTCTTCTGGATGAGCATTTATAGGTTCAACTTCTTCCTCCTTTTTCTGTGATCTGGTCTGCACTGTCGCCATGATCACAGGTCTCTCGGGATTCCCCAAGAAGACGTATCTACACCCCAATATCAGAGGGTAGATTGGTTCATCTATCACTGCTGCTCTGATTTCTCCTTCCACATAGCGAGTTTTAATCGTTATCCTTGCGATGGGAAGTGTCATGAGTGGTATGTCCTTAGTCGCCCCTTGTATTTCCACTGTTTCTGTGGTATACTGACTTGGGTCCACTAGGCTAGACTTCACAACTGAATCATAATCCAAACCTGTATCGTATAGGCACCTTATGGTGACCCCATTACAAATAACATCCTCACAAACTTGGGGGTGATAAGGTTCCTGCTGTCCATTAGGATTAACCTTTAATCTTTGTTTCCCCGATTTCATTGCAGCAATGTTTGAAGGTTTCCTTTTACAAAATTCGGTGTTATGGTTGTCTTTCTTACACCATTTGCACCATCTCTTTCCTTGGTTAAACGGTTTTCTTTCGTTATATTTTTGGTCATTGAACTGTGAGTTTCAATCACGATAATCATTTCGTGGCCTATCAAAGTTTGTCCTACCTTTATTACCTTGTTCTCTGGTATCAAATTTACTAAATTGCTGTGGAGCTTTGAAATTTGCATCTTTTTAGTGCCACTTACCTCTGTCTGGGCTGCCTGATACCTCTCAGCGACATTTAAAACCTCCCCCAACCTCTCTGCACCTTGTTCCATGAGAAATTTTCTCAGGTCTGGAGCCATTGACTCTCTTAAATGCTCTATCATGATCATCTCTTTAAGATCTTGGGTCTTCCCCAGAGCAGTCAATTTCTCCAAATAGGTTTCCAGTCTGGCAGAGAATTGGTGGTATGTCTCCCCAGACAACAGTTTGGCATTTCAAAACTTCTTACGATAAAATTCACCATTCTTTTCATATCTCAATAACAAAGCCTGCTTTAGCATGTCATAATTGTCTTGGTCGTCTCTATTCATCTTAGCAAAAACTTCATAAGAAGTACCTCTACGTCCTTGGGATAACTTAAGACTCCACCTCTCTCTCTCTAACCCATACGTAGTAGCTAATAGTTAGAATCTACTGAGGTACCCTCGATGTCATCGTCTTTCTCAACAAAATGGTCTAAATGAAACCCCATAGCTGAGGTTGAGGCTCACTGACTAGGCGTGGCATCTGAGGGAAAAGGGCTGGCACCATTTTCAGGAGCATGGCCTTGTAATTCCAGCTCCCTTAGTCGTAATTCGTGCTCCCTTTGCAATCTTCTATCTTCTGCTTCCCTTTCGGCAGTCAAAGTCAATCTCCTTTCCTCTGCTTCCCTTTCAGCCTTTTTTTCTTCTAATTGGAGCCTTTTAATCTCCCTCGCTGCCTCGAATGCCTTAGCCTCTTTGTCAGCCTCAATCTGCAGCCTCTTAAGTTCTTTATCAGCCTCAATTTGTACCCTCTTCTCTTCAGCTAACCTCCTATCTTCCCTTTCAATATACTTGTCACATTCTGAAGTTACATACTGAATTAAAACTTGACCCTCCATGTTCATCTCCTTCGCCGTCAGCACAGCAGCCGATCTAAATTTTGCTACATCTGCCATACTCTAACACAAAAATTAACAATGACTAAGGTAAATTCCAAGTATATAATTACTAAGGTAATATATTAATTAATTAATTAATTACCACTGGCTGTGAAGATTCATCAACTTTTATTTTCCACTTTTTATTTAAGGGACACTTTTAAATTTATTCCCTTATGCCCCCACTAGTTTAATTCCCAGACCAGGAGACCCTAATATCTTTGATAAACTTAATCCCCAGACAAGACTCCAATATTTGTAGTGGTTTTGATGTTATTGTATGGTTGTTATGTTACCTAGTGTACTGGATGAGATCAGCTGTGAAGGCTCCTGAGATAAAAGTTTATGTGAATTACAGAAGGCCTTTCTGCTACCACTTACGACCTCAAACAGACCTATCCTACTATAATGAGTGTTAGCTACGTTAAAAGTCTAGGGTACTGAAATGTAGTGTGTAGGTAATAAAATACACAGACACACACATGTAAATAATAAGTCTAATAATAATAATAATAAACTCTATGATACACTGAACTAACACTGGCTTTTAAAGTTTAGGTTTGAAAATCTTTTAAATTTATTAGTCCTGAACCAATTGTTTCTTTTGGTCAGAACATATGAAATGATATGTAATTTTCAATAAAATGCATATATATATTGCATAATCAAATGTAATTTTTTACATAGGTATATTATTACAATGGTTAATATTAATAATATCTACAATGTCTTGGGAAAACTAGCACTGGATGTTTAGGTGGGGTGGCGTCATCATGCCTAATATGGCTACAAAGTTCATTGTCCTTGACATATGGACTGATGGTAATGTTTATATAACAAGATTTATTCTTTATTGATGGTGGAAATAGTTTATGAATCTCCAGCAGGCCAGGTTTGCACTTACCTGGCCTGTGGCGATGTAGTACAGGATTCTTGTGGTCCACTCTTCTCAGTAGCTAGAGTAAAATGTTAGGCTGCACAGACACCCGCTTTTGTACTTCTACAAAAGCATCTGGCACAATCGTAGTGCCAGATCAGAAACTCACAATTCAGAATTGAGAACACAGTTACTTAGTACTAGCAAAACTCAGCTGAGCTGCTGGCTAGATTAGGGCGTCCCACTGATTTTTATTTATTATTTCCTGGAAATCACCTCTAGCAGTCAAGAACTGTGTTAATGGACAGTCTTCTATCAAATGGCACAAGTGTGCGTCTCTTTCTCAATAATATGAATGGTTTTGTCCAATCAGCGGACTTCCCCTCTAACTTGTTCAAATATTCGAACCAAAAGTCAAATTTCAGTCCAGTCTCAGTCTAGTATGTAGTATTTTTCTATCGGTCCGTCTGTCTCAACATGGCTTTTCACAAAAATACACTTGTTTTTTGGACTAACTACATGAAAAAACTACACAAACCTGCCCCACTAAGTTATTTTTAGCTGCTATCCTCCGACTTTGCCCCTCTAGTTCATTGCAGTTTGATTTTTGCATTTTTAGTCTCAAGGACGCCAAAATGTAACTTTAGTGAAAGTATGCACACAAAACTGTTCGCTAGTCTGATTGGAACAATACGGTCTTTCGTCAATATCTTCCGTGTTATCTGTCCGTCTGTATAATTAAAAGTATATTATTTCTCTGCTCAAGATGGGCTATCAAACTAGCTAAGTTTTATTTTCATAACTTTATTATTAAAGAAAACCCTACTTTTCTCAAGGTTAGTTTTTGAAATTTGTTTTTGAACCTTCGTCCACGGCGTTTGCCGCTGTATTCAAACAAAACAACTAATTACGGTAAAACGTCTAAGATACGACTGTTTCTAACAAGAGCTAAGGTCGTTTTCTACCAATTCCTTACATTGTGTCAACTAGTGTCGTAATTTTTTTTTTCTTTAAACTACAAATTGTGTCTTTTTGCCTTTTAGATTCAAACACGTATTCAGACCGTCACAATAATGTTTTTCTTTTAGCTCCGTTTCCCTCCCGTCTAAAAGGGTAAACCGTTTGTCTGCATGTTCCAACTAGTTAGTTTCAATGGCGGTAGAAAGCGCTGGCGTAGGCGAGAATGTATCCTCGTATCTTACGTATAATTTTATCCCTACATGTTATCTTACCCATTATCTTTATAATTGGAGATATTTTAACGTTGTATCACTGTATTTTTCACCACAGTTGTCATCATTATAGATAAGTTAAGTAGACTCTATTTTCAACTTGGGTGAGCTTCTGAAATTATGTCACTGGCTGGCGACTTATATGTAGTTGCTGTTGACTTTTGCTGCCGACGACTTGATCAAACAATGTTCAGAGACTTGAAGAAAATACTGCTGGTTAAAGCTTCTGACTTATGCCGAGCTGTGGTCTCCAGCAGCCTCCCGTAACAATGGCCAGAGATCTCTTCAAGATACTGAGATCGAACCTGGAATCAAGGATAACCACATTTTATGTAGTCATCAGCCTCAACCCACATACACATAAAGGACGTCACAACTTACCATTCAGACCTTGTGCTAACAGGTTGCACTAGACATATAAATTCTTTTCTACTGTTTGTTTTTCGTGATTATCTTCTCCTGTTTGAACTCCCTGTTTATGTCCTGAGCCCCATGTTTGGCTTCCGTACGATAATTAGGTTAAGTGCAAAATAATATGTAACAGCTTGATTTATTTATGCCGTCAATTTCTGTAAGCCTAATAAATTATCTTTTACAATGAATCACTCCAGACGCAAATACTAATTGAATTCTCCACTAGATCTTACTGCTCGTAATTAGGCCATAGTTGCAAATATTATACACATTTTTTTCAGTTTCTCTCGCATCGCGAACATGTGTCCAACCCTACACACATTCTTCCGTAGATTAGCGTGACCTAACACATCCCATCAGCAGTATCGAATTAATATTGCAGACATAGCCTGTTTACTTACAGGGCCTTTAGTTAAACAAAATATACAAGTAAAAATATATTCCTTACACTCAAGTAGTTTTGCGCACTCACACACGCTGAAACTGGCCTACATAAGGTACCAGAACTGCTTTCCAGTCCAGCAAGGCAAAAGACAAGGTCGATGCTGTCTCTACGTCTGTCAGCTATGTGCTAAGTTTTTCAAATTGAATGACAGAATACCGCAGACGGTTGTTACTATTTATAGCCCTACATCCGCCTGCTCAGAGGGAAGGTCAAAAAGTTAATTTTTGGGACTTGTATTTTTGCGGTTTTAAGTGTGTGTGTCTAATCTGACCATAATTTAAGATTTTATATTTCTGTTATTTGTAGACCGATTTTAATTATCAAGAGTGATAATTAAACGGCCAATTATTCTCTATCGTTCTATATAGTTTTCCCTTAGTTATTCTTTTGCATTCAAATGTGGGTAATTTTTTTGTAATTAATTTATGCCTTACGCTGATGTGAAAATATCACTAAATTAAATTTTTCTATTACCATAAAATTTTATTATGAGGGAATCTCTACGTATATATGTTAAGCAATATCAGCGCTATAATTTGAGATATCTCTTTTATTTTAAGTATCTTTAGGTATTAAGAAATAAATTATCTACGTTCGGTCAAAAACACAAAATATGTATTTATTTCTCGTCAACCAAAATTTTCTTACCACTACAAAATATGGAACCGATTTGATTGGTTGTTAAATTTGTACTTTGCTCTGCGATAATTTTTGGTGTGGGTGGTAAATTTTGACTTGTTTCTTAGAAAAATTCAAATACGCTAGATAAATTGTTGGCGGTAAATTTGACTGAACCCTCAGACAAATTTCAAATACTGTAGTTATTTATAGATTTAAAAATACGTTAACTAGTTTTAAAGCGGGGAATTTGTGCGTGGTGTCATACAGATTCACTTCACTACAGACAGGTTAACTAGAAAATATTTGTATTACTGACAGAACTACAGATGGTCTGACTGGAGCAGAATATAACGCTGTCACATAGGATTTATTTTTAAATTATTAATATTTGCCATTTCCGCCTCACGGTAGAAGAGGAACGACTAAGTAAGTAAGCCATTGCGGTATGAGAATGATTGTTGAAACCATTAACTAAGGCAATAAATAGTTTGACAACAAATACGCTGTCATGTAAACATAAACTACACATCAAACCCCAACTCCGACAACTGACTACAGAGATTACAGTTATATAACTACAGGTAGAAACAGAAAGTAGACATTCCACCAAAAACTAACCTAAACCGTAGAACAAGAGAGACAGTTTATCACTCACATATAAAATAAATCAACACAGTCAAACAATAAACAATCCGATAGAAGAATTACTTATTGCTATGTTAGATACTATACGTCAAATCGGCACTGACAAGAGGAAAAAAAAACACACATAGATCTTCATTTCAGCTAGTAGTACTTTGAACGACACGTCGGTACACTATCAATAATAGATATAGAGGTAACATCATTACACTTAAAAAATATAAATAAATAAGTATATGGATTGAACTTCTTCTTCTTCCTCGTTCGTCCTGAAAAGGACGGTGGTTGCGTTGTGTCTGTTTACGCCGTAGCTGTGATATCTGCACTTTCGGTCGACACATCCGACTTTAGCACGGCATTCTTTAGGGACCGGGTTTGCCTTCCCATTTCGATCCGTACTCGCTCAGCTAGACTGCACTGCTGCAGACTGTTTCCAGGACCACCACGTGGAGGTGGAGTACGGTCTTGACCAGCTCTGGTTCGCTGATCCTGATGCAAGCAGTCAAGCTATGGGTAGCTGACTGCATTCACTATTGCTGCATCTTTGGGTCCCAATCTTTGGATTGAACAAGCAGCAACAATTGAATAAACTTACGACGAGACGGCCAAACATCCAGCTAGCAGTCCTTCACAGAAATATACTTTTTCATGGCTAATAAAAGTGCTCGCCTTAATTTTTTTTTTTTTTAAAGGACAGAGATAACAGTCCAGCGGTCAAAAATAGCCCACTTATAACCAAGAGATCACACCTCTTGTCAGGTTTTGACGGGATGTTGAATCTTAGACGAAAGTGTAACAAACAAATAAAACTTAAGGGGAGGTTTACCCCCAAGAATGAAGAATTTCATTGAAAATATTAAATTTTAGATACATATTGCACTGGAAAGTACATTCATTTGCCCACATTTCTATATCTTTATTTTCACTAAAACCTTTGTGGATGATTTTATATAAATTTTGAAAGTATGTCAGTTAAGTGTATTTTTACCTAATTATATATGTAAAATATACAAATTGGTATATTTGTGATGCTATATTGCTTCTAATGCATGGATTTTAATTTTCGGTACCATATTCATTTCCCTGAAGCAAACAGAATTCAAGTTTTTCAAACATAGTTTCATGTGTAAAAATAATTTTGACTGGCTAATTTTTATTAACCATGGGGTCCTTTGATGGGTCATCGAAATAATAACGCGGCTGGAGGTATTCCAATAGAGTGGTAGGGTACCTCCTTATACGCAAGTAAAGCTGCAGGTAAGAACGAATCACAGGATTCTGGTTTCTCCTGTGCGAGCTTACATAAATTTGTAAGTAGAGTCCCGTTATATCTTTCCACCTGTCCAATCGATTGTGGATGATAAAATGTGCGGACGAGAATATTTTGAAAAATCCTAAAAACTTTCTCCATCAGTTTCCCTCTAAACTGTGAACCATTGTCAGTTAATATCTGATAAGGGTATCCTAATCTTGTGAATATTGAGAGCAAAGCCTCTCCTACATGTACTTAGTCTGCTGAGGGTAGAGCAATCGCTTCCCCCCACATAGTACATGTCTAGCAGAGAAAGGATGTATTTTTTCGGAAACTGACGAAAAGCGCATACAGTCTGCTGAAATGAAGAATTTAATGAAAAGTAAGCTGCAAAGTATGACACAGAACATGGAATCAATAAAGGAAAATACCAGAGATGATTCCTACATAGCAGAGGGATACTGAGGTGAGTAAATTTTGTGTAAAAGTGTAATTCCTCCCTTTTTTCTTAATTTTCTCAAAACCTCATTGTTCACACAAATGTGGACCCGTTGCCCATGATTTTTCAAAAACTATTAGTGATACAGCAGGGCCACATGCTGTACACATAGTGCTCATTAAAGTAAACTAAAATAAAGGATATATGTTAACAAACTACAAAACTGTTAAGAAATAGCTAAGATACCCCCCTTAAAAATTTCAACTTTTTTTCGATTGGTATGTTAAAATCCAAAAAAACTCAGATATCAAACCAATCAAAATTATTTTAGTATACAATCATTATCATATATTAACAAATGAAACAGACATATTTCATAACTCAAGTTTTACTCACATTTGAGATATCTTGGGCAACAAAATACCCAAAAAAGCTAAAATTTGCTTTTTTTTTCACTGTTTTTCCGCCATAGATTGCAAGTTTTTAGTATATACCTCAATGTTTTGTACTTTTTTCAGTCATTTGCTTATATAAATGACCAGATATAGATATTAAATGATAATTCTGTGTTTTTCATTTTGGGGGTTTAACCTCCCCTTAACTCGTGATACTTTAAACAGCAGAGAGAACGAACGAACTTTATTTTCGAAGCGTTAGGAATTGGGCGCGCAGGCCCGTCTAACATTCTGCCCTTCCACTCTTATTAATCTTGCATACTCTATCCTTTTATTCCCACATGTTACTTTAAGCATTAATTTAAAGGCATGCAACATTATAAAGTTAATATAATAGCATTCATTTACAGTATACAATCATAATAAAAAATGAGTAGGTTTTTTTTTTTAAATAAACAAGATAGTGACTGAAGAAAAATAATAATAATAAAAATAAAATAATATAAACAAAACAATAAATAAATAAGTTATGTATACCGACACTCGAGCAAATATAGTTAGGGGAATACATTCTATTTACTTCCAAAGGGAAACAATTCAACTATTAAAAAAATATCAAACTTTTATACAGAGGTTCATTATTTATTTAATTTTGTCAATTCATTTTACAAAATTATGTAAGGCATAAAATATTCTCTTATTTTCATTAGTACTTTTGTTAAATTGTTAAAAGCTCTTTTATTTCCCGTATTTAAAATAAAAACACTTCAAATAATAAGGAGTTTGATGCACAATTTAAGGTAGTGAACACTTATATCCTTTGCCACTTTCAATGATAATTTAAAATTACAATTCCCATGGTGGGATCTTTGCTTTATACAGAGCACTACTGTTTATCGCATTAAACAGGTCTGGGTATTGATCCACTTCATCCATTGTTTTCCACCCTGACGGGTATCTATTATGGTTTAATGGAATGTGGCCTATGTACTGGTTACCCCTATCAAAGGTTTTATGTGCCGGGTGAGTTGGATCTTTTGCCACTCTTGCCCAGTAGCTGAATCTCAGTTCTTTTCTCCTTAGCTCCAGGGGTATAATGCCTAGCGCTACTTCTAGTGCTTCTGCTGATGTTCCCTTTGAGGCACCTGCTATTATTGATAGTGCCTGGTTTTGGACTGTGTCTAGTTTCTTCTTATTGCTTGGGGCGGCTGATGCATAGACAACACTGGCATAGTCAAGTTTGCCTCTGATAAATGATTTATAGAATGTTAACATTGTCTTATTGCAGGCGCCCCAACCACTTCCTTTCATATATCTTAGCATATTAATAAGTCCTCTACTGCTTTGCACTAAAAGGTCTATGTGTTTGTTCCAGTTTAGTTGCTGGTCTAGTACCATGCCAAGAAATCTAGTTGATTTTGCTGTGCATACTTTTTGCTTATTAATGCTTATGTCAATTATATTGTTTTTAATTACACGCCCTCTACTGAAAATCATTCCTATGGTTTTTTTAACGTTTAGATTAAATCCCCACATGTTCATCCAGTCAGATACTTTATCTATTTGTTTTTGTACTGTTTTATAGAGGAATGGGAGATTTCTTCCCGTTCTCCATATCGCAGCATCATCTGCAAACTGAGATAGGTTGTTTTTTAAGTCCTTAAACTCGCGCCTAGGTCGTTGACCATAATCGTAAAAATTGATGGTGATATTACTGATCCCTGGGGAATTCCATTCTGTTGCTCATATACCTCAGATCTATCATTGTTTATTTGTACCATGAAGTATCTATCCTGCAGGAAGTTTTCTAGGTAATTGTAGGTTCTGCCTACTATACCTAGTTTCCTGATTTTATGTAGTGCACCCTCCCTCCAACACTCATCATATGCTCTTGCTACATCAAGGAATATAGCTACTGTCTTTTCATTCCTTTTGAAGCCTGTTTTAACATCATGTTCCAGCCTCAGCAGTTGCTCTATTGTACTATGTTGGCTTCTAAAGCCTGCCTGGGTTGGACTGTACAAATTATGCTTTTCGAGATGAAATTTTAGTCTGCTGTTGACTATTGTTTCTAGAATTTTTCCTAGATGTGATGTTAATGATATTGGCCTGTATGAGCTGACATCATGTGCTTCCTTATCTGGCTTTAGTATGGGGATGACTACTGCTGTCTTCCATGAACATGGTATTTTTCCCGTGTGCCAGATTTTGTTGTAGAGGGATGCAATCACTCTTAGAGTTGTATTTGGTACCTTTTTGAGGATTTCATAGCTCAGAATGTCTTCCCCAGAGGTAGTATTGGTTTTTTCTGCTAAAGCTCTTTCTATTTCATCTACTGTAATATCTGCATTTAAATACTTAGCATCCTGTGTGGTTTCCATATTTTCTTCTTTTAATTTTTCTAGCAGTGTTTTTCGTCTATTTATTTCTGCCTTATCTAGACTGTCTATTGAACTAACCTGATAAAAGTATTTAGCTAGTATGTTGGCTTTTTCTCTATCTGTTTCAGCTCTCTCTGGTATTTTAATTGTTGGGATTTTAAATTTTTTGCTGTTTCCTCCTTTAATTGCTTTTAGTTTTCTCCAAACTGTAGTTATTTGGGACCTATGGTTTAATGTTTGACAAAATTTTCTCCAACTCTTTTCTTTAGCTCTGAATATTATTTTATTTGTTTCATTTCTTATTTTTTTATAGTTTGTGTAATTCTCTTCAGTTTTGGCTTTTCTATACTTTGTAAGGGCCCTCTCCCTCAATTTCAGTTGTTCTGAACATCTGTCTGTCCACCATGGTACTGGATTTTTATCTTTGTTTCTTTACTTATCAAACTGGTGAAAGACTCGCCCCAGAAACATACAGATTAACCAAATAAACCATCCAGTAAAAATCAAAAACATACTAACTTAGAAAATAGCATATATTGGAATTTTTTTTAAAAACCATGTTGAACTATAACTACAAAAGGAAAAATACCGACTAGAGATAAGATAATATAAAACAAATACAAACAAAAACATATTACAATAAAAGAAACACGTCCTGATATAACCAACAAATCCATGTACATGGTAGATGGTTGAAAGGGGCGTGCTACAAAATGAAGTAGCAAACACATTAATAAAAAAAAAAAAATGATAATTGACAAACAGTTTATTTTGTTATACTCGCAGATGAGCACAACAAAATGTGTTATTGGCGCCAAATAGCGCACTACAACAATCTTTTAAAGACTTTTTCTTACTTGGTCGTTCCTCTTCTACCTTGGGGGCTGGTTCCTCTTCTACCCTGGGGGCCGGTTCCTCTTCTACCCTGGGGGCCGGTTCCTCTTCTACCCTGGGGGCCGGTTCCTCTTCTACCCTAGGGGCAGTGGGCTTCTGATATAATGCTTGAGCCACAGAGGGGTATCAAGGCAACCCCCTTGGAAGATTGAGAACAACGAACACAGCTCAGAGGCTTGAAGGTGCTAAGCAGAAAATGTAGAGTCTGCAGCAAACCACATGCTTGTCACAAAGTTACCCCTGTGAGGGTAACCAAAGAGAGTTATCTGTGAGGTGCCGGCTTTGTCAATGGCTCAGATTCGCCTGGCACCCGGTTGAAGATGAGCAGCAGGAGTGGAGAAGGTGAATATAAGACTTTGGGATGAATTCCCAGCATATAGCCCCAGTGATTCTGGATCTCGTGACATATACCTCCTACCACTCTATCTCCCCCTCTATATACTAACGAGCCCCCACTCCCCTATTACACTGAGTGAACAGAAGAGAAAGAGAAGAAGAACAGTATGTCTCTTTCGCACACTTTCGTTCCTTCTCTATATATGTGATAACGTGTGTTGGTAAACACAACTACAACATTTATTAATGTTCTGAAATATAACAACATTCAATTACACTGATACAAATGCAACTAGAAATAACATTAACTATCCCTGTGAAGAAAGATATTAGTTAATGCAAAATACACAAATGAATCTAAAGTCTACCCTATGTGATGATGATGAATTTAAGTAACTCCTAAATACTAACAAAAAGGATATCTTGTGTTTCTTGGTCTCTTGCTAACTGTCAATAAACTCTGGTTGTTTGAACACAATGGACAAGTCTTTGTCTGCCTACAATAACATTGGACGGTTCACTCGATTTCGCCAGGTGTCCACGGCTTGTATTTTTGTCTTTCACAATGCCTGTGTTGACATTGTCCCGAGCGTCCGAGGTGTCTTATTCATGGGTGAGGTTGAACACAATGTTAGGCGGGTGAGACTTCGTCTGTTATGCAGATGTCCTTTTGTTGTCTTGGTATTTTGCTTATGTGGTGACGATGATGGAAATATGTTGTATATTCGTATTTGTTGGTGCATCAATTGTACAGGGAGAATCTGTCCATTACTGCATGTAATTTAGGATCTCGATAAATTTGGTAGGCACTGGGGTTACAAAATCTCCCGTCTGCTCTTGCAGCTTTTGATCATAGTTTCTCAAAGGCACTTGTTGTAAAAAATCATCCGTTGGCGACTGCCACTTCAGATCATTAAATTTCTCAAAGGCACTTGTAAAAATCATCCGTTGGCGACTGCCACTTCAGATCATTAAATTTCACGTGGACAGCTATTTAGAAATGCAGCAATCCTTCTGGGTATTTTCTGCTTTCTTTTTGGGTGGGTAGTCGATGATAGAAAGACCCTTCACCGCCTGGTAAATTCCTTTCTGACCCCCGTGGAGTATTGGTAGGTTGTTGCCGTTAATTACGTGTGAGATGCGTGTCGTCGCAGTATCTCGGTCGGCCCTACTCTAAAGCTTGTCCTGTGATTAACGCCAACCACGTAGTAGACTAAGGATGAGTATCTCAAATGGTCCCTGTCTCTACCACTGTGATGGATAAAATAATGAACCCTTTGTAAGTATCCCGTAAACTATGCTACGCCTGTAGTGTCTTGTATGTGAAATCTTATCACTATAAGAAAGGGCTGTGCGGTGTTTACTGCACGTTTAACATGTAATGTAAGAGGCAAAATAAAAGTGTCTTGTATTTACTTCGTTATAGTTACTGGAAACTGTGCAATCTTATAAATATAATCATTCTCTGCATGGCGTTTATTGCAACCTGTACTTATTAGTGTGAAATATAATATTATAATAAACGTGACTGGTATTTACAGTGTTATATTTATGGAAAATATGTATATATTATCTGAATGAAGTTAAGACATAATAATGATAAAGTACAAAATATATTACACTAACCTTGGTGTCCCTATACGAATTTCACTGGCACAATGTCTTGATTCTTTCTTGTGAAATCTGGAACCCACGTTTTGGTTGGCGGAATGGTTTCTCTTACCAATGCCAAGCAATGAATCTAGTTGGGTTATATATCGTCTGAATCGCCTAGGGCGATTTTTCGGGTTCGCTTCCTGTGTCATGTGAAATTTCGTTTGTTTTCCTAAAGTCAGACATTCCGTCCTCAAACTGTGTAAAATTTCCTGTATTATTTTGCTATGGTCGCTCTCATATTTTGCTTATCCGAGACAACTTGTCTGCGTTCGTCTTTTGGGGCACGTACAGTGTTGTTCTTCTCGTTATAATTTCGTATTCATACTGCTTTCATGTTGTCCCTGGCTCAGACTTTCAGTCTCCTTTAATCCAATATTACTTTGTCTGAACGACTGACCACAATACTCATTGTAAAATTACTTGGCCTTCTGTCGCCGACTGCACATTATGTTCTATTACTAGCCAAAATAAGAATTGGGTATTACTGGCTTTGTGTAAACACACCCGCGACGTCCGGCGATGGACTGTTTATGTAATGTCTCCCTGTTGGGCGACATTTATGACTTTCTACAGGTGAATGTTATTACGTTTACAAGACTCACGCCGAGCGATGGCTATTGTTATGTCAACATTCCTTGTAAAATTGGTCAATTTTCCACGACTGATGAAAACGATGTCTGTGCCGACAATCAGTATAGAAAGTCGAAATACACACTCATTCAGTGAGAAATTTACCGACAAAATATTACCATTAGGTTTTAGGAATTTAATTGCAGACTTACTCGCGTCCCGTGACAATGCTCCAAAAAAGAACACATGTTATTTGCGAGGGTTGCGATGACTTTCCTCACCTCCACCCAAACCTCTGCTTCGAAATATGGCGTACACAAGCCACCACTGACTAAAAAATGTAAACATCATTTCAGATTAAATTGTGCCTACATTATTTATGCAAAATAATGTAAATACTATACACTATAGGATTTAATTTACAAGTTCATGCGGCCTAAAGTTAGTTCTTTTTTATTTCCAAATTTTAATAATGATTGCACTGTTCTCCGGATAGTCTGTAAAACATTAACAAAATATCATTGGAAGCTAAAACTTGTAAATAATATCCATATATGGATTCGTGCTATTTTCAAAGACACTGGAGTTCTCAGGATAATATTTCAGTCTTTATGCATGAGTTGCTCAGTTGGAGAGTAAATTTTTCGTTCACAAAAATGAGTTGTTATTTTTTTAAACGTAATCCATATTAGTAGCCATAATTGAATATAATATGACGAATATCATTAAAAAGCCTTTTAATATAATTCTACATTTTTTTTTTTTTACTGTCATAGATAACATGTTTGTCTTTGTTGTGTAATAACTCAGGAAGTTTAGATTTTATAAAGGTACTGCTTTCAGGTAAAATATAATTCTGGCAAAACTACAGAAAACAATTCCGGTCTGTAAGACTTAATTAAACTTAAAAACTTTTAGTTTTCGATGCAACATTACTTCACTTACGTGTGTAGGTCTTTAAAAAAAAAAATTTACAGAAGTGTTCACCACAAAACAGAAGAGATGATTAACACTTCAAATACTACGTGGGTTGCTCAGAAAGTAATGCCCCACATTTTTCTTCTCATCCGAGATTAACGTAGCACAGCGAAAATTTACACGTAGCAACACTGATGGTTCCCGCGTTCATGTGCGTAATTGTACGGTCGTCCGACAGATAGCGCCGCTGTAGTAGTCTATGAAAATAGCGTCTGTGTACGTAATGCGTTAGAAACTACGAGCTGTAATTGAATTCTTGGTGGCGGAGAAAGAAAGTGTGGGGAATATTCACAAACGTTTGTGTGCTGTGTGTAGAAGCTGTGCAGTCCATAGGACCACTAATGGAGCTGGGTTCAGAGAATTAAGGCTTGAGGAAGTGGAGAAATGGAGCTGTATGATCGGTCGCGGTCTGGGCGTCCAGCCACAGCCATCAGCCCAGACATGTTGCAGCGCGCGGATACCATTATTCGTAAGGATCATCGCATCACAAGTCGACAATGGGCCCTGCAGCTTTTAGTCAGCAATGAAAGTGCGATAGTAATTATCGACGCTTCCGGATATTCGAAGGTATGCGCAAGATGGGTTCCTAGAAGTCTCACAACCGACCACAGACGTCAAAGGAAAACCATCTGTTCTGAATTGTTGGAGCGTTTTAATGCTGAGGGGGAGGCTTTTTTTCTGGATCGTCACAGGTGACGAAACCTGGACGCACAATTTTGAGCCGGAGACGAAAAGGCAGTCAATTTAGTGGCATCAACCGCAATCACCACGAAAACAGAAATTCAAGACAACTCCCTCGGCCGGAAAGGTCATGATCACCGTCTTTTGGACGTTGATGGAGTCATTCTTGTGGATGTGATGCCCAGAGGTGTGACGATCAATTGGAACGCTTACATCAAACCCCTCAACAAACTCAAACAGCGCTACCGGCGAGTGCGGCCTAACAGGAACGCAGTAGACATTTTGATTCAGCACGACAATGCCCGCCCTCACACAAGTCTGAAAACTCAGGAGGCAATCCCCAAATTTGGTTGAACTGTGTTCCCCCATCCCCATTATAGTCCTGATCTGGTGTAGTGGATTTTGATGGTATTGTATGGTTGATGTTACCTAGTGTGATGTATGAGGTCAGCTGTGAAGGCTCCTGAGATAAATGTAGATGTGAATTACAGAAGGCCCTTCTTACTACCACTTACGACCTCACACATATCTTTTTTTTTTTACTAATGAATGTGGCTACGTTAAAAGTCTAGGGTACTGTTATGTAATATGTTGTGGTAGATTACACACACACACACATACAGATATTTAATAAGTCTAATAATATTAATAAACTTTATAACACACTGAACTAACTCAGGCTGTTTTAGTTTTAAAAGTTAAATCTTTTGATAAATTTATTTATTCTGAACCAATTGTTTAGTTGGTCAGAACATAAGAAATATTATGGAGTTAAAAATGGAATGCATAATCATATGACATAATAAAATGGAAAATGTGTACCTAATTATTTCAAATGACTGGTTAATAATAACACTGGCTAACAAAAAAAATTTTTTTTTTTTTTTCTCTAACATTTCTATCTTTTTCTGGTCAATTTTAATGCGCTGTTTTTAAATCTGCAAACCGTTTTTCTCTATCAGGTCGGGATCTCTAGAAATACGCAATTGAAGTTTTTTAACAATGCATACAGTATTACAACATCATTCGTACAAGAAGTATAACAGTTATGTAGGCTTGAATTTCTTTGCAGTCGACTTTCGTCGGTGAATGGCATGTGGTACATCGCGATGAAGCATCCAACAATAATCGGCAAGCATGGTCACACTCCACCGTCCTTGATAACGTGACTCCATTACGGCAATATCTTGATGGAATCGTTCTCCATGTTCATCGCTGACTTCGCCAAGGTTGTCAGGGAAAAAGTCAAGATGCGAATCGAGCAAATGGATTTTGAGGGACATGTTACAGCCCATAATTCTGTATGCATCTATGCACTGCTTAACAATATGCACATAGTCGACAGATTTGTGATTTCCCAGAAAGTTATCGACGATCGATTTGAATGCCATCCATGCGCGAAGTTCACTACCATGTAACAGGTTCTCGAATTGTTTGTCTGCAATAACTTTCCTAATCTGAGGTCCTACAAAGATACCTTCCTTTATCTTTGCATCGCTAACTTGCGGAAACTTTTCTCGAAGATAAGTGAAAGCTTTGCTCGTTTTATCTAACGCGATTACGAAATTCTTCATGAGCCCCAACTTTATATGTAATGGTGGTAAAATGATACTGTCTTTGTTAACTAATGGCTCGTGTATTACATTGTTATGCCCGAGCTGCATACGATCCCTGATAGGCCTCACCTTTCTTGCATAATGTTCCTGACTGTTGCTGCTGTCCCATTCACATAGGAAGCAACAAAATTTAGTATACCCAGTCTGCATGCCCGTGAGAATTGCAATGACCTTTAGGTCTCCACAAATCCGCCATTGGTAGTCATTGTACTTTATTTTTGCCACAAGTATAGCCATATTGTCATAAGTTTCTTTCATAAGAACAGAGTAGGCGACTGGAATTGATGAAAATAAATTTCCGTTATGCAATAACACGGCTTTTAGACTAGTCTTGGAAGAGTCGATGAAAAGCCGCCATTCGTTGACTATGTGCTCATGACCGAGGTGCACCATTAGACCGTTTACATCTTTGCAATAGCAAATGTTATCATCCATCTCAAAGTATTGAACAAGTTCTCTGTGTCTATGACGAAATTTAGATATCGGAGTATTGGGCGCTAAATGATTCCATTCTTTGAGTCGCGAACCGAGTAATTCCGCTTGTCCTTTGGAAAGAGCGAGATCACGTATTAGATCTGAAAGTTCTGAATGGTTAATTAAGTGAACACCATCATTCACTGGTATATAATCCGAGTCAGAATTAGTTTCTAAAGCAGGTAAACTATCACTTTCTGATGGTTCATTCACGTCCAACCGATATTGTTCTGGTGGAACTGGGATCGGACACGTGATTGGATCATGAGGCACTGGTTTCGAAACCGATTCAATATTTGGATAAACCACAGACTTTCTAGTTTTAAAAGTGAAACCATGGGTATTTGTCAAGCAGAAGTAACAATCAGTAGCGTTGCTTTGTCGGTTCATGCCATATTACTGGCACTCCAAAAGGCATCGACGTATGCTTCGGCGATTTTCGTAACCAACCTGCCAATGTATTTGCACAAGTCGAAAAAACTGCATTTGGCTAACAAGATTTATTTGCATCATCAACTTTCGAATCGAAATAAAGTTCATATGCTTTCTTTAGTAATGGTGTAAAGTTTTTCTGGTGAACACGATCGGTAAATTATCCGCACACGTAACAGAACAGATCAGCCGAATTTCTAGAAGCCATATTTCGCTCAGAATTATTTCAAAATACAGTAACTATTTGAAAAATAGCGTAACATATGTCATGCATCTTTTAGCAGTACAAAAAGTAGAATTATTTTGCATTTTATTAATTTTTAATAAGTTATATAGCAAAAATGAAACGGAGCAAATAACGGTTTCCCAAAAATATATTTATTCACAAATATCTTAAGAACCCGATGTGATAGAGATAAACGGATTTCAAATTTGAAATCAGCGCAAGAAACTGACCTAAGAACACTTACTCTTATATAAGAAAGAAAAATGTTGTTTGTCAGTGTAATTATATTAAGATAGTGCCAGGAGAACTTATTACTAGATATGCTGTTGGGGTGGTGTCATCACTCCCAGTCTATGACTACCAAACATTGTCCATTGATTTAGGGGATGAGTACATAGTTTAATTTCCCCAATGGTATGTCTTTAATTGATGGTATATTAGTTGATAAGTTAGTGGGTAATTTGTTGGTAAATCAGTTGGAAAATCAGTTGGTGAACGTCCAGCAGGCCAGATATCACTTATCTTGCCTGCGTCGATCTAGTACAGAAGTCTGGTGGCCCCTCCTCTCCGTGCTGGGGGATAATATACGGCTGTTCTGACACAATGGTAGACTGCACTGGTCCACACTTGTATATATTACTACAGCATTTGACACCGCTTTGGTGCCAAACAGAAACTCACAATTCTGAAACAAAAGTATTGGGTCATGTGTCAGAATTCTACCTCCTGAGCCACTTCTGCACACAACACTACACACAACAACACCACATAGACTGGGTCAGATCTCTCTGACCACACAGCACATCTTACCTAGTTGGTTTCATATAGTACTAGTTCTCCAAGACTACATTGCATCTGAGATATGTTCAATAGCTTCCTGCTATTGAATAAGATAGGTGATATGTTCCACTGATCTCAACACTAGATCTTTTTCATAGTTTCATTTAGGCGTACCTATATATTTTCTTTGTATGTATGACTCTAGACCCTGAACTTGGGCTGGGGATCTAGAGCGAACACTTACTTGTCGTAATCATTTTTATGATATGGCAGTATCAATCACTCGAATTATTAAAATATGCAAAATAAATATTGTTCATTCTTACCAGAATTCAGAATTGAGAACACAGTTAAATTTGCTAGCAAAACTCAGCTGAGCTGCTGGCTGTATGATGGCGTCCCACTATATATTTGTATTCTTCTGGAATCAACACCACTGTTACTTTAAACTGCGTCTCTGAACAGACTTATGACAAATGGCAAAATTTCACCTCTCTGTCCCGCTACTATAAAATGCGTTGACCAATCGCCGATTTCCCCCCTAACTTTCAAATTGCCAACCAAAAGTCACTTCAGTCAAATCTCAGTCAAGTATGTATTACGGTCTGTTAGTCCGTCTGTCTCTACTGGTTTTTTCATAAAAAAACGCTTGGTTCTACATGCATTTCCTACACGAATCTGCCTCCTAAGTTATTTTTAGCTACAATTCTCCACCACTTCCCCTCTATTTAATTACAGCTCGATTTTTACGTTTGCATGCTCAAGGCCAAGATTTTCGAAACTTTTAGTGACATGGGTTAACAGTGCAGTCGCTCGTCTGATATGAACAATACAGTCTTTTGTCAATATCTTCCTTATTATCTATCCGTCTGTATAATTGAAAGCATATTATTTCCCTGCTCAAGATGGGCTATCAAACTAGCTAGGTTTTATTTTCATAACTCTATTATTAAGAAAAAACATATTTTTTTTTTAAGTTTAGTTTTTGAAATTTGTTCGAGAACCTTCTCTCATGTGTTTTGCCGCGGCATTCAAATAAAGACCAAGTATCGAAAAACGCCCAAGAAATGACTGTCTCGAATAAGAGCTAAGGTCCTTTTCTTGTTCATTTCCTTACTTATGTCAACTAGTGACGTGAATTTTTTTCCTTTCACCACCAATTGCGTCTTTCAGCCTTGCGATCTTCAAACACGTGTTCAGTCATAACTTTCCTTTTTTTTTATCTCCGTTTCGTTCCCCCCCTTCTACAAAGGGTAAACGTTCCGTCTGCACGTCTAACTAGATAATTTGAATGGTGGCTGGAAGGGCTGGCATGGGCAAGCATGTCTCCTAGTATCTTACGCATTATTTTTAACCCTACATTTTATCGTTAAATTTGGAGATATTTTAACGTTGTATCATGGTAAAATTATCACATCTGGCGCCCTCCAATTGTCATCTTTTAGAGCCACTGAAGGATGCACTGCGCGGGACAAGGTTTGAAGATGACGAGAGCGTGATTCGTGCAGTGAGGACATGGCTACGTAAACAGGAAACGAGCTGGTACAGGGAAGATATGCATGCCCTTGTTTCGCGATAGCGTAAGTCCGTAGAAGTGGACGGAGATTATGTGGAAAAATAGCATGTGTAAAGTTACATCCAGTTATACTGTGCGTGGATTTCATACGTTGTGAATAAATAGTTTCCTAGAAAAAAAATGTGGGGCATTACTTTCTGAACAAGCCTCGTATATATCTTTGCTTCAAAAACGTGGAGCTATTATATTATAAGATGATTTTTTACCTAAACGATCTACAATGTGGACAACACTATGACACCCGGTATACCCTTCGCTATGATGTCAGGGCCTTATACAAGCAGTTTAACATCTGTTTAAGCCAAAGGAAATTATATGGATAATAAACATAAAATACATTTAGCAAATGGTTTACAAATTATATAACTGTCACAGTATAAATATTATAAAATGTTAAGTTGGTCAGGCTGTAGAGTGACAACCCTGATATTAATTTAAAACCCGTTTGATCATGTGACCTGGAAGGAAGTGCGCCCGAATTCTGGCGGGGAAAGGCAGTTGAGTTTCTGGCTACCGACCGGAGAGGTCGTGTGTTGTTCCCTTTCAGCATTTTGCTGGGATTATTGGATGCCATAGTTGTTCATTCAGGGTGCTGGTCATTTATTTATGTGGTTAATTTTGGATACATCTGTCTAGGAGAGTGGTGTAATTTCTATCAGCATTATTTTCGTAATTCATTGATGAGAAGTCATTTGTAGTTAAATAAGGCGTTATCATAGTGCAGGACTTAGCCGGTGAGCGAAAGTCAGTGTGTTGGTTACTCAGTATGACGTACCTGCGAGTTTTGATAATGATAGATTGAGTAGTTGATTATTGCAAGTGATTTTGGGCATTCCTGTTGCATTGTATTTTCATTTTTATTTCGAGCCGTGTGTGGCTTCTTTGTGTGCATGGTATTAAACGAACGAACGAACGAACAACCGAACTTTATTTTCGAAGGGTTGAGATTTGGGAGCGCAGGCCCGTCTAACATTCTGCCCTTTCACTCTCATTAATCTTGCATACTATATCCTTTTATTCCCGCGTATTACTTTAAGCATTAATTTAAAGGGAACTTAGCCTGCTACAGGTGTTATAGTGTTTATTAATGTCAGCTACTGTATGCTATGGTCGTCCTCTAGTGGTTCGAGTCAAGTGTATAAAAGTTTTGATGTAATAAAATCCATAGTGTAAGTAGTTTAGTCGTTGACATCTGGAGGACTCGTCTATTTTAAGGCCGTGGGGCCTGTGGTGTTGTTCATTTTATATGGGCCGCAGTGTCTATATTTTCTATGTTAAGGCCAGAAAGAGTGATGCACACATAATGTTAGAAGGATATAGGCCACAGTTGGTTGGCGCCTTCATATTTACTTCTTAGCCACAGAAGTAAGTTTTTTTGGGTCGTCCAGTAGCAAGTCAGTGTGTTTGCCAGTCTGTGAAGTGAAATGTTTACGGTCAGTTGACCTCGATTACGGTAACTGACCTAGTTTCAGCGTGGCAGTGTATGTTGCTATTTTTAATCGTTAAATATGTGACAGTTTTCTTGTTGATACTGTGGTGCTCAAGTAATTTTGTAATTGTTTACTCTAGAGCTTCCAAGTAGGATTGGATATGTTTCAAAGTGGTAGCATAGGATTATAGCTTGCTTCGGGCGGTGCAGTTTGAGTTTTTTCAAGGTTTGGTTGGTCGTTTGTTGACGGTGCTCTAGGGGGAGCAGCGGAGTTTGGTGTGTTGGTACCATCTAGTTTGATTGGCCCAGACGGCAAGTGGAGTGTCATATGGGAGATAGCTTGGTCAACCTTGATATAGCGTGGAAGGTGATTGGTGTTAGGAAATTATAGATGATAGGAGGGTGATAGGGTGTATGGTCCCTCAGGTCATCTGGTTGGACATCTTGTTTGTCTAGACTGTTCTTCCCTGAGGTGCCCTTCCAGGGAGCGCCTTCCTTCGTCGCTGATGTGACCTTGCCATACCGATGTGCCCAACCAGGGGTGAAAGCCAACGCCTCTTATATGACCTGACTACGCTGATGTGCCCAACCAGGGGTGAATGCTTATGTGCAGTGAAGCCTGCTGACCAGTGAAGAGACAGAATACGTTACCTAGAAGACTGCAAAGATCTCTATAGCATACTGTGCTGAAGACTGTTACGATTTCTGGAGGATACTGTATTGTGCTGTGACTTCTGGACTGTTGCTGTAAAGTGAGCTTTAGGTGATCAGTTATAGACTATTGTGCCAAGGAACATTATTGTTGTCAACTGGCAGACACACGGTCAAGAGAAGACTGATTTCCTGGACTTATGTGTTTTTTCATTTGGATGTACAAGTGTGGAGTATTGTTCGTGTGGTATTCATCATTCATCACCAGTGCTGAGATGTCTTCTTGATCAAGCGCCGTTGGACCATCAGTAAAGTTTTGCTTTGTTTGTAATTTGTATATGTTATGTGGTATGATTGTTTCTCATTTGTCTTTTCTCCTTTCTCTAAAATCTGAATTTTCTTTTCTGTCTTGCAGTCTGATCTGATGTATCGTGTAGTCTGACCTTGTGAAGTAGGATAGTTCTGTCTATTTGTTTGATTCTTGGAGCTTGCTTCTTATTTGTTGTTGTTTTTCTTTCCTTTTGTTCCGTTACTTTTCTCTACTTTCTGGGTAGGACTTAGTCTAGATGTATATATATCTTGATACATTTTAGAAAAATTTTACTTGTAGTTTATTTAGTTTATTTTCACTGAAGTGATCTGATGGTGCTTGGTGCGAGAGATAGCTTTCAGCACCTCATTGTTGATTGTAGTTGTTGTTAGTCTATTATATAATATTATATTTGTTTGTTCAAGGAAGGAATGGTGGTGAGCCTAATCCATTCTTGGCCTACTTGTGGGAAAATATTTGATTAGACCGATTCTTTGTAGGGTGTGGCTGTGTTTGTTCAGTGGTGGAGTAAGGCAGAGGGATTTCCTGCGACTGCCGTGCTTAACATTCCAAGCCCTGTTGGTGTTAGGTGTATTCGTTTAGTTTGTATTTACATTGTCGTGTATATTGAGTAATTCTTTTGTCGTGTTTAAGTGGTGTATTCTCTTGTTCCATCTTGCTATCTTGTAAATGCGTTTACAGTTATCCCTTATTTTCGTTCGTGTGCAGTCACGCATTGTAAAAATTAATCTACCTCTTCTCTTCTTGGTCTATCATCTTATTCATCGTGACTGGAATTTTGTTTTTGTAGTGTGGTGTGTGTGTATGTGTGCGTGTTTCATTAATCTGTGTAGTGCTCATTTTGCCATTAGAAACACTTGCTTTACAGAGATTATTAAGACTAGTAGTAGGTGAAGTATTATCTGAGTATAGCACCAGTGTGGGTGCCAGGAACAGATTTTGAGGTAGAAGCTGATTATTATTAGTTGTCAGAGAGCACTAGAAAGATTCATCACTTGTTATTATAGAACGGGCTACTACTGTAAGTCTGCTGAGTATATCACAGAGACTAAGGGGTCAGAAAGACCAAATTTTCACAGTAAGGAGACAGTAGCAAAGTGGCAAAGAAGAAAATTATATACTATAAGAGATAAAGGTTTATGATGTGTATACAGTGAGATGTGAGGTGTTATATACTTACATATATATATATATATATATATATATATATATATATATATATATATATATATATACGTGTATATTGGAGTACTGATATCAATATTTATTGTTATTATTGCATATTGTGGTAACCAGAGAGCTATCTGGTGATATAAGTGGAATATATATGACTGAGTACTTCTATAGCAAAATCTATAGCCAGAGATAATAGTGAGCATTCGGAGTGTACATCATGGATCTACGGGCTTTTATTCAGATTGGGAAAGAATGTGGCTACTCTGGCAAAGAATTAAATGACTATGCCAAAGCTTAATTTTATTCAGTTGAGAACCAGAATGCTCTAAGAGATGCTCGAGCTGAAATGTTAGAGCTAAAAGGAAAGAATTCGAATTGCAAGAAAAGAAGATGAAAGAAGATAAAGAGTTACAAGAAAGAAAGATGAAAGAAGAAAACGAGTGGAAAGAGAGAGAGAGTTCAAATTGAAAGAAAAGAAGATGAGAGAAGATAGAGAATTGCAAGAAAAGAAGTTGAGAGAAGATAGAGAACTGCAAGAAAAGAAGTTGAGAAAAGGTAGAGAATTTGAAGAGAAGAAGAAGGAGAGAAAGATACAAGTAGAATTAGAGAAGGAGAGAATGAGAATAGCTCTGGAAGAGAAGATGATGGATAAGGAAATACAATTGAAGAAAGTTCGAAGTAATTGCGAGTGGTCAGAACTCGACTCTTGGAGGGCTCATCGTCCCTTTAGGCTGCGTCTGCCGAACTTTAATGATAACATTGATAGCTTAGATTTCTTTCTTGAAAGATTCGAGGTCGAATGTGTGGCCTAAAAAGGCTGGCAGAGATCAGTGGTAATCTCTGTTATCGACGCTGCTAGTGGGGCCTACGGTGGAGACTTTTTATAGCCTCCTGCTAGTGGAAAGGGCTGATTACGACACAGTTAAGGAAAGGTATTCCGGAAGTTACGTCTGACTGCTGACGATTACCGGACGCGTTTTAAAAACGCGATGCCAAGCGCAGACCAGGACTTCGAGGACTTTATCTCGAAGATCAAACTTCTATTGAATAGATGGATCGAAATGGAGGGAATTTCTAAGGACTATAATGGCTTGCTAGATTTGGTACTACGGGACAAAGTGTTGTCCTCGTTTTCCAGTGAGTTGATGGCGTTTTTTCATAAACGTCAAATAAAGGACATTGAGTCCATGACCCAATTGGGGCACCATTATGTCCTTGCCCACCCGGGCAAACCTATTCAGAAGTCAGGTCTGTCAGAAGACTTAGTTTCCAGTTTCGGCAAAGTTCAGCGCCAGCATTGGCAAAAGCAGTCAGGTAATGGAGACAGGGGTCAAGAACATAAGTATGAGAGGCCCTCCAGTCCCTATCAGCCACGTAGAGGTAGCTATGGGAATTTTTGATCTTATAGGAATGTTCGGCCGCGTTGGCAGAACCGACAATTTGAAAGTAATAGCGACGGATAGGAGCGCCAAGCGCGTAAACAGGTACGTTTTGAGGATTCTCGGGACGAAGGCCGATTTTGGTATAAAACTAAACATCACAAGCAGAGGAGTGGTTCATCAGAGAGTCGATCTTCTGACTCTGATGCGGGTTCTTCGTCATCAAAGAGCTCTAACAAAAGTACACGCGATGAGAAGAAGAAAGAGCGCAGGTGTACCTATTGTGGTGGCAGGGATAATTGTACCGACACATGCACTACACCGATCGAACTCGCGAATTCCGCGGTGTTGTTAGACACAATTAACAATGAAGACTGTGCGGGGTGTCACCCTCTGTTCCACGCGAACGAGAGGGTCGTGCTTCAATGTGGGCATGCGGCACCATGTTTGTCAGCAGTCCATGAGACTGGCAAGGTGATTCTCCACGAAGGCAAGGTGGAGAATAGACCAGTCCGGGTGTTGCAGGACACTGGTTGCACCACAATTGGGGTTCGTCGATCATGTATCGACGACTCCTGCCTTACAGACAAAACGGTAAAGTGCACCACGTACTGGGGCAAAGTGGAGTCTTACCCCCAAGCTTGTATCAATGTGGACAATCTGTTCATAACAGGGAGAGTGAACGCGTTCGTTCTCGAGGATTCTATTGCCGACTTAATGGTTGGCAGTGTACAAGGAGTGCACAAGGCCGTGGGTGTAGCTGGAGCAGAGGCTCTGCACCATCAAAGTTCCGTAGCGGTTGACCAGAAGGTCCATCGTAAACGTGGTGCGCGGCAAGTAACAAACGACATGATTAGGAGCAGTAGGAACTTATACGAGGGTCCGAAAGCTAGTGATCGCACAGTTTGGGTGCGTAACGTTTCCCTGAGTGCGAGTTGGCGCACACTCAGAAGAGTGTTTGACGAGGTCGCGCCGGTTAGATTTGTTTAGGTACTGTTGTTGCGCGACCACACCAAAATGGCACGGGCGATTTTTGTGAATAGTTGGGGTGCGCGTAAGGCAGATAGTCGGAAGAATATGGCCTTGCTTCAGAACCGTCTGCTAATAGTCCAGCAATAACTAGGGTTAGATTTCGTGTTCATGTGTAGTAAGATGTTTCGGTTGATGCGAACCGAACCTTAGAGCCTGGCGTACGCCTCCAGTTCTATTATGATTGACAGTGCAGGTTTATGCTACAAGATGTTATGCTTTACAATGTATGTCAGTCGAAAGCTGTTGCCAGCAGAAACTAGGTACTGTACAATCGAAAGAGAGTGCCTTGCGATTGTCTGGGCGTGTCTACGCTGGCACGATACCTGTTGGGGGCGCATTTTTTCCTCCAAACAGATCACAAACCACTGTTATTTTTGCAGTCGGCTAAATCCACTATTGCTAAGTTGACACGCTGGGCATTATTGCTGCAGCAGTTCAACTTTACTATTTTACCTATTCAGGGAGTACATACTATTGTAGCGGATGTCTTGTCCAGGTTATTAAGTTGGTGTGGGACAGGAGCATCCGTAGAGAGTATTTACGTTGGAAGAAATGTATTATAATCATTAGAGTTCATGTTTATGAAGAAGTATTGTGGTATATGATTTAGGTGTCACTATGCCATAAAGGTAATATGGATAAAAGTTATATTCAATGTATGTATAAATCATGGCATTATACATGTATATTTACAGTATGTAGACAGGTTATTTATGCTGTGAGATTATGCCTTATTATTGATACCTTGATATGAATAGTTAATTTGTAACTTATGTGTATTTGCTAGACCAGGTTTGGACAGTGGTTGTTATTTTTCACGACTACCAGTACCTGGGGTAATTTGGGTCATTCTCATGTATGTAATACATAGGATGAGAAGGCATGAACGACAATGGTGATTGGACAATTTTGGCATTCTCTAGGTAGATGAGGAGGTGCCGTCTCGGCATTGTGTTCGTCCATACTCCAAAGGGGGTTGGGCGTGACTCCTCCGGCGTAAGACAACTTCGTTTTCTTTCTTGGGGGGGGGGGGGGGGGATGTCACAGTATAATTATTATAAAATGTTAAGTTGGTCACGCTGTAGAGTGACAACACTGATATTAATTTAAAACCCGTTTGATCATGTGACCTGAAAGGAAGTGCGCCCGAATTCTGGCGGGGAAAGGCAGTTGAGTTTCTGGCTACCGACCGGAGAGGTCGTGTGTTGTTCTTTCAGCATTTTGCTGGGATTATTGGATGCCATAGTTGTTCATTCAGGGTGCTGGTCATTTATTCATGTGGTTATTTTTGTTACATCGTCTGGGACAGTGGTGTAATTTCTATCAGTATTATTTTCGTAATTCATTGATGAGAAGTCATTTGTAGTTAAATAAGTCGTTATCATAGTGCAGGACGTAGCCGGTGAGCGAAAATCAGTGTGTTGGTTACTCAGTATGACGTACCAGCGAGTTTTGATAATGATAGATTGAGTAGTTGATTATTGCAAGTGATTTTGGGCATTCCTGTTGCATTGTATTTTCATTTGTATTTCGAGCCGTGTGTGGCTTCTTTGTGTACATAGTATTAAAAGGAACTTAGCCTGCTACAGGTGTTATAGTGTTTATTAATGTCAGCTACTGTATACTATGGTCGTCCCCTAGTGGTTCGAGTCAAGTGTATAAAAGTATTGATGTAATAAAATCCATAGTGTCAGTAGTTTAGTCGTTGACAATTACAATGTCAAAATAATCCGTGCTATTCTATAAAATATAAAACATGGTGTTACTTATTTCATTAATTATAATATTTGCATTGTATTTAGGATAATAGAGCCATGGTCGCTCAATGGTTAGTGCACTGGCTTCCTAGCTCGGTGGTCTATGGTTCGATCCCCAGTTGATGTGGGTTTTTTTAGACCGCATACGGCTCCTGGGTCGACCCAGCCTCATGAATTGTGTACTAGAACAACTCTGAGAAGGTTAAGGAGGCCGGTGTGATGCTGACAACATCACCCCTAGTGTGACAATGGTCAAGGAAATATGGGCCAAACACTAAGTTCCAAATATGCCTCAATGTGCGTGTAACGGGATCCTTTACCTTTTTACTTTTTTATTTATTTAGATATGTCTTTGTGTATATACTAAAATAGTTTTCAAATAAGGAGTTTGATCCAGTTTTTAGAGTAGTAAACACATAATTGCTCAACAGTAACGTCATCCTAATATCGTGCCTATTGTGGTGGGTTTTGATGCTAAGAAGAATGGTGTGCATATAGTTGTACTTGAGTGAGATCAACTGTGAAGGTCTCTGAGGTAAACAAAGGACAACTATGTTACAGAGTACCTTTCTTGTTACCACCCTACGATCTCACTCTAAGTTATATTCTTTATTGACTAGCGTGACTGAAAGCTACATAAAGTGTCTAGGGTATTGTAAGAGTGTTGTTAAAGAATCTCAATACGAAAACATATACAAACATATACTAATTACTATGATAAACTCAACTAACTCCAGCTGTTAAATTTTATATTTAAAATTTCTTTTGTTAAACCTTATTGGTCCTGAGCCTAAAGTTGTTTTGGTCAGGACTACAGTTCAATGAGAATCAATTTAGATGGATAGATATATTTACAAATATATATAAAGATATTTACATACAACAGACAATATGTCCATAGTACATTGTTAAAAATTTTCAAGTTGATGTTAATTACGCTATTTACTACTGGTACTAGAAGGCAGGTTGGGGATTATCATCATCCCAATGTTCTTATGTTTCACTAGAATTGTTTATGTTAGTGTTTTGGAGGAACGTTTTTGTCTATACAGGAGATTTTTCTTTAGTCGTGATAAGTTGTCCCCAGGCCAGATATTGCATTTACCTGGATCCTAGAATCACAGCAGTTGTAGTTGGTTTGGCCAGATACTTCAGTCTCCTCTGGTCTTGAACTTCTTTAATACCAGCAGGTACCAGAGACTCTTAGAAATCGTGCTAAATTTCTCTATCAGCGAGTACCAGCACCAGACAAGTGCCAGCAGGAACCCCTGTCGATGCAAGTTATGGTTCTGTCTTAATATCAAACTAATTCCTCCTAATTTACATGTAAACATACATTCAATACAAAAGAACATGGTCAGCTCTCTCCACTTTAGTTTGATGGAACAAATGGTACCAGTTTTATTTTCTCTTCCCTAATGGATGCTACGCCTCTGTCATTCCTGCAGTAATCTTTTCCATGCAATAAGATAGGTGTAATGTTTCTGTATGACCATCATATATATATATAGTCCTGTAGTTTTAAACATTCTTAGATAGTCCCTTATATGATGGATCAACATCTAGCCTATGCCTAAGTCTGCCATAGAACCATTTAATTACAATCTTTTACATGGCCTTTTCTTTTTTCACACAACCCTTTTTTAATTAAGAAGTCAATAAAATCAATCTTACCACATATCAAGGAAATATAAACAAGTAACGATGAATTAGGCAATAGAATATGGCACACTTTCATCACTGCCTCTGTTCAGACTGCTTTCTGTTGTTATTTAGTTTAAAACAAAGCACAGGTCTGCTCAACGCTGCTTGTTTCTCAGAATATTTTGAAAAAATGGCAGCGAGCAGCCTACTATTTCGTTAAAGTAAAAGGCTTTGGCCAATGAGACCAAGCATCTCTTTTTGAATAAAACTTTATTTAAAAAAAAAAATCTCACACCTCTATGTGTTACTATTACCAACTAGATTTGTATATTTAGGTTAGCCAATAATATTTCGGCTTCCTTCAAATTTCATCTATTCCACTTCATCGTACTATCTTAGCCTTTCTTTCACCTAATTCCCCCCCCCACCAAAAAAAAAATATATGCTATCGAATCTAAGCAGACATGACTTAACCTGACAGTATCTCCGATTCTCTTTGTATTATTACCAATATTTGATTATTTAATGGACTATTTAGATAACTAACAACATATTCTTGGTCAACAAGTCTTCAGGTACACGAATATATGATTTTTATGGGGCTAAGTGGCTTGGTTCAAAATTCTATCTTTTTTCCTATGTTAGCTGTTTTTTTTTTAAACTACCTCCTGTTCAATTCTTTTTCCATGTACTTTCAAGCTAAATACGAGAGTCTCTCTTAATACACGAGAATTACGTCATTCGCAACAAGAGCTAAGCGTGTTTTCATGACCGTAGTGTCCACATTTTCTAACGTTTACAGCCTAATATGAAAACCGCCTAAGGGCAAGGCTAGCAAGTTGGTTTTATTTTTAGAAATAATGTGAGACGTGATTTGCGTTGGTTATCTATCCGTCCCCTTCCCTTCTACAATGTATTCTAAGCACATACTTCATTGAACTTGGAAAAGTGGTACGTTTGTCTCAAGGACGAATTTGAAAAATAGGGTTCCCTTTTGGTTCGGCCAATGCGTTATCAAATAATACGCTGAAGGCGTAGGCGACGACTACAATTCTCGTCGAAAATTTGTAGTACTATCCTATCTTTGACTTTATGCACTATACTGTTATATTCTAATTTAGATATTGTATTTAGAAGTTCACCACACCAATAACACTGGCTAACAAAAAAAAATTTTTTTTTCTTTCTCTAACATTTCTATGTTTTTCTGGTCAATTTTAATGCGCTGTTTTTAAATCTGCAAACCGTTTTTCTCTATCAGGTCGGGATCTCTAGAAATACGCAATTGAAATTTTTTAACAACTCATACAGTATTACAACATCATTTGTACAAGAAGTGTAACAGTTATGTAGGCTTAAATTTCTTTGCAGTCGACTTTCGTCGGTGAATGGCATGTGGTACATCGCGATGAAGCATCCAACAATAATCGGCAAGCATGGTCACACTCCACCGTCCTTGATAACGTGACTCCATTACGGCGATATCTTGATGAAATCGTTCTCCATGTTCATCGCTGACTTCGCCAAGTTTGTCAGGGAAAAAGTCAAGATGCGAATGGAGCAAATGGATTTTGAGGGACATGTTACAGCCCATAATTCTGTATGCATCTATGCACTGCTTAACAATATGCACATAGTCGACAGATTTGTGATTTCCCAGAAAGTTATCGACGATCGATTTGAATGCCATCCATGCGCGAAGTTCACTACCATGTAACAAGTTCTCGAATTGTTTGTCTGCAATAACTTTCCTAATCTGAGGTCCTACAAAGATACCTTCCTTTATCTTTGCATCGCTAATTTGCGGAAACTTTTCTCGAAGATAAGTGAAAGCTTTGCTCGTTTTATCTAACGCTTTTACGAAATTCTTCATGAGCCCCAACTTTATATGTAACGGTGGTAAAATGATGCTGTCTTTGTTAACTAATGGCTCGTGTATTACATTTTTATGCCCGAGCTGCATACGATCCCTGATAGGCCACACCTTTCTTGCATAATGTTCCTGTCTGTTGCGGCTGTCCCATTCACATAGGAAGCAACAAAATTTAGTATACCCAGTCTGCATGCCCGTGAGAATTGCAATGACCTTTAGGTCTCCACAAATCCGCCATTGGTAGTCATTGTACTTTATTTTTGCCAAAAGTATAGCCATATTGTCATAAGTTTCTTTCATATGAACAGAGTAGGCGACTGGAATTGATGAAAATAAATTTCCATTATGCAATAACACGGCTTTTAGACTAGTCTTGGAAGAGTCGATGAAAAGTCGCCATTCGTTGACTATGTGCTCATGACCGAGGTGCACCATTAGACCTTTTACATCTTTGCAATAGCAAATGTCATCATCCATCTCAAAGTATTGAACAAGTTCTCTGTGTCTATGACGAAATTTAGATATCGGAGTATTGGGCGCTAAAAGATTCCATTCTTTGAGTCGCGAACCGAGTAATTCCGCTTGTCCTTTGGTGAGAGCGAGATCACGTATTAGATCTGAAAGTTCTGAATGGTTAATTAAGTGAACACCATCATTCACCGGTATATAATCAGAGTCAGAATTAGTTTCTAAAGCAGGTAAACTATCACTTTCTGATGGTTCATTCACGTCCAACGGATATTGTTCTGGTGGAACTGGGATCGGACACGTGATTGGATCATGAGGCACTGGTTTCGAAACCGATTCAATATTTGGATAAACCACAGACTTTCTAGTTTTAAAAGTGAAACCATAGATATTTGTCAAGCAGAAGTAACAATCAGTAGCGTGATTTGTCGGTTCACGCCATATTACTGGCACTCCAAAAGGCATCGACTTATGCTTCGGCGATTTTCGTAACCAACCTGCCAATGTATTTGCACAAGTCGAACAAACTGCATTTGGCTTCCAAGATTTATTTGCATCATCAACTTTCGAATCGAAATAAAGTTCATATGCTTTCTTTAGCAATGGTGTAAAGTTTTTCTGGTGAACACGATCGGTAAAATATCCGCACACGTAACAGAACAGATCAGCCGAATTTCTACAACTTCTAGAAGCCATATTTCACTCAGAATTATTTCAAAATACAGTAACTATTTGAAATATAACGTAACATATGTCATGCATCTTTTAGCAGTATAAAAAGTAGAATTATTTTGCATTTTATTAATTTTTAAAAAGTTATATAGTAAAAATGAAACGGAGCAAATAACGGTTTCCCAAAAATATATTTATTCACAAATATCTTAAGAACCCGACGTGATAGAGATAAACGGATTTCAAATTTGAAATCAGCGCAAGAAACTGACCTAAGAACACTTATTCTTATATAAGAAAGAAAAATGTTGTTTGTCAGTGTAATCACAAGAAAATGCTCCGCCCGATCCGTAAAGTGCTTGAATTAATCTCTTGAACATTCTGTATTTCAAACGTGGCAGAAAAAACACGAGTCTATTTCAATTATTTTTTTTTTCAGTACATCCTTGTTCTACATGTGTTCTTAGTGCGAGAGAACCTCGGGAAGTTTAAACATGGTTTCACTGGACGGATAAAGCCAAGCTTGCACAGTCGTATTCTCTGGTATTACTGTTCATTCGATCGTTCATCACATCAGACTTGCCTCTCTTTGTTTACTACTAGTATTATAACTACCAGATTTAATAACATCAGGTAACATAGTATTGATATCATCAAACTCCATAATTATCGCCGTTTCTACGTCGGTCACATGTAAGGGATGCAACTGTGGTTGATAGTTAGTGGCAAAAGCTAAAATCACAGGAGACTGGAGGCGTCTCTAGATGACAGAAAAGCTTTTATCGTGTGGCTCTAAACTGATTCGTGGAATGAAAACTTGTACACTTTAATTACTGCCTCTGATGATATTGTTTTGTATTTTTGAAAAGTCCAGCCCTCTATCTTTAGTATTAACAAAATCATGACAAAGTATATTTGGTGGTTCTTTTAATATGATACAAAAATATCAAACTGACCATTTCTTGACCGGTTACTTGCGGAGAAATCCGAATAAACGAGATTTTTGTGACCTCTATTTTATCATCATTATTTTATTTTGTGTTCCTTGTGGAGCATGGAACCACCACTACAGCTGGTACCCTTGTAGGAAGCCTGCACCAAACAGTCACGTGACGTGTGTAGTGGTCAGTTCTATTGTAATTAGTTTGACATGATGATGTTGCCAGCCTCATGTACCATCTCATATTAGTCACCTTGTACGAATTGTCTGAGTATAACGTTCACTCAAGTACAGGGTAATGAGTACTATTTCCGTAGTTTCTCGAAAAGCCAGTGTTAATATTTCTAACAAAGTCAACAACGCACCATAAAAATAATGAAGAGAAATTCATACATGATCTTTAAGAGAATGTTGAATTTAGCTGTGGGACCCAAAGATGCAGCAATAGAGAATGCAGTCAGCGACCCATAGCTTGACTGCTTGCATCAGGGTCAGCGAACCAGAGCGGACCAAGACCCTACTCCACCTCCATGTGGTGGTCCTGGAAACAGACTGCATCACTGCAGTCTGGCTGAGAGAGTAGGGATCGCAGAGGGAAGGCAAACTTGGTCCCAAAAAATGCCGTGCTGAAGTCGGATGTGTCGACCGAAAGGTGCAGATATCACAGCTCCGGCGTAAACAGACACAACGCAACCAACGTCCTTTTCAGGACGAACGAGGAAGAATAAGAAGAAGAAGGAGAAGAATTTAGCTGTCACAGTGTTTAGTGTTTCGTTTCCGTATTATCAGGAAAACGTGGCGCGATTAATCTCACTGGTTACAAACTTTCATTAAGACAATTAGTAGTGTGGGGATATTTATCTTTTCGGTGTCCATGAGGCCATAATGTTGACTATATTCTAGGTCATATAGTGGAGAATTTATTTAACTTTGTGATGATGGGCAGACAAAATGGAACGAATGAATAGGCCTAAGGTTAATTAATGACGTCATAAAGAAAACATCATTTGGTATATAACACAATCTTTTTACTATAAGAATTTTTTAACATGTTTATCAGATTACATTGAAGCGAATTAGTTATACCCCTTGATTCTTTGTCTCGTCAACCAACAATTTTATTCTTGATACAGTTTCTGACAGCGACAACCCCACGTCATTTTCAGAATACATCTTTTTTTTGAGTGTTTCAGATTATATTATGAACTCGTCGTTCTCTCTTCATTACACAACTTTGTTTCTCACTAAGACTACTACTTTAGGAATATTTCAGTTGGATTATGTGCAGTATGACCCACATGTCTGAATTAATAGACAAGTCGGTAGCTAATTATATTTGTGGGGATCCCTGTCTTGTGAAAATATAGGAACTACCAATGAGTTTAGCTGCGGCACTGATAAAATGGCTGCTAAACGTCTGCTTCAAAGATGTCCTGTATATGTGGAACAGAGAAAACGCATATGGCCGACACCAGTACCATCCGTGGAAAAGCCCTGCGGAGATGCATATAGCCTCAAGCTGACTACTGCTTTCTATGAAAACATTCAAGTAGACTTCTGAGAGTGTACGAAGATGATGATGATTAAAGAAGAATCACGTAAGTCGAGAATCAACTTATCCAAGTTAGAACAACACAGTACTTTAGAAACAATGAATGTAGTAACTGACGGGTTAAACATTTCTTGATGTTTGAAGTAGCAGTAAATTACGAAAGTCACTAAATAAAGTCGTCGTACATCTAAAAAACAAAAACTTCATTACGAATATGTTTTTCTGTGACTGCTGTTTCTCTTCCTTTGTCATATTTGTCTGTGCGTATGTACATTAGCGCTAGTCGTAGACCCGTTGTCTGTGATGTTTTGTAATACAGGTTGTTCAGACCCGAGTGAAACATTCCCAGTTACGACGGTTTGGCCACGTCTGCAGAATTGAAAAAGAACGTCTACCACGACACATATGGGAACACAATTGCCAGGGATCCAGATCTCCAGGACGACCCAGAGTTCGCTGGGAGGACAACAATTGCCAATCCCTAAAGGACGGAGGGCTGGCCTGGAACCAGGCCAAAGAAATATTGCTTACAAGATAACATGGCGCTTTGTTTGGCTAACCTCTACACCCCAAGGTAGAAGAGGTTTGTTTGTTTGGTTGTAAGGACCATCTTCTTTGCACACGGTCAACTCCATCAGTGCTCATATCTCCTCCCTTAGATCTCACACGGTCAACTCCATCAGTGCTCATATCTCCTCCCTTAGATCTCACAGGGACAACTCCATCAGTGCTCATATTTCCTCCCTTAGATCTCACAGGGACAACTCCATCAGTGCTCATATTTCCTCCCTTAGATCTCACACGGACAACTCCATCAGTGCTCATATCTCCTCCCTAAGATCTCACAATGACAACTCCATCAGTGCTCATATCTCCTCCCTTAGATCTCACACGGTCAACTCCATCAGTGCTCATATCTCCTCCCTTAGATCTCACAGGGACAACTCCATCAGAGCTCATATTTCCTCCTTTAGATCTCACAGGGACAACTCCACCAGTGCTCATATTTCCTCCCTTAGATCTCACACGGACAACTCCATCAGTGCTCATATCTCCTCCCTTAGACCTCACAGGGACAACTCCATCAGTGCTCATATTTCCTCCCTTAGATCTCACATAGACAACTCCATTAGTGCTCATATCTCCTCACTTAGATCTCACACGGACAACTCTATCAGTGCTCACATCTCCTCCCTTAGATCTCACAGCAACAACTCCATCAGTGCTCATATCTCCTCCCTTAGATCTCACAGGGACAACTCCACCAGTGCTCATATTTCCTCCCTTAGATCTCACAGGGACAACTCCATCAGTGCTCATATTTCCTCCCTTAGATCTCACAGGGACAACTCCATCAGTGCTCATATTTCCTCCCTTAGATCTCACAGGGACAACTCCACCAGTGCTCATATTTCCTCCCTTAGATCTCACAGGGACAACTCCAACAGTGCTCATATCTCCTCCCTTAGATCTCAAGGTCTCAGCACATCTCACGAACTCTAAAGCACCGGCGAGGATCCCAATGTACATTAGGCCATGACAGTGGCTGTTTGGCCTACTCTTTACCATTTTAAAGTTCGCAACTTGCAGACGGGACCTCCTATTTTTTCGCCCTTGTCAGAGAAGGCGTGGCATCAGTTTTCACTTTACAGCGGATCAGGGAGAGTATTATATTATTAGTTCCCAGTGGTCATGAAAAAAAAAATGTCATCAAAACTATTCCCTGTTTTTGGATCCCCGATACCTTTAGACTTGGAGGCGAACGCCATACCTCTTAGCAACTCCGGCCCTCAGGGTAGAGGAGGAACGACCAAGTAAGAAAATGTGTTTAAAAGATTGTGGAAGTGCGCTTATTAGCGCCGATGAAACATTTTTGTGTGCACATCTCCGATAGCACAGATCCGGTCATCTATACAGTACCATTGAAAGTGGCAGAGCATATGAGTAGTCACTACTTTAACATGTGCATCTAATTCCATATTATTTAAAGTTTATTTACTCGCAACACGGGAAAGAAAAGACACTTTTAACAATTTAACAAATGAACTAAAACAAATAAGAGAATCTTGTATGTTTTCTATAATTTTGTATAATAAATTGATAAACATAAATAAGTAATGAAAATCAGTTATTTAGTTTTAAATATGTTTTAATAATTAAATTGTTTCCCTTTGGAAGTTAATTTCATGCTTTCCCCTAACTTCTATATTTCTGCTACTTAAAATATCACATGGTTATATTATTATTATTATTTTTTTCACTTATTTCCGAGATTCGACATCTCGTCGCAACCTGACAAAAGGTGTGATCTCTTGGTTAGAAGTGGGGTAAATGTTTTACATTTTTATAACATTCTGACAGCATGACTGTTATTTCTGTACTTTTTTTTAAATTTAGGGGCGGGAGGGAGAAGGGGGTGGAAAGGGGGGGGGGGGGGGGTCTCACTTTTGAATTAGCCATAAAAAAGTATATTTTTATTAAAGAACGCTAGCTGCTGTCTCGCCGTTACGTCGTAAGTTTATTCGAGTGTTCCTGCTTGTTCAATCCATATACTTATTTATTTATATTTTCTAAGTCTACTGATTTTACCTTTATAAATAGCGGTCATACCCGGCTTAGCCCGGTTATTTTTCGGAATGTGTGCAAGTCGGGTTTTGTGCGAATCGTTTTAGGAAGGTTTAAGTATTTTTTTTTAACTTTAATTGTATTATTGCATTGATTTGTGCTTCTAACGAACATACAATAATTAAGTGAGGGCTTCTTCGTAGACGGGAGCCGCAGTAGCATTCTGGTTAGTGCACTGGCTTCCTAGCTCAGTGGTCTATGGTTCGATCCCCAGAAGATGTGGGATTTTTTTAGGACGCAAACGGCTCCTAGGTCGACCCAGCACCAATTGGGTACCAGAGCAACTTCTGGGAAGGTTAAGGCGGCCGGCGTGATGCTGACCACATAACCACTAGTGTGCCGATGGTCAAGAAAATATGGGCCAACACCACATGCCCAATATGCCTGAACGGGCGAGTAACGGGATCCTTTACCTTTACCTTTTTTCGTACACGACTGTGACAGACAACTTAGCCGTCCGTGAATTTGTTAGATGATGGTAAGAACCCTCTCATAACATCGGTACCCCTGAAGTGTTGGATGATATGGTACGACACTATTGTTACGGTATTTTATTGGCATGGTCTGCTAGAGGTTAGCAGCATAAGATTAAGAGGTGACCACGTTTAATATAATGTAAATAATTGTTAGTTTAGTGTACGCGATACACACGATTGATTATGACGTGTGTGCGTTGGTATGTCACGCACCGTGACTAGGTTACCACACCCCTTTCTTGTATGACCGTCGAACGGATAAGACGTGTCCTTGTATTCATGGAGTGTCGGGCATGGAGTGCCACACAGATTGTATTATAATTAATGATGGACATGGGTCAGTCCAGTGTTATGATTTGGAAGAAGAATGCTACAGGTTAGTAAGTGACTAAACCTAAGTCGAGATAGATTTATAATTATTGACGAACGCATAATCTCACTGTCGGTCGCTGGGATCACCAGCCACGCGTGCATACAGTTATGTCGTTCTGTCTATTTGTTATTTGACAAGGACTGAATTGAAGATAAATCATAATTCAAGGAAGGAACAGAACTTTATATATATTTATGCTTCATGACAACCATTATTTGAAATATTGTCTATAATCTTCTATGTAATAAATACATGTGGACTCATAAAGGACTTATCCCATTATTGAATATCAGAAGTTCAACCGTCAGTATAATGGATACAAAGCTTTACACCACCACTTGCGAAATTAACCATCTATCAGCACGATGCTCTATAATGATCATGATTGACTAACTCTCCCCGCAATAACATAACACCCAACCTTGCAACGAGAAAACCGTTGGGCCCTTACGCCACAACAAGAAGAGGCGTACCGCCACAACTAGAAATAAAAAACCGCCGCCACAACTATGTAACGACCCCTTCGGATAGCATCAGTGCCCCCGAATATTGTGGTAACTTTTCGTCAAACGGGATTTTTTTTCACCTGGACTCAATAGCTATGCAACCTTTCCACGCAGATGGTCAACATGTTTGCTGATTAATATGTGGACAGTTTATCCTCCGTTCATTCTGGTCATCGCATTGATTTAAGGAGAGGTTAAATCACGCCCACGGATATCTCTTGAGCAATCATATGCAGTTATTTTCATTAACTTGGCCAGTGGGGGGCGTTGCCAGCATCAAACGATAGTAGCGACCAAAATCAAAGAGACGGGGGGATCTCAGGAAAGACTAGCGGCACGCTATCAAAAAGGCAGTAGTGGTCCCTGAAACGCGACGCAAGTTTCCTGCCGGTATTTCGCATCTCGATGTTAACCACAGAACCGTTCGCAGTGGGAGCGAACGGGAAAGCTGACGCGCACGCAGCGAGCGCAGAAAGAGAAGACCAGGGGCGGCATCTCTCTTTAGTCTGGCGGTCAGATCCCCGAAAATCTCCTGAGATCTAAAAAGACGTCAAATTCTAACACGTCCCACTCATCTTACATTCGATTTTAGATATATACAGACCATGAAGAAATGCATTTTATCACTCGTTGGCCAGACCTTGACAGAAGCACCAGCTATATTTGAAATCGTGTTAGATTTTCCATTGGATTTTCATATATATTTGCAGTGAATTCTATTCTGTGCAAAACGGTAACATAATAATAATAATAACAGCCCCTTCAGTCATAACTGATTATGGGAATGCGCCCCTGAGGTGACAGCCCTCAGCTGCTTATTTTCCTGGTGCTCGTTTCGACGTTTTCTCCTCACCTCTGCTTCTTGTGTGAGCCTCTCTTCGCCCAATCTGAGGTGGCGCCGTAAATAGCATCGCCACTTAGTGCGATCGGCAGCTTCATCCTCCCATGTTGCTGGATCCATGTCCAGTGCCCTCATATCTCTCTTGCACACATCTTTGAACCTCAGCTGTGGTCGCCCAACTGTTCTCTTGCCATCTGCTAATTGTCCGTAGAAGATATCTTTTGGGATGCGACCATCTTCCATGCGGCGAACATGGCCAAGCCAGCGAAGTCTGCGCTGTCTAAGAAGCGTATACATACTTTGAAGGCCAGCACGTGACAACACCTCGACATTTGTCACTTTATCTTTCCACGAGATGCCGAGGATGCAGCGTAGACACCGCAAATGGAAGGTATTGAGCCTTCTTTCTTGCTTAGCATAGGTCGTCCAGGTCTCGCTGCCATATAGGAGTGTGCTGGTGACGCAGGCATTATATACCGCAGCTTTGGTCCTTATTGTGAGTTTAGAGTTTCCCCAAACACGCGATGTGAGGCGGGCAAAGGTAGCTGCAGCTTTGCCAATGCGGCTGTCGATTTATGTATCCAGTGAGAGTTTGTCATTGATGGTAGACCCTAGGTATGTGAAGTGGTGCACCACTGCCAATTCATAGTTATCGATAGTGATAACTAATGCAGCACCCACATCCTGACTCAGCACATTCGTTTTCTTTAGACTTATTGTGAAGCCAAAGTCCTTGCATGCTTTAGTGAAGCGATTCATCAAGCTCTGAAGCTCCTGTTGGCTTTGAGTGACGACTGCAGCATCATCAGCGAACAACAAGTCTCTTATAGTGACCCTTCTGATTTTTGTTTTTGCCTTCAGCCTTGAAAGATTAAACAGACGGCCATCTGACCTAGTGTGAAGGCATATTCTTTCAGTTACATCTCTGAATGCATGTTTCAAGAGTAAGGCAAAGAAGATTCCGAAGAGGGTCGGAGCCAGAACACAGCCTTGTTTAACGCCACTTCGTATATCAAAGGTCTGTGACGTGCTTCCAGCATACTGGACTGTTCCCTTCATGCCGTCATGGAATAACTTTATCATTTCCAGCATTTTAGAAGGGCAGCCTATTTTCAGGAGGATTTTAAAGAGTCCATCCCTACTAACCAGGTCGAATGCTTTTGTGAGGTCTATAAAGGCGATATATAATGGTCTTTTCTGCTCTCTTGATTTTTAATTTAGCTGGCGGAGAGAGAAGATCATGTCTGTTGTTGATCTGCCAGCTCGGAATCCACACTGCGACTCTGGATATATACGCTCAGCTAACTTGTGTAGTCGCATTAAGATGACTTTGGCAAAAAACCTTACCAACAATACTAAGAAGAGGGATGCCTCTGTAGTTATTGCAATCACTTCTGTCTCCTTTATTTTTATACAGTGTTACAATCTTGGCATCTCGCTTGTCTTGAGGAATAGTTGTCTCTTCCCAGCACTGGCACAGCATCCTATGCAGGGGATGTAATAGCGTGCTCTTACAGCATTTGATTAAATCAGGAGGAATCCCATCACTGCCTGGTGCTTTGCCAGAGGCCAAGCTATCAATGGCCTTGCTGAGTTCCTCTAATGTTGGTTCGGCATCCAGCTTCTCCATAGTTGGCAGACTATTGACAGCATCAAGGGCTGCAGGCGTAACGGTATTGTCTCTAGCGTAAAGCTCAGAGTAGTACTCGACCCACCTCTCCATCTGCTTACCCTTATCGGTTAGCTTCTCTCCGCTGATAGTTTTTAGCGGTGCCGTCTTACTTTTATGGGGGCCAAGTGCTTTCTTTATACCGTCATACATTTGTCTAATGTTGCCTGTTTGCGCTGCGATCTGGATGCTCTCACTGAGCTGGAGCCAGTAGTCATTTGCACAGCGTCGAGCAGTTTGTTGAACTTTGCTTCTCGTAGCCCTCAGGATCTGTAGGGTTCTGGCACTCGGTGAACGTTTGTATTCATTCATAGCACTGCGCTTAGCTTCAATGACAGGTGCCATCACATCTGATGAAGCATCAAATCAGTCATGTGACTTTGCTGTTTTCTTACCAAAGGTGGCAAGTGCAGTACTTTGAATGGTGTTTCGTAGATGCTCCCAGTTCTCTGTAATAGTATCACCATGCTGAGGGCTACTGAACACTTTCTCGAAGGTCGCAGTGAATTGAGCGATCATGAAAGGGTCTGAGATCTTGCTGGTATCAATGCGTGGTTTCCCTTCATGTCTGACACGATAGAGTTTTCTTGGTTGTGCTCTGATTTTGCAGCAAACCAAGGAGTGATCTGTATCACAGTCTCCACTATGGTACGAGCGCGTGGAGAGCACAGACCTGAGGAGTGGCCTTCTGACGAGAATCAGGTAAAGTTGGTGCCAGTGCTTGGATCGTGGGTGTCTCCATGACACCTTATGCTGGTATTTTGTCTGAAAGTAGGTGTTTGTCACGCAGAGGTCATGGTGGACGCACAACTCTAAGAGCCATTGTCCATTTTCATTCATCTTGCCAATACCAAACCTGCCCAGACATGAAGGCCATGAAACATTATCGGCACCCACTCTAGCGTTAAAGTCACCAAGGAGAACAAGCTGTTCTTGCCTAGGTATGCTTTTGATAATTGCTGTTAGATTCTCGTAGAACTCATCTTTAGCTTCTGAGGCAGAGTACAGAGTAGGAGCATACACACTGACAAGGGTGATGAGACCTGTGCTAGTTTGCAGGCGGTGCGTTAACAGGCGATCTGATCCATTATCGCCTGGTTCAACCATTTTAGTTAGCGATTTTTTGACCGCAAAACCTACTCCGTATTCTCTAGCTTTATTAAGATCTTACCCTTGCCAATAAAATGTGTAGTCCTTCTCGCTCACCGTTCCAGAGCCCGCCAGGCGCGTTTCCTGAAGTGCAGCTATATCCACCTGAAGTCGTTTAAGCTCATCATTAATTATGGATGTCTTCCTTACATCGTTTACATCCTGTAGGTTTTCGGATAGTCCAGTCAACATAGTACGGACGTTCCAGCATCCCAATCTGAGAGTGTGCTTATTTCTGTTTTTTCGATAATTGCTTGGTGCAAAATTTTCTGTCCACAGTTCGGGTTTGATCCTAATCCCCATGCACCAAATGGGGAAAGCAGACAGTGGCGGGACAACACCTTATTGACTGGGGGCTGCCCAGCTTGAAGCGGGCGGTAGCAGTCCAGTGAGATCCTAGAACCTCTCCCATTGTCGGAATTAGCCCCTGGCGCCATGCCCTACGCCAATTGGGCAAAATGCTTATAACCGGTAACTGCTACTTCCCGTGTGTTGCCGACACCTATAGGGTGAAGCTGGAGTGTCCTCTCCAGGGCGCGAGCTTGGGCACAGTTATATGGAGATCAAGCTGTTGCCCTTGCAGCATGTTCCCCCTCTCCACACTGCCGTTAGATCCAAAGGAACGGCAGTAGCCGATATAGTTTGGTACCAGCCATGTCGCAGGAGTTGCCAGAATAATGTCGAATCGACATTAGACTGCCTTAGGGACTACGACTCCGGGTTTATCCTCAGGGTTTACTCCCGAAGCCAATTCCATAAATGGATATTCCCGCAAGGCAGCGGTGGTTTGAATTCAGAGTTCTTTCTCTTAGATAAGCTACCAACCAAGGATCACGAGCCCTATCTGCCCGAAGCAAAACGGTAAAATATAATTGTGTAAAGTGATCAGTGGTCTAGTTCATTCATTCTATTTCACTGGATTTTGTGTTAATTTAAATCTATTAAATTAAACCATCTCAATAGTTCCAGTTGTAAATGTAATGATATATCTATTATATTATTTCAAAAGATAATAGATGCTTAAATGCTTAAATTAACTTTTAAAAGTCGCGAAGGAATTTATAACTAATTGAGCTAAGTCATATATATAGATGCGTGTTTTAACCATTTAAATACGCGAAGTGTCTTCTTAAATATATAATTAAATACGCGAGAGTATATTATAGTCTTAACGGGAAATTCATCGCGCTTTAGAATGTTATTGGATTTTTCGGTATATTACATGTTTTTTTCTTTCATACTGAGTGATCGTAACCTGCGATCCCAGCAATAAAGAAATCAATCATCTTAAATCTTCCAGACATATTGATTAAACATTTTAAATTTAATCTTGTGGTGGTCCGGTGCGGCCTAGCTATCATAATTACACGAATTAAAGCCTACACAAGAATATTTAAAAGAAACCATCAAATTAAATTACAGTCTGTAAGATAAACTGGAAGATGAACAGTGCCAGTAGCGATATTTTATTTACTTCCCTACTGTGAGAGAGTGCTTTTTTCACCAGAACTGTGACTGGGCCTAGTTTTCCTCACTAGATTTAAAACCTACCGGTCAGTTGCTATTATCACGCCTTGAAGGAATTTTACCTCCAGCAGCAAAATTAAAGAGACCACTCCATCCTCACCCTGTGTTGAATTGTGTCAGTGCCATCCCATAGACTCCTTTTTATATAATAAAACACCAGAACTCTTAGGCTTCAAGTCCGGCGATAAGTGGGAATATTTGCTATCAGCAAACCTCGCTACATCTGGGGCGGGACATCGAAGTACCAGACACTTTCATATGTCAAGAGTGTAATTGCTGTTTATATAATTCTATGGATTGTCTGAAACTGCAATCGGTAAGTGTGTGTGTGTGTGTATATGAGTGTGGATCCTCACGCTCGTTCATGAATGACAGGATATTTTTTTTTCAAACCATTTTTTTAACTTGCCTACCGGGTAATACATTTTTTGTATACCTTGCATTGCTACTTTAGGTGGGATATTTTGTTAACTCTGTTAAACCCCCCACCCCCCCACCCCCTTTTTATTTGCTTAGTAAAGGGAAGAACAATCTGGAGTAACAGGATTTTTGTCTACCACCCATACCTAATATTGTAACACCTCTTTCAGAGTAATTAAATTCACTGTTGGGTTACATTACCTATGTTCCTGATAACTATCTATCTTTGGACTGGGTTTATCTTTGTCTAATACGCAGGAAAAGCTTAGTCGATACCAATCTTCTTCACCGACTCCCCACCTTGTTATTTGTATTTTCTGTACTTATGATATTTTTTCTGTAACACATGATAGTTGTTGTAATTGTTTTAAATGTTAATAAACATCATAAACGTATTTAGTACTGAGTTGGAATACCCAAAGCCTAATTTCCCTTATCTGTTTAATATAGTTTGTATTCACGTGCGTCTGTGTGTTTGAAACACCAAATCGGTGTGAGCGCAGGTGTGTGTCTGGAAACTGGCAAATAACTGTTTGACCAGGAGAGTGAAGAGAAGATTAAGAGGAACGATTTGTCGTAAATAAGTCTGTCCTTACTCTCCCCAGCACTCTGTGAAGCAACTATTTACTCTCTACCTTTTCTATCACTGAGCTTTTCACCACCATTCTCCACTCTATACCGGACCACTATTTCTAAGACTCTTTCTCTCAAAATAAATTTACGACAATATTTGGCTGGCTCGCCGAGATAAAGATAATTTTGAGTCTGATTAAGTCTGGGTCTAACTAGATAGAGTGTGAATGATGTATTTGTGAATTAGGGAAATAAATAAATAATTAATTACACCGCTAGACAACGCCTTTTAGTATTTGGGTCGTCCACACAGCATATTTACATGTTGTTTTCTTTCCACAGCAGTAGAAAGTACGGATAATCATAAATTCGGTTAGCTAAATTATCCTCTGGCAGAGAAAATTAAAATTTTTCTTTATAAGATTTGCTTGGATTGCGTGATTGTTTTACAGTCACTAAAGGTTTTTTGAAGTTAAAAAGAGTTGAGCTTAGCTAAAGGCGCCTTGTTCTGACTTCTTTAAGTCTAGTTAACACGTCTCTTCTCATAAACTGACTTCAGGGGCGGAGTTTTGTGACGGAGAATTAAAATTTTAGGGAAATTTTTTTTTCCTTTTAAATTGTTTTAATATAAATCTTTCTCTACTGTTAGTAAAGTAGATTTTTTTCTAGTGTAACTTACCATTTTAATGTGGCATAGTCGCTTGCGTTGAAAGTCTTAAGTGACAATAATAGCAGCGATAAGTTTGAAAATTCTAAAGTAGGAGGTAACACAAGTAAATTTATACTTTGTGTTTTTTCTCTTAGCGGCTTTGAGTTTTTTCCCCTTCTTGTTCTTCTTACTATTCTCCAGTCTTAGAAGCACCCAGTTCTTTGATAATGGCAGAGCGGATAAAGATGAGGTCCATCTTGAGGCTGGAAGCGAAAGAGGCAGGATTAGACGCAGAAGCTGCAAACGCGTTTGTCAACCAGCAACTGGAAATATATGACGCGGAGCAACAGAGAGCACAAGCTGAGAGGAAGGAAGAGAAGGAAAGAGCAGAAGCTGAGAGGAAGGAAGAGAAAGAGAGAGCAGAAGCTGAGAGGAAGGAAGAGAAAGCGAGAGCAGAGAGGAGAAAAGCACAGGAGAGGGCAGATAGGAAAGAAGCGAAAGATCGTCAATTGGAGCAGAAGAAAATTGAGGCAGAGATAGAAGCTCGCAGGGAAAGAGAGAGAGAGACAGGGAAAGACAGCACGAACTGGTGCTTAAGGGTTTAGAGAGTCGGGGTGCCTCTACCTCGAATAACGGAGAGCCGTCTTCGCCCCAGTCTTGGTCAATGGATCTCTCCAGCACTCAATCTGCCCAATTAACTGCAATGTCCTTTGCTTTAGAGTCTTTTCCTAGCCCATATGAAAAAATAGACACCTTACTAGAGAAATTCGAGAGGCTCGCAAATCTGTATGGGTTAGAGAGTTCCCGTTGGGCAGTTAAACTCCCAATTGCGTTGAAAGGTAATGCGTATGACGTGTACACAAAGCTGGGAACCAACCAACATGATTACGACATGCTGAAAAAGGCCTTGCTAGAGCGGTTTGAGATGACCGCCCGAAAATTTCTGCAAATGTTCAGAAACAGCCGAAAAGAGAGCACGGAAACATTCCTCCAGTTTTCTTCACGTCTCACGGGCTATTTGACAAAGTGCATTGAATTATCTGACCTACCTCTTACATATGAGGGACTACTTGAACTTGTTCTTGTGGAACAGATAAAGTCAAGTTTGTCAAACGAAATCCGTAGATTTTTGGCTGAACAGGGCGCAGTCAGGCTTGAGGACATCCTCAATAAGGCAGAACGCTATACCAATGCAATGGCCAAACTTCCCAGCACTAAACGTAAACCCACAGATGGCAGATGAGCCATCTCGTAAACAAAATCGTAGAGCAGTCATCCTATTCCTCAAATTCCTCTCAGAATTAAAACCAACGAGAAAATAATACCCAGAGACCTCCACGAGAAAAATCGAAATTCTACAAAACCCGATTTTCCCCAAATAATAATTCTGATCAACCCACCAAGCCTACGTGGCAGCGCGGCCACGAAGGTCAAGGAAAAGGAAAGACCCCTACAACAGGAACGTCTGATCAGGGAAAGCAGACCGGGCCTAACCGCATCGAATGCCTGCATACAGCCTCGCCAGGTAGAGTCAATGTCAGTGATTCTCAACCTGAGGGCGACCGACCCTCAACGCGAGGAACTGTAATTTTGAATGGTACCTCAACTACTTGTCTCTTTGACAATGGACTAAGCTTTAGTTGTATTGTCGCCAGACACCTAGTCAAACCAGGTCAGGAGACAGAGGAAACCGTCAAACATAGTGGAGTTTTCAGGAGTGATGCACCCAGGACGCTTCCTATCGCACTGGTAGAGATAAACTCTGATTTTGTCTGAGGTGTTATTAAAGCGGCCATTACGGATGTTCCGATCTACCCAGTTATCCTGGGATGTAGATATGTGTCTATTGGGAGACCTAAGGAACCGACTGTGGCAGCGGTAACCACAAGAGGGCAAACCAAGAAGGAGAGGGAGCCTGCGCCAAATTTGTTGCCGAATGAACTGAAGGAGGCGCAACAAAAGGACCCTACTCTAGAGCTCCGCTTTAGAAAACTGCCCATGGCTAAGGACCCCAGACACAACGGAGACATGTTTTCTAAGGATGGCGTATTGTATCGTAGAACGGGCACACCGGACACGGGGAATAACCAGCTCCTAGTACCGGTGCAGTACAGAAGACAGATCTTAGAAATGGGGCACTCTCTTTCCTTTAGCGGACATATGGGACAAAACGCCACTATTCAGCGAATAAAAACCCACTATTAGTGGCCAGGTATGAACTCTGACACTATCAGGTATGTGAAATCCTGCGCCCAGTGCCAACGGGTAGAACCCAAGCACTTGACACCCCCAGTACCCATGGGGCAAATGCCAATAGTAGGTACTCCATTTGAACGGGTTGCTGTCGACATCATTGGACCCCTGGAAAGGACCCTAAGAAGGAAAAGGTTCATCCTAACCTTAGTCGACACTTGCACAATGTGGCCCGAAGCTATACCGCTAACATGCACAGATTCCAAGCATGTCGCAGAAGCCCTCGTGCAAATCTTTACACGGTTGGGATTCCCTCAACAAGTTTTGACGGACAATGGATCCCAATTCCGTAGCCGTTAATGGAGGAGATCTTTAAGATCTTGAGGGCCAAACATATCCTCACAAGTCGCTACCATCCGGCCGGAAATAGGCTCGTGGAACGTTTTAATGGCAGCCTCATCACCATGTTACGTAAGCTGGGTCAGGAGAAACCGGAAGACTGGGACCTATATATATTGGCTGCCTTATTCGCCTACCGAGAGGTTCCCCAAGCGTCTACGGGATTCCCGCCTGCTACACTTTTATTTGGCAGACCTATAAAGGGGCCACTAGAAGCCTTATTTCGGTCGCTGACAGACCAAAAGGCTGACGAGACAGTCGTCTCTGCAAGAAGTATGTATCTGAGCTCAAGGAAAGGTTAAAGCTAGGATGGGATCTAGCTACTACCAACCTTAAGAAAGCCCGCGCTAAACATGATAAAAGATACAACAAAGCTGCAAAAGAGAGAGAACTACAACCAGGGAGAAAGTTTTGTTGCTACTTCCAACCGGAAGCAATAAACTTCGAATCGAATGGCAAGGGCCGTTTCCGTCCTTAAAAAGATCTCACGTACCAATTACAAGATCTCCATCAAAGGAAAGGAGAAGGTATTCCACATAAATCTGCTTAAGAAATATTTGGAAAAACCGGTGCCATTCTCCTATCATCTCCTGGCTGTCGCCATAGCAACGGAAGACGAGGAAGATGATGATGGTTGCATGGAGTACTTATTGCAACCCACATAATCCTTTAAAATGTCAAGTTTGCGACAATCTCTCACCAGAACAACAAACAGAAACCAGGGCGCTACTAAAACAGTACAGTGCAGTCTTAACGGATGTACCTGGTCGAACAAATCTCATCGAATTTGATATGAAATTAACAAACGAGACCTTAGTTCGAACCAGAGTTTACCCCATCTTGTACGCTAAAGCTGATGCACTTCGCGGAGAACTAGACAAGCTGCGTCAGGCAGGAATTATCAGTGAGTCTACATCTCCTTACAGTTCGAGTGTAGTGCTGTTGTAGAAGCCCAATAAGGAAGTTCGGCTGTGTATAGATTACCGGCTGCTAAAAGCTGTAACGGAATTCCAGCCCGAACCTCTCCAAACTGTTTCTGAGTTGTTCACCAAGCTCAGCAAAGCAAATATTTTCTCCAAGATTGACCTCAGTAAAGGTTATTATCAAATACAAGTCAAGGAGGAAACTAAACCTTTGTTAGCTTTCAGCACTAGTGAAGGACATTACACATTTAATGTGATGCCGTTCTGATTGATTAACGCACCAGGAGTAATCACCAGGATGATGAGGAAGCTTCTAGAACCTTTGCAAAGTCCCCATATCCATAATTTCATGGATGACATATTAATTGCATCGGAAACCTACGAAGAACATATTGCTACGGTTGCTATGCTCCTCAGGAGACTACAGGAAACGGGTCTCACAGCCAGACCTAGCAAATGTCTCATCGGGTTTGAACAGTTAGGCTTCCTGGGGCATACTATTTCTCACGGATGTAGTTGGCCTGTTCAGAAGAACGTGGAGAAAATAGCTGCAGCCAAAAAACCCCGAACGAAGAAAGACATACGTTCTTTCCTATCACTATGTGCATATTATCAGAAATACATCCAGAACTTCAACGGACTGACGGCGCCTCTGACTGAGCTCACAAAGAAAGGTTGTCCTGATAAGGTCATATGGGATCAAAAGTGCGAACACGCGTACAGCACTTTGAAAGGACAGTTGTCTGCATACCCCATTTTGAGGTTGCCTGACCTCAAGAAACCTTTTGTACTGCGGGTCGACGCGTCAGGTCAGGGCATCGGGTCAACACTGCTTCAAGCCGAGGTCAGTGACCTGAACATGCTATTTCCAGTTGCCTATAGCAGTTAGAAATTAAATAAAGCTGAACGGAACTACAGCGTAGTTGAAAGAGAATGTCTCGCTCTGATTGACGGTATCAGACGCCATCATGAGTTTCTCTATGGGACATCTTTCACGGTGCAAACAGACCACGCTCCGTTAGCCTTTCTTGGTGCCAATAAAGAATTTAACGCAAGCATCATGCGTTGGGCCCTCCTTTTAATCGTTTATTCTTTCAAAGTGGAATACATTCCAGGAAGACAGAATGTTGGGGCGGATTTCCTGAGTAGAAACTGGATTACGGAGGAAGAGGAGGAAGTCGAAGATACCAATCATCCTAAAGCTACCGATCAGGGCAGCTTCATTGTCATAAATCAAACATGAAAAGATGTTTTCATGTCTCAAAAAAGGGGACGATTGTAACAGACAACTTAGCCGTCCGTGAATTTGTTAGATGATGGTAAGAACCCTCTCATAACATCGGTACCCTTGAAGTGTTGGATGATATGGTACGACCCTTCGTAACGACCCCTTCGGATAGCATCAGTGCCCCCGAATATTGTGGTAACTTTTTGTCAAACAGAATTTTTCTCACCTGGACTATTTAGCTATGCAACCTTTCCACGCAGATAGTCAACATGTTTGCTGATTAATATGTGGACAGTTTATCTACCGTTCATTCTGGTCATCGCATTGATTTAATGAGAGGTTAAATCACGCCCACTGATAACTCTTAAGCAATCATATGCAGTTATTTTCATTAACTTGGCCAGTGGAGGGCGTTGCCAGCATCAAACGATAGTAGCGACCACGATCAAAGAGATGGGGGGATCTCAGGAAAGACTAGCGGCACGCTATCAAAAAGGAAGTAGTGGTCCCTGAAACGCGACGCAAGTTTCCTGCCGGTATTTCGCATCTCGGTGTTAACCACAGAATCTATCGCAGTGGGAGCGAACTGGAAAGCCGACGCGCACGCAGCGAGCGGAGATACAGAAGACCAGGGGCGGCATCTCTCTTTAGTCTGGCGGTCAGATCCCCGAAAGTCTCTTGAGATCTAAAAAGGTGTCAAATTCTATCACGTCCCACTCATCTTACATTCCATTTTAGATATATACAGACCATGAAGAAATGCATTTTATCACTCGTTGGCCAGACCTTGACAGAAGCACTAGCTATATTTGAAATCGTGTTAGATTTTCCACTGGATTTTCATATATATTTGCAGTGAATTCTATTCTGTGCAAAACGGTAAAACATAATTGTGTAAAGTGATCTGTGGTCTAGTTCATTCATTCTATTTCACTGGACTGTGTGTTAATTTAAATCTATTAAATTAAACCATCTCAATAGTTCCAGTTGTAAATGTAATGATATATCTATTATATTATTTCAAAAGATAATAAATGCTTAAATGCTTAAATTAACTTTTAAAAGTCGCGAAGGAATTTATAACTGATTGAGCAAAGTCATATATATAGATGTGTGTTTTAACCATTTAAACTCGCGAAGTGTCTTCTTAAATATATAATTAAATACGCGAGAGTATATTATAGTCTCAACGGGAAATTCATCGCGCTTTAGAATGTTATTGGATTTTTCGGTATATTACATGTTTTTTTCTTTCATACAGAGTGATCGTAACCTGCGATCCCAGCAATAAAGAAATCAATCATCTTAAAACTTCCAGACATGTTGATGAAACATTTTAAATTTAATCTTGTGGCGGTCCCATGCGGCCTAGCTATCATAATTACATGAAAGAAAGCCTACCCAAGAATATTTAAAAGAAACCATCAAATTAAAATACAATCTGTAAGATAAACTGGAAGATGAACAGTGCCAGTAGCGATATTTTATTTACTGCCCTACTGTGAGAGAGTACATATTTACCTGAACTGTGACTGGGCCTAGTTTTCCTCACTAGATTTAAAACCTACCGGTCAGTTGCTATCATCACGCCTTGAAGGAATTTTACCTCCAGCAGCGAAATTAAAAAGACCACTCCATCCTCACCCCTGTGTTGAATTGTGTCAGTGCCATCCCATAGACTCCTTTTTATATAATAAAACACCAGAACTCTTATGCTTCAAGTCCGGCGATAAGTGGGAATATTTGCTATCAGCAAACCTCGCTACATCTGGGGCGGGACATCGAAGTACCAGACACTTTCATATGTCAAGAGTGTAATTGCTGTTTATATAATTCTATGGATTGTCTGATGCTGCAATCGGTAAGTGTGTGTGTGTATATAAGTGTGGATCCTCACGCGCGTGCATGAATGACAGGAGATTATTTTTTGCAAACCATTGTGTTAACTTGCCTACCGGGTAATACATTTTCTGTATACCCTGCGTTGTTCCTTTAGGTGGGATATTTTGTTAACTCTGTTACCCCCCCCCCCCCTTTTTTTTCTTCATTTGCTTAGTAAAGGGAAATAACAATTGGGAATAACAGGATTTTTGTCTACCACCCATACCTAATATTGTAACACCTCTTTCAGAGCAATTAAATTCACTGTTGGGTTACATTACCTATGTTCCTGATAACTATCTATCTTTGGACTGGGTTTATCTTTGTCTAATAAGCGGGAAGGGCTTATTCGATACCAATCGTCTTCACCCCCTCCCCACCTTGTTATTTGTATTTTCTGTACTTATGATATTTTTTCTGTAACACATGATAGTTGTTGTGATTGTTTTAAATGTTAATAAACATCATAAACTTATTTAGTACTTTGTTGGAATACTTACTTACTTACTTACTTAGTCGTTCCTCTTCTACCTTGAGGTATAGAGGTTTGGAAGAGAGAGCGCCAGACTATTCTATCAGCTGTCTTCTTCCTGGCCTGGTTCCATTCTAGTCCTCGGTCCTTCAAAGATTGTCTAATGTTGTCCTCCCAGCGGACTCTGGGTCGTCCTGGAGGTCTGGATTTCTGGCTCTTTGTTTCCCATGCTTGTCGTGGTAGCCGATCTTCTCCCATTCTGCAGACATGGCCAAACCATCTTAGTTGGGACTGTTCTATTTGGGTCTGCAGCGTGTGGGATTTTAGGCCTTGACGTATCGTCTGGTTGCGGACCATGTCTCTTCTTGTTACTTCAACCACCTTCCTCAGATACCTCATTTCTGAGGTTTGGATCTGGCTTTTGTGGGTTGTAGTCATTGCCCATGACTCGCATCCATATGTCAAGACTGGGACATAGGTGGAGCGGTATACAGCCATCTTCGTTTTCTTACCAACCTCTTTCTTGCTGAGGAATCCTCGATTTATTTCCTGATAAAGTCTCCCAGCCGCTGCTTTTCGAGTGGCTAACTCCTTTTTGATGCCCCCCTTTCGGTCTATATTAGCTCCGAGATATTTAAAGTGGTCGACCTGCTCCAGGACCTGTTCTCCCAACTTAATCTGATGTTTTCTTTCTTCTCGTGATATCACCATGGATTTTGTTTTAGAGCTGCTTATGACCATCCCTCTCTTCTCCAGCTCTTCTTTCCAGACTTGCAGGTTGGATTGGAGATGTGTCTCTGATTTAGCAATCAGGACAACATCATCAGCAAATGCTAGCTCTAAAATACAAACCTGTCTCATCTTCCAGTACCCCACTGAATACTTTCTTGTTCTCTCCTTACATGCCTTGATGACATGGTCCATGAAGAGTGTTTTGGAATACCCAAAGCCCAAATTTCCCCTATCTGTTTAATATAGTTTGTATTCACGTGCGTCTGTGTGTTTGAAATACCAAATCGGTGTGAGCGCCGGTGTGTGTCTGGAAACTGGCAAATAACTGTTTGACCAGGAGAGTAAAGAGAGGATTGAGAGGAACGATTTGTCGTAAATAAGTCTGTCCTTACTCTCCACAGCACTCTGTGAAGCAACTATTTACTCTCTACCTCTTCTATCACTGAGCTTTTCACCACCATTCTCCACTCTAAACAGGACCACTATTTCTAAGACTCTTTCTATCAAAATAAATTTACGACAACGACATTATTAGCACAGTCACTTGATGACAACACGAATACGTGTTCTGGTGTGCTAACTCGGGAAAATGTCACATACAGTTGCCCATGTGAGAAGCACTCATCTCTCAAATCGACGCCGGCCATGTGAAGCATTTGACCGTGTGCTTTATAATGGTAGTTCAGAAACAGACTCTTATAGGGAATTGGGGTCTCTTAAAACTGAAAGACAGATCGGAGGGAATGCAGACTTTCTCCAAGCTACAAAAACCTGTCAGGATGGTGGCCTCCATTACGCAGTTCTTCAAAGATGCTATTTGGAGTCTAGTGCCACTACACAGTTTGGGCAGGCCTGAAAATAATAGGTTCACACTACTCATGAGTCTATTGTTGCCTCTTATATCTTTTAAAGTCCTGTTTAGGGCTTCGATAGAACTTTTGTGTAACATTGTGCTCTCAACTTAAATAGTGCATGGGCCGTTGTAGCAATGTCGCAGCTATTCCCGAAAAAGCCACGGCCAGGGCAATATAACCACGAGATCTTACTTTGGCCAAAAGCAGATTTATAAGGAAAGTCTTTCCCATACCAGAGGGCGCATCTAAAATAGAATACATGTCTTGAACCATTGTCAACACATGCGAGAACTGTGTTGTAAACTGTAAGATGATCAGAGTTCAAGCGGGTCTCATCTCTAGTCACAGTTTGTAGCAACGCCTGTTGATCATATGTCGTTTCTTGCATATATATTCGGTCAAAAGAAGAAGAATCCGTATAATTTGTTTGTGGACTACCAAACTCTTGTAAGGTTTTTTTTCTGAGAACAATTGAATAATTACACTGACAAACAACATTTTTCTTTCTTATATAAGAATAAATGTTCTTAGGTCAGTTTCTTGCGCTGATTTCAAATCTGAAATCCGTTTATCTCTATGTTACGTACATTTATTACCTACGGGGGTAGTCTTCGGTCCTGGCAAATGTACGCACCAGTTTTATATAGTTATATTATTTGTGCGTTCGACTGATTCACGCACTGACGTGCACAATGCTGTGTGAGTTGCTTTGGACGCACGTGTAACCTAGTTGAGTAGTTTCTGACGTCATGTAAGGGGCAGCTCGGACCATATTTATGTCCGCTGTGTTATCCTTTGATTTTGGCAAAATGTGAAATAGCCATCAGTTGTATTCGTATCTATTGATCTTCATGGCGAAGTCAATAGTGGAAGTATAAAGTAAGTGTCGCCCCATTTCTTATGGCATGTTTATTTATGTACATTAAAGTATCAGGCCGCTCCTATTAATGGTCTAGCGGGAATTCATCGTAGATGACATTCCTAGAATTGGACACACGGAGTCGATAGCCTTTGAATCTTTTCGTAGAGGGAGAATACCTACAAGAAATCAAGTTAATGAATTTATATGCTTCACATGTTTAATATGCTGTTACTACAATGCCAGAAGCGTGGCATAGAATGGGAGAGGTTAGTCAACTGGAATCTCTAACCTGTTCGTATTATCATGTATGACTTTGTTTGAAAACTATATACTATATCTAACGGGATGTATGGAGAAAGTCTGGGATTATGAAGTATGATATGGAAGAATTTTATCCTGGAGTATGAATACGTTACCATGATGTACGTCCTTGAAGGAAGGTCAATGGACTTGAATGAGCGGAATAGTATATGGTAACAGTTTTGTGATCCTCAGTCACTTGAGTCAGAGGACTTTATTAGTAGAGAATCTTCAGGAACTTTAAAAGTAATTATCAACATGTTGACGTATGATTTCTGCGCCTGTGACGATGTTAGTCTTGTCCACTCCGTATGTGCTGTGTTGAATAAAATCTATGTACAGTCACCACCGACTTCTGTACTGCCAGTACTTGCCCAGTTCACCCAGTTCAATACTACTTGTTGAAGTTCGTTTGAAGAATATTGTTGACATTCGTTCATTTTAACCATTCGCGTTTTAAGCTACCTCTTCACCGGTATAAACTGAACTCAACGATAAAACGGAGTCAACAATAATTGGTATGCCAGTGTGGTCTGGAAATATCTAACTTCCAAAGAACGTACTCAATACTTTTCTGTGAAAAGAAGATTTTAACTTTCAAGTCACCAACATCTCGAACTTGGAACCCAGTGGGATGAGAAATCAGATTCAACTTACGTTTACCAAGGTCAAGGTCTTCAATCAACCTCCACGTCAAGTTTCACAGTGACTGATTACTTGGAGATCATCTCTTCATCATTATTGCGTGCGAGCTGTAATCTAGATACGCAGAACGAAGTATTTTATCTGTAGACGTACATCCACGGAGACGAGGCACATTGATTTTTTACCTGCACGCGAGATGAGTATAACGTGTTTCCGTTGTACACTTTATTACGCTTAGTTGTGCCTTCCGTGATATGTCCACATTCATATTTTTCGTGTTAAGTGTTATATGTTGTGTATTCTTCTTGGGAGGTTGGGAATGGCGACTTAGGACGGGAAATTACCAGTTTCACCACAGGTCCGTCTTAAGTGTTCTGTAGGACATTATTTTGCAGACTTCCCGCAGTGGAATGTTCCTACGCGTGAGCGTAGAAGGATTCTAGGTCCACTGTGTCTGGTAGTCTGTGACACCTGACTGTTTTAGCTGTTTCGTCAAGTTTTAATTGTTGTTTTTGGTAGTTATTTTTACTTGTACCTTATTTTCATGATGTATTTTGTATGTGATTATTGTCCATCTTACCTGACTGTCGTTCATTTTTTTACAAAGCATATGTTTTTACACTGTGTTGTCAATTGTCTTGTGCATTATTTGATCGTAGATGTCATCGTAATTTTTTACGACATTCTATTTTAGTTCCACATTTTATTTTATTTGATTTCTACGACTGTAGTCATTTGTCTTGATTATCGTGTCGTGTCAGTATTGTGTTATTGTCTGTCACGTTATTGCTTTCACACCATTTCATGTTATAAATTACATTATTAATTATTAATATTATTGCCTATTATATAAATTGATTTTACCGTTCTAGAACAGGAACGAAAACCACTAGTTGTAGTAACAATTTTAAGTAGTATTATTACATAATAAAATTGAATAATGGCTACCTTAGACTATTTCATTAAGCAAGCAAAAGCTCTTCAGATGGCTCCTGAGGAAGCAAAAGCATTTGCACTTGCAGAATATAAGAAAGCTCAAGAAATAGAAGCTGATCAGAGAAGGTTAGAAACTTTACGTTTGGAAAATTTGAAATTTGAGGCAGATCAAAAAAGGATTGAGGCTGAGGAGGATGAAAAGAAGAGGAAATTTATAGCTGAGGAAGAGGAGAAAAAAATGAGATTAGCCGCTGAATTAGAAGAGAAACGATTTCAGCGAGAGGCAGAACAGAAGCAAAGGGAGGCTGAAGATAGACTTAAAAAGGAAATGGAAGAAAAAAGATTAATAGCTGAAAAAGAAATGGAAGTTAAACAAAAAGAAATGCAAGAAAGAAGATTAATAGCTGAACAAAACACAAAACGACTTCAGCTTGAGATGGAAGAGAATGAAAGAAAACGACAGCATGAACTGAAATTAGCAGAGTCAGAATATGAGAGACTTAGGTTAACTCAGGAAGCTAATTCTCAGAGAACTTTTGAAAGCCAAACTTCATCCAGACATGATAATTTTAAGGAAATTCACCTTAAATTACCAAAATTTAATCCCCCGTCTGATGACGTGATATTCTTCCTAGATAGGTTTGAGGCCACTTGTGTGTCTTATAACGTGGATAAAGCTCTATACTGTACATATTTATCCAGATTACTTACAGGGGACGCATTAGCAGTTTATCATACCACCAGCATTGGTGAGAAAAATGACTATAATGCTCTTAGAGCGGCACTTCTGCAAAAATTCCAAATGACAGAAGACCAATATCGATCAAGATTTCATACATTACTACCTCAATCTAGCAGAAATTTTAGTGATTTTCTGTCACAAATACGACTAACATTAGAAAGATGGATCGAATTATCCAAAATTGAAAAGTCGTATGAAGGTCTCTTCGATTTACTGATGCGCGATAAGGTACTTTCGTCTGTAAATCCTACATTTCTCGCATTTTTACACGAACGGAAACCTTTATCTATGAAAGACTTAGAACAGCATGCTAAAAATTTTTGCACTGCTCACCCAAACATGGATCTAAGTAATGCACAGATTAAGAATGAATTGCCTGTTGCTTTTGCAGCACAACAAAACAATTTTTCACGCAATCGTTCTTTTAGTGCTGACAGATATGTCAATAAGGGAAATAATGACAATTTTAACAATGGTAATTTTTACAAAGGGAAGCAATTTCAACAATCTGCTCCATTTAATGTTTCTTGGAACCAGGCTCACAGATCGCGAGATTTTGGTAACAATAATTTTAAAAATAATCAAGGACATTATAATAAACAAAACTGGAGATCAAGATCTCAGGGTCCGCAAAACAAACAATTTTTTGGAAATAAACCATTTTACCAACATCATAACGATAATTATACAAATTATCGGACTCATCCAAATTTTAACTCTAGCAGAAACTACAATTATGGCAATTTTAATGACAAAAATCAAAATCGATCGCGTCGACGAGATAGATCGTTGAGTAATACGAATAGACATTCTAATGTCGCTTTTAGTGATACACAGGCTAACATTGAACAGGGTAAAGGAGCTGAAACTCATAATGCTATGTGTTGTTCTCTTGATTGTACCCAAGTCAAAGATTGTTCAGAATGCTCTACTCTTTTCCAGCCCAGGGCGATCACGACGCTGCGTTGCGGACATACCTTGCCTAGTCTACCTGCAGTCTGTACGGCCACTGCTGCGTCAGTACACCAGGGACAGGGCTCTCTTAAGTTTAACAAGGGATTTGTCAACAATATTTCATGCTCTCTCCTATTTGACTCAGGTTGCAGCACAGTCGGCGTCCGGACTTCGCTGATCAACCCAAGTTGTGCCACGGGCCGGGTTGTCAAGTGTGTAACGTTTGGTGGCACAATTGAAACATTTGCCACTGCTATTATTGATCTTAATACACCATTTTTTTCAGGAAAGATTCAAGCTTGTCTCCTTCCGAATCCAATTTGTGATTTAATACTTGGTCGCATACATGGTATTAAAGAGTGTACACCACAGCAAATTGCTGAATGGGAAGAGCGACATATTCAAACTGCAAATGCAGTAGTGACTAGAGCGCAAGCTACTAATATGTCGCATGATACACCTATGGAACCTACAGTTCATACCACTTGTGATGATGATGCTCCTATTTCACGGGAGTTGTTTGCAACATTGCAAAAGAATGATGATTCATTAAAAAAATTTTTTCAGTATGTGAACAAAAATAATACCAGCAACAAACTTGCAAAATCTAGACATGACTTTATACTTAAAAATGGGATTTTGGTTAGAGTAATACGAGAAAAGGATTCATCCTTATGTTCTCAGATTATAGTCCCATCCTGTATGAGATCTCGTATATTACGACATGCGCATGACTCGCAATGTGCGGGCCATATGGGTTTTTCGCGTACCAAATCCAGAGTGCTTTCGGCATTCTACTGGCCAGGCGTCCATAAGGACATCACTCTCTATTGTCGGTCCTGTTTGATATGTCAAGAAGTTAAGGTACGGGGTCCATTTCATGCGGCTCCTATTCAAGCTGCGGACATCCCGATTAGACCATTTGATAAAATGGCTATAGACATTATTGGTCCAATGCTTCCATCTGCTAGAGGGCATACGCATATCCTTACGTGCATTGATATGTGCACTCGCTGGCCTGAAGCCATCCCTCTCAAGAACACTTCATCTGCCAGTGTAGCAGAGGCATTGATGTTAATCTTCTCACGCATTGGTTTTCCACGGAAAATCTTGTCGGATCATGGGGTTCAGTTCATTTCTGAATCCATGTCTCAAGTTATGAAGACATTAGGTATAGACAGATCTCTAAGTTCTATTTATCATCCGATGTCAAATGGGTTAATTGAGCGTCTAAATAGGACACTCAAGCAGTTGTTGGGTAAGATGACTCAAGACCATCCCCAAGACTGGGATCGGGTCCTACCCGCTTGTCTCTTTGCGTATCGCGAAGTACAAAATCAAGCAACGGGGTTTTCTCCATTTCAACTTGTTTTCGGCATGCAACCACGCGGTCCGATGTCGTTAATCCACGACTTATTGGTTGACGAGAATATTGAAGAGGAAACTCAATCCTCTTATGAGTATGTGATCTCTCTGAGAAAGAGAATCATAGATGCTTGTAGATTAGCTACTGCATCATCCGAACAAGCCAAAGAAAAAGCTCGTCTATTTGCAAACAAATATAGACGTCTTCGCCAGCTCATACCTGGTGATGAAGCTTTTGTATTACTCCCTGCGCATAATAATCGTCTTTTAATTACCTGGAGAGGTCCTTTCAGGATCATCTCAAGAATATCCGATGTCGACTACATCGTTGATGTTAATGGTAAACATAAAACCTTCCACATTAATATGTTGAAGGAATATTACTCACGTCCTGATTATCTACAATCAGTGTTCCAAGCAACTGACGATCCTACACCTCCTATTCAACACTATTCTAGTTTGTCAGTCATCCAAGAAGAGGAATCTTCTTTCGATGATGTACAACTACCAATACCAGTTGTACCACTCCATTCCACTGAGAAATGGAATGATGTTACTATCTCATCTACTCTTACTGATGATCAACGTCAGCAAGTCTCTAATATTCTACACACGTATGAGGATGTCCTCACTGACATCCCAGGTCATACGTCAGTCATCCAACATGACATTATTCTGACTGACGATACACCGATTCGAGTTCGCCCATATCCTATTCCTTTACACTTTCGTGATAAGGTTGATAAGGAATTGGATGAGATGCTTCAATTAAATATAATTGAACCATCTTCATCACCATATTCTTCTTCTATGGTAATCATTAGGAAGAAGGACAACAATATACGTCTTTGCGTAGATTACAGGAAATTAAACAAAGTTACAAAATTCGATGCGGAACCATTACCTCTTTTAGACGACTTATTAGAGAAATTATCTCATGCCACATTCTTTTCGAAATTTGACCTTTCAAAGGGTTATTGGCAAGTGCCATTAACCCCTAAAGCAAAGCCATTCACCGCTTTCTCGACGCCACGGGGTCTTTTTCAATGGAATTTTATGCCATTCGGTCTAATGAATGCGCCAGCTACCTTTGTACGCATGATGCGCCGCATATTGTCTCATCGTCCCGATGTCATTACTTATATAGATGACATCTGTCTTTTCAGTGACTCTTGGGATGAACATATTCAGGGTTTAAAATCTTTACTTTCTACCTTACGGGATTATAACTTAACAGCGAAACCTTCAAAGGCTTTTGTCGGTTTTCATGACATCTCATTTCTTGGTCACCGTATAGGTCGCGGTTTAATGTATACAGAAGACAGTAACGTCTCTAAAATTTTAAACATCTCAGCACCTAAGACAAAAAAACAAGTGAGGTCGCTCTTAGGACTAATACAGTTCTATTCTAAATTCATCCCTCATTTGTCTACTATAACTGCACCTCTTTCTTCGTTACTAAAAAAAGGCACAACTAATGTAATAAAGTGGTCGCAGGATCATCAAACGGCTTTAGATTATATAAAACAATTTTTTTCAAATAAGCCTTTTTTAAGGTTGCCTAACAAAGATCTCACCTTTGTTCTTCGCAGTGATGCTTCTTCCTACGCTATCGCGGCAGTTTTGATGCAGGAATACGGAGGCACCTTATTTCCGGTTATGTACGTATCCAGAAAGCTTACGACGAGCGAGATGAAGTATTCCGTTCTGGACAAAGAGCTCCTCGCTCTTGTCTGGTCAATCACAAAACTGGATCGTTATCTCCTCGGATCACACTTTGTGGTGGAATCCGACCAGAAAGCTCTTACAGCACTGAACACAGGGAACGTGAAGTCATCAAAGTCAGCGCGTTACGCTATTGCGCTTCAACCGTTCCATTTTGAGATACGAGCTATTCCTGGAGTACAGAATGTGTTTGCAGACTGTCTTTCAAGATGCCCTAGTGAACATGTCGAAATTAAACCACTTCCAGATGGTGAAACGTCCTCACAGAAACATGAATAACTTTGTACATGGTCACTGATTATACATCTGTGGAGACTATGTGTAGTTCTGCAGTATTCGTATATATATAACTTTCAGAATATACTTACGTATGGATTATAACATTATTTCTTGTGAAGTAACGTTTTGTTAGAACGGGAACAGTGATATTAAAGTAACATTTTTTTTTAGTATGGAAACATTGGTAAGAGTGACAAATAGACATTCACTATTGTTATGGAACAGATTACACTACATATCGTGTTCGTAAACTTATTTCAGGCATGGTACATTGAGAACATATTCTTGTCGATTTAACTAGTTCTAAAAGAATATTAACAATGAGTGAAATTGAAATCACTTAGAATAAATTAGTAATTAGTTATTTGTTCATAAATTAAGTACTATTAATTAGTATAATTCAATTTAATCAATTTGATTGATTATAAATCACACATCTACTAACTTTATTAGTGTTTCGCAATACGTGTATTCACGTATCCCACTACATGATATCTCACTTTTAGATAACTAGTCAAACTTACTAGTGTTAGGAAATAGTAAGTGCGTTGCTTCTTAAAGTGTTTAATTATGCTTTGTTTCATTTTGCATGTTGTATTTTAAAATTTTCTGTTTTATTGATTCTTTTATCATTGATCATCATCAGTGTTGCTGTTCATTTTCATTTTTGAAATCATATGTTTCAAATTTCTTTTAAAACAATTTTGTTGAATTTTATTATCATCTTTTTTTTATGGTTTATTTCATTTTCATTTTCAACTTCTTTTTACTTCGAATATTACCACATCGTTCCAAAGTAGGTCGATGGTGGATGTGTGCTTTAATGCATACTATCATTTAGTTATATTGTTTTCATTTAATATTCTTTTCTTAATATGATATAATTTTATGCATGTCATAAATCTTGTTGTAGTTTTGACTCACCTCTCTCGAGTAATTAGTTCGAAAAAAATTAATAGAATTAATTTTTTTAAGGGGAGGTGATAAGGGAGCTGTTACGTACATTTATTACCTACGGGGGTAGTCTTCGGTCCTGCCAAATGTACGCACCAGTTTTATATAGTTATATTATTTGTGCGTTCGACTGATTCACGCACTGACGTGCACAATGCTGTGTGAGTTGCTTTGGACGCACGTGTAACCTAGTTGAGTAGTTTCTGACGTCATGTAAGGGGCAGCTCGGACCATATTTATGTCCGCTGTGTTATCCTTTGATTTTGGCAAAATGTGAAATAGCCATCAGTTGTATTCGTATCTATTGATCTTCATGGCGAAGTCAATAGTGGAAGTATAAAGTAAGTGTCGCCCCATTTCTTATGGCATGTTTATTTATGTACATTAAAGTATCAGGCCGCTCCTATTAATGGTCTAGCGGGAATTCATCGTAGATGACATTCCTAGAATTGGACACACGGAGTCGATAGCCTTTGAATCTTTTCGTAGAGGGAGAATACCTACAAGAAATCAAGTTAATGAATTTATATGCTTCACATGTTTAATATGCTGTTACTACAATGCCAGAAGCGTGGCATAGAATGGGAGAGGTTAGTCAACTGGAATCTCTAACCTGTTCGTATTATCATGTATGACTTTGTTTGAAAACTATATACTATATCTAACGGGATGTATGGAGAAAGTCTGGGATTATGAAGTATGATATGGAAGAATTTTATCCTGGAGTATGAATACGTTACCATGATGTACGTCCTTGAAGGAAGGTCAATGGACTTGAATGAGCGGAATAGTATATGGTAACAGTTTTGTGATCCTCAGTCACTTGAGTCAGAGGACTTTATTAGTAGAGAATCTTCAGGAACTTTAAAAGTAATTATCAACATGTTGACGTATGATTTCTGCGCCTGTGACGATGTTAGTCTTGTCCACTCCGTATGTGCTGTGTTGAATAAAATCTATGTACAGTCACCACCGACTTCTGTACTGCCAGTACTTGCCCAGTTCACCCAGTTCAATACTACTTGTTGAAGTTCGTTTGAAGAATATTGTTGACATTCGTTCATTTTAACCATTCGCGTTTTAAGCTACCTCTTCACCGGTATAAACTGAACTCAACGATAAAACGGAGTCAACACTCTATTACGTCGGGTTATTAAGATATTTGTGAATAAATATATTTTTGGGAAACTGTTATTTGCTCCGTTTCATTTTTACTATATAACTTATTAAAAATTAATAAAAAGCAACACAATTCTACTTTTTATACTGCTAAAAGATGCATGACATATGTTACGCGATTTTTCAAATAGTTACTGTATTTTGAAATAATTCTGAGCAAAATATGGCTTCTAGAAGTTGTAGAAATTCGGCTGATCTGTTCTATTACGTGTGCGGATGTTTTACCGATCGTGTTGACCAGAAAAACTTTACACCATTACTAAAGAAAACATATGAACTTTATTTTGATTCGAAAGTTGATGATGCAAATAAATCTTGGAAGCCAAATGCAGTGTGTTCGATACATTGGCAGGTTGGTTACGAAAATCGCCGAAGCATAAGTCGATGCCTTTTGGAGTGCCAGTAATATGGCGTGAACATACAAATCACACTACTGATTGTTACTTCTGCTTGACAAATATCCATGGTTTCACTTTTAAAACTAGAAAGTCTGTGGTGTATCCAAATATTGAATCGGTTTCGAAACCAGTGCCTCATGATCCAATCACGTGTCCGATCCAAGTACATTCAGAACAATATCCGCTGGACGTGAATGAACCATCAGAAAGTGATAGTTTACCTGCTTTAGAAACTAATTCTGACTCAGGTTACATACCGGTGAATGATGGTGTTTACTTAATTAACCATTCAGAACTTTCAGATCTAATACGTGATCTCGCTCTTATCATAGGACAAGCGGAATTACTCGGTTCGCGACTCAAAGAATGGAATATTTTAGCGCCCAATACTCCGATATCTAAATTTCGTCATAGATACAGAGAACTTGTTCAATACTTTGAGATGGATGGTGACATTTGCTATTGCAAAGATGTAAACGGTCATGAGCACATAGTCAACGAATGGCGATTTTTCATCGATTCTTCCAAGACTAGTCTAAAAGCCGTGTTATTGCATAACAGAAATTTATTTTCATCAATTCCAGTCGCCTACTCTGTTCATATGAAAGAAACTTATGACAATATGGTTATACGTTTGGAAAAAATAAAGTACAATGACTACCAATGGCGGATTTGTGGAGACCTAAAGGTCATTGCAATTCTCACGGGCATGCAGACTGGGTATACTAATATTTGTTGCTTCCGATGTGAATGGTACAGCCGCAACAGACAAGAACATTATGCAAGAAAGGTGTGGCCTATCCGGGATCGTATGCAGCTCGGGCATAAAAATGTAATACACGAGCCATTAGTTAACAAAGACAGCTTCATTTTACCACTGTTACATATAAAGTTGGGGCTTATGAAGAATTTTGTAAAAGCGTTAGATAAAACGAGCAAAGCTTTCACTTATCTTCGAGAAAAGTTTCCGCAAGTTAGCGATGCAAAGATAAAGGAAGGTATCTTTGTAGGATCTCAGATTAGGAAAGTTATTGCAGACAAACAATTCGAGAACTTGTTACATGGTAGTGAACTTCGCGCATGGATGGCATTCAAATCGATCGTCGATAACTTTCTGGGAAATCACAAATCTGTCGACTATGTTGCATATTGTTAAGCAGTGCATAGATGCATACAGAATTTTGGGCTGTAACATGTCCCTCAAAATCCATTTGCTCGATTCGCATCTTGACTTTTTCCTTGACAACCTTGGCGAAGTCAGCGATGAACATGGAGAACGATTCCATCAAGATATCGCCGTAATGGAGTCAATGGATTATTGTTAGATGCTTCATCGCGATGTACCACATGCCATTCACCGACGAAAGTCGACTGCAAAGAAATTCAAGCCTACATAACTGTTATACTTCTTGTACGAATGATGTTGTAATACTGTATGCGTTGTTAAAAAACTTCAATTGCGTATTTTTAGAGATCCCGACCTGATAGAGAAAAACGGTTTGCAGATTTAAAAACAGCGCATTAAAATTGACCAGAAAAACATAGAAATGTTAGAGAAAGAAAAAAAAAGTTTTTTTTTGTTAGTCAGTGTTATTTTCAGTTCACTTAAGGCAGAATTGTAAATTTCATCGCTGTATTGCAAGTTTTCTATTGATTGTTCATGGCGAATTCATTGTAAAATACCTTCTGTGTGAAAGCCTCAGGGATAGTGGATCAGATACGTGGCAAAATACAACGATAATGTCTAATAAATATATAAGCGACGAAGGTGAACTGGACATACCAGCCTCCTGCAGTGTATTGTTGCAACGAACATCATGTGTTATTAAATCAAATGCCTAAAATGCTGCCTGAATATCGGATATCGGACACATTGAAGTGTTTTTAAGTTTCCAAAAGAAGTAGGGCCTTTAACGACGTGCAGTAACAACTACAAATAAAAACATTCAGCGGCTCTTGGGGTGGACGGTAAGGACACGCCCCAAACCGTCACTTTTGTATTACGCATGGGTGTAATTCAACTGGTACTCCTTGTTTTTGCCGCAAAAAAGTATTTTTATTCCATTTATAGTATGCCGGAACCTCATCATACCTTAAAGTCCTTGCAAAAGAATCCTCTGAGAACAATTTGAAAACAACCATCAAAGTAGTATCTTTGATGCCCCAATTCGCGGCATTGTTAGGGTTGAAATACAACCGTTGGCCATTTTCAAGATAGACAGCTTAATGCATAACTGTTGGTGATCTTTCACGTTTGTTAAACTAAAAATTTCTCCAAACCGCCTCTGAAATACTTATACAGCGTCCGGATTGGAATTGTTTTTTTCTCATCCTGGCTGTTGAGACCAAATGTGGTTTTGTTGCTACCCTGGTTAATATATTTGCTAACATATTTCGTAGAATTTACTGAACTGCAGTACTCAACGTTAATATGCGCGTCAAACGTTCTCAGTAAAACGGTGTTATATGGTATCACCCAACGATTGTCAATTTCCTGCATTCCTGGTCTTATCGACGCTACTCGGCCAGGTTCTCGTATTCGATGATTCGGGTATCCAGCATCGTTTGTAATGGTATTTACGTGAAAATGTTTCGGATACTTCTTGATGCATTTATGGGAGTCCATACATGGAGACTTTGCATTACAATGTGCACAAGGCCCATGTATCATATTCATAATAACAGTATCATACAATGTTAGATCAATATTCGTGTCTGGAAGTTCGGCACAAATCACTGAATCGATTTCTTCTGGTCGAATTTTGTTCTCAAGCCAAAGCAGTAAATGAAAATGAGGCACTCCACTGTATACATGAAACATCGAACTGTACCTAAAATGTTACCTTTCGTCGTCAGATTCATAAGATTCCGTATTTTCAGGTAACACATTCTTGTTTAGACGAAGCATCCTTTCAATTCTCAAGTCTGTGTGACGTCACCGATAGCGCTGCAGGCAGATCAATCTCCAAGGCAAAGATTGAGCTTCTCTTTGGATAATATGGCGCGTTCTATCTTCGGAAATTCGATCCTCTCTTTGAGCAGAATTATCTTTGGCTATCTGGGACATATGACGCTCCCTGTAGAAAGTAAGTCGGGCTTCTGTCTCTGCAGGTGTTTCATTAGCTCGTTGAACAGTATGGCGGGCCCTGACTTGAGAGAGACGAACATCTCTTTCAGAACGTGTCTCAATAGCTCTCTGAGAGACATGACGCTTCTTATCCACAGTTAGCCGAGTTTCTGTCTGTGTAAGAGTCTCATTAGATCTTTGGACAATGTGGCGGGTCTTATCTTGAGAGAGACGATCCTCTCCTTTTGCAGGGGTATCTTGTTTGTGGAATGGCGCTCACGATCTCTGAAGAAATATCCTCTCTTTCTGAACTCGTTTCGGCTTCCCTTCTTATTCTCATTATCTTTGCTCTGTTACTAGGTCACCCAAGTGATGACGTTCTTTTTGGTATTTTGATGTGCATAGAGTAAAGCTAAAATACAATTAATTTAAAGTACCTAACTAAGAATAAATACACCTATGTCTTAAAAATGACTGACAAAACTAAATCTACTATTTTTCCAGAAGTGGGATTATAATGCCTAATAGTGATCCCAAAATAAAAGACCTAAGTGCTTTTAAAAGAGGGAAACAAACCTCGTCTACGATAAAAATAAAGACAAAACCTTAATAAAGAAATGAAACAAAAATTGAAAATAATTATGAAGCAACATTTTATATCGTTAGTAAATGCTCTTTCCATCGATGTAATTTTTCTTTTGTACATCTTTAGGGGTTACGATGATATTCAACAGCAAACTGAACGTTACAAATGTCGCTGAAAATGAAAATGTAAAAACGTAAATTATGAGTTATCTATTGATCTAGGATATATGCCCTTGCAGACTTTTTTGTAGAACTATTAAACCCTAAAAGTAGCTCATAAATTGTTTCAATGTATCTCTTATAGTTTAGCCGCCGTATCGAATGTAATTTGAGGCATGCACAATTATTTTCTGAATTGCGCAAAATATTTCTTCACTGCTCAGCCTCCTGATGTCGTCCCGTGATGGTATATAGCTTAAAACGTTTCTAGAGAAATGACCTATATGCTGAAGAAAACCGCATCAACATCGGTTCAGCTGTTCTTGAGTTTTAAGGTAACAGACAGACAGAAAGACAGACGTTGCTTTTTATATATTTAGAGATTAAAAGAAACAGTAGGTAAACTTTTGGAAATGTTTGTAAATACTTGACCTTGTGTGTGAGTATTGATCATCATTGACTTAGTGGTTCATGGAAACGTCACGGTAGTTAGAGATGTTTGTAAATACTTGACCATGTGTGTGAGTATTGATCATCATTGACTTAGTGGTTCATGGAACTGTCACGGTAGTTAGAGATGTTTGTAAATACTTGACCTTGTGTGTGAGTATTGATCATCATTGACTTAGTGGTTCATGTAACCGTCATGGTAGTTAAAGATGTTTGTAAATACTTGACCTTGTGTGTAAGTATTGATCATCATTGACTTAGTGGTTCATGGGACCGTCACGGTAGTTAAAGATGTTTGTAAATACTTGACTTTGTGTGTGAGTATTGATCATCATTGACTTAGTCGTTCATGGGACCGTCACGGTAGTTAGAGATGTTTGTAAATACTTGACCTTGTGTGTGAGTATTGATCATCATTGACTTAGTCGTTCATGGGACCGTCACGGTAGTTAGAGATGTTTGTAAATACTTGACTTTGTGTGTGAGTATTGATCATTATTAACTTAGTGGTTCATGGAACTGTCACGGTAGTTAGAGATGTTTGTAAATACTTGACTGTGTGTGTGAGTATTGATCATTATTAACTTAGTGGTTCATGGAACTGTCACGGTAGTTAGAGATGTTAGTAAATACTTGACTTTGTGTGTGAGTATTGATCATCATTGACTTAGTGGTTCATGGGACCGTCACGGTAGTTAGAGATGTTTGTAAATACTTGACTTTGTGTGTGAGTATTGATCATTATTAACTTAGTGGTTCATGGAACTGTCACGGTAGTTAGAGATGTTTGTAAATACTTGACTTTGTGTGTGAGTATTGATCATCATTGACTTAGTGGTTCATGGAACCGTCACGGTAGTTAGAGATGTTTGTAAATACTTGACTTTGTGTGTGAGTATTGATCATTATTAACTTAGTGGTTCATGGAACTGTAACGGTAGTTAGAGATGTTTGTAAATACTTGACTTTGTGTGTGAGTATTGATCATCATTGACTTAGTGGTTCATGGAACCGTCACGGTAGTTAGAGATGTTTGTAAATACTTGACCTTGTGTGTGAGTATTGATCATTATTAACTTAGTGGTTCATGGAACCGTCACGGTAGTTAGAGATGTTTGTAAATACTTGACCTTGTGTGTGAGTATTGATCATCATTGACTTAGTGGTTCATGGAACCGTCACGGTAGTTAAAGATGTTTGTAAATACTTGACCTTGTGTGTAAATACTTGACCTTGTGTGTAAATACTTGACCTTGTGTGTAAATACTTGACCTTGTGTGTGAGTAATGAGTATTATTACCAGTCGGCAGAACATCACAGCAGGAAGCAATACAACAAACAACCTGCTCGTCTGAGAACCAACAGACGATTTCTTGGAAAAGGTCCATCTGTGTTCTTTTCCAAGCATCGACGGATCTAGCTAAGTTACCTGTTTACTTGTTCCGAAGTTTTGTTAATTCTTTATTTTCGTTTCGTTGATTATTTTCTCTCTTGTTTCGGTATTTCTTTCAGGTTTTACGATTTTCTTGTATTATTATTGTTCATTTTTTGCTGATCACTGTGGGTGTTTACTTTTTCCATCTGCTTGTATCGCTCATTTGGTGTATGTTTCTCATCATCGTATGTTTTTATAGTACCTATATGTAATTCCTGTCCTTGTCACCTGTTTGTAACTGTGGCTGACGAAGGATAAAACACGAAACGTCCCTTGTTTCATGTGGTAAAGTGACATCTGTATGGACAACAGTTCAAATAGCCCACCTTTTAAAAATTCAGAACGATAGAGATAAAAGAATATAGGGATAAAATAAGGAAGTTGCGTGAAACGTTGTCTCCTACGCCTGCAAATAGAACTAGATTTTATAATTCGTCATTGAGACACTACCGTAACAGTTTTGAGAAAAACAAGGCTTAGCATTCAGAGCAAGAGTGTAAGAAGAAAACGGGGAAGGAATACGCGAAGGCATAAAAGTGAGAGAGTAAATGCTGCAATTTGACGCGCGTTTGGTTTTTTTCTGGCCTCGCGAACCGAAAACGATAGTGCATGCCAATGTCGTAGCATGTTGGAAAAACGATGTCGCAAGTTTTGCAGACTCCCTTCGCTCGACACTCAGTTCAATGTATATATCCACGCTGTTGGACGCGACACAGCCCAAAAACACACACACACACTCGTATTTCGGGCTAAAAAGTAGCGATATTGTAACATACGGCCAACGCGTGGTCGCAATTCTGTGAGGGAATTGACATTTTGTGGTTATATAATTGCTGGGACTATGTGATTGTTTTACAATCACTAAAGGTTTTGAAGCGTTTGAGTTGAGCTAAGCTAAAGACGGATTGTTCTGATTTTTAAAATTAAGTTAACTACGTCTCATCTCAAAATTGTCTTCAGGGACGGAGTTTGTTGTTAGAGAATTAACATTTTAGGAAGAAAAAAAAATTATTTTTTTTCCATTTTAAATTGGTTTAATATAAATTTTTCTCTACTGTGAGTAAGAGTAGATTCTTTTCTAGTGTAACTTACCATTTTAGTGGCATAGTCGCTTGCGTTAAGAGTCTTAAGTGACAATAATAGCAGCGATAAGTTTGCACATTTCAAGTAGGAGGTAACACAATTAAATTTATACTTTAAGTTTTTTTTCTCGTAGCGAGTTTGAGTTTTTTTCCCCTTCTTGTTCCATCTTAATATTCTCTAGTCTTAGAAGCATCCAGTTCTTTGGTATGGCAGAGAGAATTAGGATAAGATCCATTTTGAGACAGGAGGCGAAGGACTCACGATTAGAAGGAGAAGCCGCGAACCTGTTTGTCAACAAAGAACTTGAAAGGTATGATGCGGAGCAAGAGAGAGCAGAGAGGAAAGAAGCGCATGATAGAGCAGAGAAGAAAGAAGCGGAAGAGAGGGCAGAAGCTAGGAAGAAAGAAGCGGACGATCGTCAATTGGAGCAGAAGAAAATTGAGGCAGAGATGGACGACCGCAGGGAAAGAGAGAAGGAGAGACAACGCGAAGAGAGAGACAAAGAAAGACAGCATGAATTGGCGCTTAAGGCTTTAGAGAGTCGGGGGGCCTCTACTTCGAATAACGGAGAGCCGTCTTCGCCCCAGTCACAGTCAATGGATCTCTCCAGCACTCAGTCTGCCCAATTAACTGCGATGTCTTTTGCTTTAGAGTCTTTTCCTAGTCCCAATGAGAAAATTGACAGCTATCTAGAAAAATTCGAGAGGCTCGCAAATCTGTATGGGTTGGAGAGTTCCCGCTGGGCACTTAAACTCTCAACGTCACTGAAAAGTACTGCTTATGACGTATATACAAAGCTGGGAACCAACCAACATGATTACGACATGCTGAAAAAGGCCTTGCTAGAGCGATTTGAGATGACCGCCCGAAAATTTCTGCAAATGTTCAGAAACAGCCGGAAAGAGAGCACGGAAACATTCCCGCAGTTCTCTTCACGTCTCCCGGGCTATTTGACAAAGTGCATTGAATTATCTGACCTACCTCTTACATATGAGGGACTACTTGAACTTGTTCTTGTTGAACAGATAAAGTCAACTTTGTCAAACGAAACCCGTAGATTTTTGGCTGAACAGGGCGCAGTCAGGCTTGAGGACATACTCAATAAGGCAGAACGCTATACCAATGCAATGGCCGAACTTCCCAGCACAAAACGTAAACCCACAGATGAGCCATCTCGAAAACAAAATCTAGAGCAGTCATCCTATTCTTCCAATCCTTCTCAACATTATAACCAACGAGAAAGTAATAACCAGAGACCTCCCCGGGAAAAATCGAAATTCTACAAAACCCTATATCCCCAAAATAATACTTCTGATCACACCACCAAGCCTACGTGGCAGCGCGGCAACCTAGGTCAAGGAAAAGGAAAGACACCTACAGCAGGAACGTCTGATCAGGGCAAGCAGACCGGGCCTAACCGCGTTGGATGTTTGCATACAGCCTCGAAAGGTAGAGTCAATGTCAGTGATTCTCAACCTGAGGGGGACCGACCCTCAACTCGAGGAACTGTAATTTTGAATGGTACCTCAACCACTTGTCTCTTTGACACTGGATTAAGTTTTAGTTGTATTGTTGCTAGACACCTAGTCAAACCAGGTCAGGAGACAGAGGAAACCGTCAAACTTAGTGGAGTTTTTAAGAGTGATGCGCCCAGGACGCTGTCTATCGCACTGGTAGAAATACACTCTGACTTTGTCAGAGGTGTTATTAAAGCGGCCATAATGGATGATCCGCTCTACCCAGTTATTTCTGGGATGTAGATATGTGTTTATTGGGAGACCAAAGGAGCCGATTGTGGCAGCGGTAACCACAAGAGGGCTAGCCAAGAAGGAGAAGGATCCTGCGCCAAATTTGTTGCCGAATGAACTGAAGGAGGCGCAACAAAAGGACCCTACTCTGGAGCTCTGCTTTAGAAAACTGCCCATGGCTAAGGACCCCAGACACAACGGAGACATCTTTTCTAAGGACGGCATATTGTATCGTAGAACGGGCAACTCAAACACGGGGAATAACCAGCTCCTAGTACCGACGCAGTACAGAAGCCAGATCTTAGAAATGGGGCACTCTCTTCCCTTTAGCGGACATATGGGACAAAACGCCACTATTCAGCGAATAAAAACCAACTATTGGTGGCCAGGAATGAACTCTGACACTATCAGGTATGTGAAATCCTGCGCCCAGTGCCAACGGGTAGCACCCAAGCACTTGACACCCCCAGTACCCATGGGGCAAATGCCAATAGTAGGTACTCCATTTGAACGGGTTGCTGTCGACATCATTGGACCTTTGGAAAGGACCAAAAGAAGGCACAGGTTCATCCTGACCTTAGTCGACACTTGCACAATGTGGGCCGAAGCTGTACCGCTACCATGCATAAATTCCAAGCATGTCGCAGAAGCCCTCGTGCAAATCTTTACACGGTTGGGATTCCCTCAACAAGTTTTGACGGACAATGGATCCCAATTCCGTGGCCTGTTAATGGAGGAGATCTTTAAGATCTTGAGGGCCAAACACATCCACACAAGTCCCTACTATCCGGCCGGAAATGGGCTCGTGGAACGTTTTAATGGCACCCTCACCACCATGTTACGTAAGATGGGACAGGAGAAACCGGAAGATTGGGACCTATATATATATGCTGCCTTATTCGCCTACCGAGAGGTACCCCAAGCGTCTACGGGATTCGCGCCAGCTACACTTTTATTTGGCAGACCTATTAAGGAGCCACTAGAAGCCTTACTTCAGTCCCTGACAGACCAAAAGGCTGACGAGACAGTCGTCTCTGCAAGCAAGTATATATCTGAGCTCAAGGATAGGCTAAAGCTAGGATGGGATCTAGCTACTACCAACCTTACAAAAGCCCGCACTAAACATGCTAAAAGATACAACAAAGCTGCAAAAGAGAGAGAACTACAACCAGGGGAGAAAGTTTTGTTGCTACTTCCAACCGGAAGCAATAAACTTTGGAGCGGATGGCAAGGGCCGTTTACCGTCCTTAAAAAGATCTCACGTACCAATTACAAGATCTTCATCAAAGGAAAGGAGAAGGTCTTCCACATAAATCTGCTTAATAAATATTTGGAAAGACCGGTGCCATCCTCCGAGCATCTCCTGTCCGTCGCCATTGCAACGTAAGACGAGGAAGATGATGATGGTTGCATGGAGTATCCATTGCAACCCACAGAATCCTTTAAAGATGTCAAGTTCGGCGACAATCTCTCACCAGAACAACAAACAGAAACCAGGGTTCTACTAAAACAGTACAGTGCAGTCTTAACGGATGTACCTGGTCGAACAAATCTCATTGAATTTGATATGAAATTCACAAACAAGACCCCTGTTCGAACCAGAGTTTACCCCATACCATACCCTAAAGCTGATGCACTTCGCGGAGAAATAGACAAGCTGCGTCAAGCAGGAATTATCAGTGAGTCTACATCTCCTTACAGTTCCAGTGTAGTGCTGTTGCAGAAGCCCAATAAGGAAGTTCGGCTGTGTATAGATTACCGGCTGCTAAACGCTGTAACGGAATTCCAGCCCGAACCTCTCCAAACTGTTTCTGAGTTGTTCACCAAGCTCAGCAAAGCAAAGATTTTCTCCTAGATTGACCTCAGTAAAGGTTATTATCAGATACCAGTCAAGGAGGAAATTAAACCTTTGTTAGCTTTCAGCACTAGTGAAGGACATTACACATTCAATGTGATGCCGTTCGGATTGATTAACGCACCAGGAGTGTTCACCAGGATGATGATGAAGCTTCTAGAACCTTTGCAAAGTCCCCATATCCATAATTTCATGGATGACATATTAATTGCATCGGAAACCTACGAAGAACATATTGCTACGGTTGCTATGCTCCTCAGGAGACTACAGGAAACGGGTCTCACAGCCAGACCTAGCAAATGTCTCATCGGGTGTGAACAGTTAGGCTTCCTGGGGCATACTATTTCTCACGGATGTAGTTGGCCTATTAAGAAGAACGTGGAGAAAATAGCTGCAGCCAAAAGACCCCGAACGAAGAAAGACGTACGTTCCTTCCTATCATTATGTGCATACTATCAGAAGTACATCCATAACTTAAACGGACTGACAGCACCTCTGACTGACCTCACCAAGAAAGGTTGTCCTGATAAGGTCATGTGGAATCAAAAGTGCGAACATGCATACAGCACTTTGAAAGGACAGTTGTCGGCATACCCCATCCTAAGGTTACCTGACCTTAAGAAACCTTTCGTACTGAGAGTTGACGCATCAGGTCACGGCATCGGCTCAACATTGCTGCAAGCCGAGGACAGTGACCCGAACATGCTATTCCCAGTAGCTTACGGCAGTCGGAAACTGAACAAAGCGGAACGCAACTACAGTGTCGTTGAAAGAGAATGTCTCGCTCTGATTCATGGCATCAGACGCCATCATGAGTTTCTGTATGGTACTTCTTTCACGGTGCAAACAGACCATGCTCCATTAGCTTTCCTGGGTGCCAATAAGGAATTCAAAGCAAGGATAATGCCTTGGGCCTTGCTATTGAGTGTTTATTCGTTCAAAGTAGAATATATTCCAGGAAAACAGAATGTCGGAGCTGAGTTCTTGAGTAGAAACTGGACCACGGAGGAAGAGGAGAAAATCGACGATGCCAATCATCCAAAAGCTACCGATCAGGGCAGCTTCATTGTCATAAATGAAACATGAAAACGAGTTTCCATGTCTCAAAAGTGGGGACGATTGTGACGTACGTCTAAGTATGACAAATGAATTTCCTTGACTCGATGGATTATAACAGAATATTGGCCTCTCATAACTTTAGAACCCCTGATCATCTATTGTATTTTTAACCTTCATGCAGCATTTCCACGAGAACTTTACAAGCTGGATCATTAATATGTAGCCTGCTATCTTCTGTGAACTTTTGAGATCGCATGGCCTTTGATGGGAGGTTAAATCACGCCCACGACCATCTCTGAGAACGATTTATAGCAATCTTTTCCTTAACGCCGGCCCAAAAGAGGACGTGGCCAGAGACTCACTCCTGTTTCTAGAGCAATTAACAGCAGTTCATTTTCTTACCTGGCTGTCGCCCCGCCTGGTGGGAGTTGCCAAAGCTTCTCAGAACAGCGGTACCATCAAAGACAGGCTGATCTTCAGAATTCAACGTGGAGCGGTATACGATCTAAAGAAATCAGGGAACTCTCAGCTAACGTAGTTAGTTTCTCGAGAATTTTTCGCACCCTCATGCGAGCAGCCTGAGACGAAGAAGATCGGTAGACCGGAGAAAACGGAGGAAACACAGCGGTTAACACAACGGCGTTGTACCTCGGATTTGCTATACTTCAAGAAGGGTGTGAAAATCCAACACGTCCCATTTAAGTTACATTCGAGATGTATAAATAAAGAACTCCAAAAACTGCATTTTATCGTTCGTTCTGACAGAATCCTAGTTTCACTAGCATATAGCCTAGTCGGATTCCTGCTAGATTTCATCTACCTTTGTTGACTTTTGGAGTGTATTCTTCCTGCGCAGACGGTAATTTATACATAAGCTTCGAGTGATCAGTGGTCTAGTTATTTCAATTTATTTCAATGGATTGTGGTGTAAATTTAACCTTATTAAATAAACCCATTTTCAAAGTTCTAGTGCAAACTAAATGTTACTTCTAAAAGTATTTCCTAATACAATTGACGCGTAAATTAATTTTGCAGACGTTAAAGAGAATTACAACTAGTAAATCTAGTTTAGTTCTGTATAGATAGATGTGCTTTTAATTATTTTTAACTCACGGGGAGTTTTCCTGATTTGTTAAATTGACGACGCTAATAAAGTAAATAGGCTAACTGTAATTTATCGCGTGTCAGTTTATAATATGATTTGTAATGCATTTCTTGTTTTGATTATCTTTCATTCAGAACGATTATTCAACCTGCGTCCCAGCAATTATTAATTATATACAGAGTTCTGCCAACTCAATTCGATAACTCCAATAACATATGAACTTTTTTAAAGCTAAACTTGTGGCGACCTGTAATGGGCCCCGCTCCTCTGAATTTAACTGAGAATAAAGCCACCCAAGAAACACTTTTAAAATACTAGTTCATATAGTCCTTAAAGTAAACTGGAAGCAGAACATATTTTATTCACTGCCTTATTTGTGAGGAAGAACATAGATCTACCTGAACACTGTCTGTCAAGTATATTCAGTGGATTTTACCCACCCCCGAAGAAGAACTTACCTCAGTGTTTTTAACTTGTGACAGTACGGAAAAAGAAAGTTATCTCTACCAGCTGTGCCCATTTTAGGAACCACACCATACCTCACGCCTAGCCAAGTGCCTGTGCCATTCATTAGGAACTTTATCTAAACCAACAGTAGCCTTTACGCTTCACCGGCTGGCGATTTTTTGAGACTATTTGTTACCTCGTTAAATCTGGGGCCTGACACGGAAGAAATAAGAAGACCAGTCCATTATTCCACGGTATTAGCTGCTGTGGTAAATAAATCCTAGAGTGCCAGAATTCACCATTTTGGTAAGTCTGCGTGTGTGTCTGTGGGATGGCCAGCCCTAGTGTGTTTTTTTGAATGAAAGGAGATTTAATCTTTTCTTTCATCATCATGTGACGTATTCTTTCCAGAACGTTGTCTCCATTACAGCTGCTCTGAACGCATCACGATTCTGGGCAAGTCGACCTGCATCAGCCAAAGACAAGTTCAGACTCTCTGTGATGTCCTGGGTCCACCGTCGTCTAGGTCGACCCCTTCCCCTTTTTCCAGGGACCATGCCTTCCATCACTGTTTTTTCCAGACTATTATGTCTTTTTATATGACCGAAAAATTTCAGCTTCCTTATTGCGATGGTATTTAGGAGCCAATGTTCCTGTACATTTAGTGAGTGCAGTACTTCTCTGTTGGTCTTTTTTTTTCTGTCCAGGGTATTCTCAACATCCTTCTGTAGCATTTCATTTCGAATGATGTAATCTTTTTTGCAACTGTTTTATTGAGTGTCCAAGTCTCGCAGCCGTATGTTGCTACTGGGAATATACATGCTCTGATCAGTTGTAACTTTGTTTCTTTAATCTTTTCTTTACCCTTTTAATTAGTTCGACCTAGTATTAAGGTGCATTATATTCCTTGTACGGGACTTCTCCTAGCGGGATTGTGTAACTGTGTTCATTCCCCCCTCCCGTAAAATTTGTTGATTAAAGGGAGACATTTGAGAACCCTAGCTTTTCCTCTACACCCCCCCCCCTTTTCTGTAACCCCTTGCCTCAGAGTAATAAATTTACCAGTTGGGTAAATTGCCTATCTCTGATCACCCCCCCCCCCCTTTCTTGTCATTTGGACCGGGTCTTGTCTGTTAGTAAATACAAACGGGAAACGGTGGATGGGATATTTCTCCTCAAACCCCCCTCTTCCCTTGTCATATTTGTATTCTGTAACCTTTGATTTTTGACTGTAAATGTATAATTATTTGTGACTGATTTATGATAATAAAGGTATTAATCTTTATTTGTGTTGGTTGTCGGCTGGCCCAAAACTCCAAACATTTCCCATCTGTGTAGGCTGTATTCATGTACGTTGTGCGACAGAATCACCAAATCGGTGAGTGCGCCTGAGCGACTGGAACTGTCAAACAATCGTTTGTTCAGAAGAGAGGTAGGAATAGTCTGTGAGAAACAGATATTGTCGTAATAAGAGACTGTCCTTGCTCTTCCCCGCGCTTGTGAATCTACTACCTCATTCTCCTAAATCTTTATTCTCACAGAGCCTTCAATATCACTCTACACTCTAAAGGGACCAATATCCATCAGAACCCTCTCAGATAAAAATTACGACATGGTCCCTGGAAGAAGGGGAAGGGGTCGACCTAGACGACGGTGGACCTAGGACATCACAGAGAGTCTAAACTTGTCTTTGGCTGATGCAGGTCGACTTGCCCAGAATCGTGATGCGTTCAAAGCAGCTATAATGGAGACAACGTTCTGGAAGAATACGTCACATGATGAGATTATTGAATATGTATGACAATTATGTGGGTAGAAGTTTATCTAGAGGGAAGTCAACATCAAACTTTGTGTTGTCTCACAGAGTTGTTAGGAAATATATTAACATGTTGTAGAAAAGCCAGACAGGCTTTCTGACATAGTGGGAGAAAGTAAAATTAAATATTAAATGGGAAATTGTTGTACAGTATTATGACATAAGACCAGGAAAACCACTGGCCGTCGTCTTCAGCAAGTCACCGTGATTGTACATGACTTGATATTATTAACTTAAAATGTTTCCTTTGTCAAGGAAAGTGTCAAACTATAGTTTGAAGTTTATTTGACCATGAATGGGGTAACAAACCAATTAAGAACGCTAACTAATTGCTTAGTTACCATGCTGAGTCTGAATATGATTGAAAAATGTTTATTAGTTAGAGAAAGAGAGAGTATATCAGAGGTTGAGTAGGACGCATTTATATCGTTCCAGTGTTTCATCTATGACTCAAAGTGAGTCCAGGTCAACCTATACCTGTATATACTTCTGCATCTAAATAATTGAGGCAGTATCGACTGTGTGCCTCCTTGTTATATTTCAAGAGCAGAATCCTGACTTGGGAGTGGAAGCTGGTGATGTGAACATAATTCATCCTGTACACCAGAAAACACTAAGTTAAGAAATCGTCTCCGGGCACTTGATATATCAAACTCAACTACTCTCATTTCCCAATTGTGTATTAGATCATTCAGATTATGATGAAGACAGTCGTTCTTTCAATCAGTACCCATTCATAGGAGCAAGAGTAAATTGACACTGTTCCAGATTGACATATTTAATTAAAGTTGTGAAAAATAATATACTCAGTTATAAATTGAATCAATTTTATGTAAATACTTTGAATTATCATTATTGAGTTTCAATAATCCAGTATACACAAAATTGTGATACTGGAACAATAAATTGTAAAAAAGATTTCACATTTTAAACTGAACTCTGGGTGTTGTTAATTACTTATCATAAAGTTCTTAGGTGTATTTGTTGTCATTTTTTAACAGCACATTTTACATTACCCTAGACACTAGCCAGATAACAGACATACACCATTACTATACTTAGGATAAAATACGTCGCACGTTGAGGTCGTAAAGTGGTAGCAGAAAGGCGCCCTGAGAACACAAACCCTATTATCTATTAGACTCAGGGGCCTTCACAGCTTGACCTCACATCTGCATAAAATTCACATTTTACCAATTAACATCAAAATCCACCACATTTCAAGTGAACCGTTATTTGTATAACTGATTCAATACCGTTTTATTGGTTATATACTTATATTCCTTACCAGTTTTACAGCAGCCCCTTAATTTATTTACTTACACGGTAAGTACTTATGTCTGCGTGAAAGACAAGATGAACTTTTATTCCATTTAGAAACATGTATAAATCACGTCCAATATAAAAATAAGAATCTACAACTCAAATGTCAAGGTAGTTCTTATACATGGCTTTGAAACGTGGCGAGCAATAAAAAATACTTACTTACTTAGTCGTTCCCCTTCTACCGTGAGGTGTAGAGGTTTGGAAGAGAGAGCACCAGACTATCCTCTCGGCTGTCTTCCTCCTGGCCTGGTTCCATTCTAGTCCTCGGTCCTTCAAAGATTGTCTAATGTTGTCCTCCCAGCGGACTCTGGGTCGTCCTCGGGGTCTGGATCCTTGGCTCTTTGTTTCCCATGCTTGTCGTGGTATCCGATCTTCTCCCATTCTGCAGACATGGCCTAACCTTCTTAATTGGGACTGTTCTACTTGGGTCTGCAGGGGGTAGGATTTAAGGCCTTGACGTATCGTCTGGTTGCGTACCATGTCTCTTCTTGTTACTTCAACCACCTTCCTCAGATACCTCATTTCTGAGATTTGGATCTGGCTGTTATGGGTTGTAGTCATTGCCCATGACTCGCATCCATATTTCAAGACTGGGACATAGGTGGAGATGAATACAGCCATCTTCGTTTTCTTACCAACCTCTCTCTTGCTGAGGAATCCTCGATTTATAGCCTGAAAAAGTCTCCCAGATGCTGCTTTTCGAGTGGCCAACTCTTCTTTGATGCCTCCCTTTCGGTCTTTAATAGCTCCGAGGTGTTTAAAGTGGTCGACCTGCTCCAGGACCTGTTCTCCCAGCTTAATCTGATGTCTTCTTTCTTCTCGTGATATCACCATGGATTTTGTTTTAGAGCTGCTTATGACCATCCCTCTCTTTTCCAGCTCTTCCTTCCAGACTTGCAGGTTGGATTGGAGATATGCCTCTGATTTAGCAATCAGGGCAACATCATCAGCAAATGCCAGCTCCGAAATATAGACCTGTCTCATCTTCCAGTACCCCACTGAATACTTTCTTGTTCTCTCCTTACATGCCTTGATGACATCGTCCATAAGGAGAATGAAGAGGTAAGGTGATAGGATATTACCTTGTCTTACACCAGTGGTGGTCCTGAACTCTTCTGACTTATGGTTTGCTGTCCTCACATAATTTCTGCAAGACTTGTAGAAGCTCTGTATAGCATGAATCAGAGGTGCTGGAATATTCTTCCTTGCCAAACAGTCCCAAAGTTTGCTCCAGGGGACCCTGCCAAACGCCTTTTCCAGATCTATGAAACAAAGATGCATCTCACTCTTATACTCAAGGGCCTTTTCACTCAGCTGTCTGAGTGTGAAGATTAGGACATGAGTACTTCGGTTTGCTCGGAATCCGCACTCGACCTCATCCAATTGTGGCTCAGCTAGGCGTCGGAGTCTCTGCTCTAGGATTCTATAGTAGATTTTACCAGGGACACTGAGAAGGGATATGCCTCTATGGTTTCCACACTGTCGATTGTCACCCTTTTTGAAAATTGGTGTTATGACGGCAATCTCCCAATTCTTTGGTATGGTCTTGTTGTACCACGCTGCCTGTAAAACCCTTAAGAGTAATAGGTCGCATGATGCTCCCATGAACTTAACCATTTCTGGTGTTATACCATCATGCCCTGCTGCTTTGCCCATCTTGATTTTCTCCAGTGCTGCCTTTTATTCCATTTAGAAACATGTATAAATCACGTCCAATATACAAATAAGAATCTACAACTCAAATGTCAAGGTAGTTCTTATACATGGCTCTGAAACGTGGCGAGCAATAAAAAATAACAGCCACGAAATTACAGACATTCATATGTTTGTGTATGCGCATAATGGAAGTGTTGCACAGCTCCTTTTCTGCTGATATGCGCTGGAATTGGGTGTGATTTTGGCTACGTTGACTAAGGAACCAATACACCATTCAGGTTCACGACATGTCGACTGCACATGTTACAGGCAGTTGAAATAAACTCCCTGTATCAGTCTCAGACGTCATATATTGTGTACGTAACACACGGGTAGTGATTCCGCATATACTGTACAATGACACATCAGCTACTGGGTAATAAATCTACTGTCGCCATCTCAAATACAACACAACGTTTTGTACAACAAGGATAAACTCCACGTGACATCTTCCGCAGTTGAACAACTATCAATTACATATCCGCTCAGACGTCGGCAGAATATCACAGCAGGAAGCAATACAACAAACAACCTACTCGTCTGAGAACCAACATTCGTCTGCTTCGTTCGACTCAAACACTAGTCTCTTTGACCAGTGACCACTTCACAACTCACACAATAATCTCTCTCAACCAGTGACCACTTTACAACTCACACACTAGTCTCTCTCAACCAGTGACCACTTCACAACTCACACACTAGTCTCTCTCAACCAGTGACCACTTCACAACTCACACACTAGTCTCTCTCAACCAGTGACCACTTCACAACTCACACACTAGTCTCTCTCAACCAGTGACCACTTCACAACTCACACACTAGTCTCTTTGACCAGTGACCACTTCACAACTCACACAATAATCTCTCTCAACCAGTGACCACTTTACAACTCACACACTAGTCTCTCTCAACCAGTAACCACTTTACAACTCACACACTAGTCTCTCTCAACCAGTGACCACTTCACAACTCACACAATAATCTCTCTCAACCAGTGACCACTTCACAACTCACACACTAGTCTCTCTCAACCAGTGACCACTTCACAACTCACACAATAATCTCTCTCAACCAGTGACCACTTCACAACTCACATACTAGTCTCTCTCAACCAGTGACCACTTCACAACTCACACACTAGTCTCTCTCAACCAGTGACCACTTCACAACTCACACACTAGTCTCTCTCAACCAGTGACCACTTTACAACTCACATACTAGTCTCTCTCAACCAGTGACCACTTCACAACTCACACACTAGTCTCTCTCAACCAGTGACCACTTCACAACTCACACAATAATCTCTCTCAACCAGTGACCACTTCACAACTCACATACTAGTCTCTCTCAACCAGTGACCACTTCACAACTCACACACTAGTCTCTCTCAACCAGTGACCACTTCACAACTCACACACTAGTCTCTCTCAACCAGTGACCACTTTACAACTCACATACTAGTCTCTCTCAACCAGTGACCACTTCACAACTCACACACTAGTCTCTCTCAACCAGTGACCACTTTACAACTCACACACTAGTCTCTCTCAACCAGTGACCACTTCACAACTCACATACTAGTCTCTCTCAACCAGTGACCACTTCACAACTCACACACTAGTCTCTCTCAACCAGTGACCACTTTACAACTCACATACTAGTCTCTCTCAACCAGTGACCACTTCACAACTCACATACTAGTCTCTCTCAACCAGTGACCACTTCACAACTCACACACTAGTCTCTCTCAACCAGTGACCACTTCACAACTCACATACTAGTCTCTCTCAACCAGTGACCACTTTACAACTCACATACTAGTCTCTCTCAACCAGTGACCACTTCACAACTCACATACTAGTCTCTCTCAACCAGTGACCACTTCACAACTCACACACTAGTCTCTCTCAACCAGTGACCACTTTACAACTCACATACTAGTCTCTCTCAACCAGTGACCACTTTACAACTCACATACTAGTCTCTCTCAACCAGTGACCACTTCACAACTCACATACTAGTCTCTCTCAACCAGTGACCACTTCACAACTCACACACTAGTCTCTCTCAACCAGTGACCACTTCTTAATTCTACTTCTTGTTCGTTCGCCCTCAAACTTCTACATTAATGCCTCTAATAAAGACAGTAGTCAGGTCAAGGTTCCTGACATCTCTAAACAATTTTTATGTTGACAGATGTTGGCTGTTAACATATGCCAGTCTGTTCATTGCTGTAAGTTGGGCAGGACTTGAGCAGATGTTCGGCTGTCATGGGCTGTCAAATCACGCGTACCTTTTGTCCAATAAATATAACTCACTACGTTGTTTTCACTAATAACAGACTGACTGATGACAGGGCATAGAATTTGATACCACAATAAAACCATTCCACAGTTGCTGTGAGCTCTCAGTCAACTCACAACTACTCACATTGAGACGAGAGGTTAGGTTATTTAAGTGATATACATGATATACAGGTGTATCAGGTGATGCAAAGATAGAATGCCAGTCAAGACTTCTAGTCTTACAAGCAATACCCGTCCTAGAAATATGCACAAGTGTATAGATTTCATAGATATAGAGAGACTGTGAAAATCGCTGGCCCGCATGGTAAGAGGTAGTACCAAGATTTAAGGCGTCTCCTCCCTACAACTATCCTATGATAAATTTGTTGCTAGGGGATAAATCAAATGAACAAGAACTTTAAACACAATGGTAAACAATAAACAAGTCCTCATGTACAATTAATAAATCATTTAATATTTATATTTATTTTCTTTTTCTGGTGTTTGGAAAAGAGTAAGGAAACTATTTACACACTCTATTCATAAAAGTAATAATATCTATTATCTAAAGTAATTGTAAGAATATTCTTTCCTCTTAGAAAAACAGTGTTAACAAAAGTCACTCTGTACTTTATCAATAGTACTGTCCTATAAAATTAAGGATCTGGAATACTATTCTCTTGGCTGGTAAAGTTAATGAAGAAGTGATCCAACTGTTACTAATATTACTGATATTTTAGTCTTTTGACTTTAACACCAGATTATCATCATCTGACTTAATAATGTAATAGCTGTGATAGCTTTTGTTTCATATAGTGATTCTGTCAGTTCCTGTATAGAAGGCTTATCTTTGATTCCTGGATACTGATGACACCAAACTGTCACTGGAGTTTATCAGTCTTGGCAGACCCAACAGTAGAGTACCAAGAACCAGCTGTAGTTCACTCGTTGGTTCCTTCACTTGTGTGGGATTGCCACTGATGAACATACAGAGGCTTCTGATAGTTGACAGTATGGAACGAATGATCGAATGAACCTGAAACAACGTCTTGGTCTTGGCTAGTATCTGGCTAGATTTGTAGGTACTAGGTTTCTAATTATTAAATTTTGCCAGGGAAGCGGCCGTATTGCCTACTCTTTACGATTTCCAACTGTGGTGGAATTTTTATCGTGCGCAACTTGCACACGGGACCTTCTATTTGTTTCGCCATTATCCGAGAAGGCGGGGAATCCGATATCACTACCCAGGAGACCAGATGGGGGGAGTAGTATGACATCATTAAGACCACTGGTTCTGAAAAATGTTTGCATAAATTATATTCCATCAACTGGGAATCGAACCCGACACCTCTAGAATAAGAGGTGGACGCCATACCTCTTAGCCACTCCGACCCCCCATGTTAACATATTTAAGTCGAAGACAAGTAAATCAAAATTAAGTAATAAGTAATAGGTCAAACATAACTTCGTCGTATAGATTTTAAAAATATAATACAAAAATTTGCAATACAAAAATCAAGAAAACGGTTAGTATAAATATGTCTCTATGACATTCTGATGTTTGTATGGATTTATACATTGTTTTGTACATATTATTACATGTTATTCCCACTGTCACGGATTTCCTCCCCTTAGCTCTGCAGTAGTGGTCCATCAGTGACCAAAACTCAAGAGTAACTAATGTGGGTCTTCAAAGGTGTTAACCTTTGCACAAGAATACTCTTGGCAAAGTTTTAGATAGAAGGATAATGATGCTTCTACCTCAAGGGACTTCACTAGATGTTCAGAAAGCGAAAACGGTGCTGCATGAGCTGAGCACATGTTAACTCTAGTATCTGCCGTCAACGTTTGTGGAGATTTATGCATAAATTAATGTTAGCTCGTTCAAGCCCCCAGCTGAGTTAATTCAGCGAAATTCATGTGATCATTATTTTCATTGGTTATCAGGTATGGACAGAACTATATATATTAGAATCGGAACTCGCACATGTGTCTTACGCTCTGTAATGATTAAAGCTGCAATAATAAGGCCAGCTAGGAGTAAAGTTTATTGACAATCGGTGGCAATCCGGCTAACAGTTTACCAGCACTACGTGGAGGCCAGTTAGCAGTGGTGGTCCAAGTCAATCAGATGTTTTCTCCTAGTTCCTTAGGCTTAATGCAAAGCCAGATACTACTGGATCCACAACCGGTATAGAAATCTGTAACATGACAAGCCAAGTGTATGGTGCTTGTCCAATAAAAACCACATGTCCTAATATGTGTCTATGTCCTCATTATGTGTATATGAATGATGTGCTCATATGTCTGTTTACATACATGTGTCACAAAGTCATCACAACTCATGTCGTACATTATAATTCATCAGTCATATATTGACTCATGGGCGTGTAACGGGATCCCAAATATAGACAAAAGGTAAGATAATGTAGACAAAAGTACATGATAGATCATTAGCCACATAGACACTGGAAAGCCGTATGATACAAAAAGAGAACCCTTTGGGTTCAGCCTTACAATCCTTCTCTGGAAAGAGCTAATAGCTTAATTGCGAATTATTTACCAGGCCTGGGAAGGAATTTTGCTTCACCGAAGGCTAGATAGGTTTTGGTTATATTTCAAGTATACAAATTTTCCACTAGCTATCAAGAATAGCGACAGAGTCCTATATACATCAACCAACATTTAATACATCCTAATGTTTAAGGTCGTTGTTGCGCACATAATTCTTTTGTATGGAATTATGCGACGCACGGATTACAGTAGGTAGGTAGGTAGGTAGGCATACAAATGGATTGTATGATTATTTGATGAACAGTATTTATTTCGAAATGCTCTTATGGTCAAAGTTATATCACCCATGATTAATCCATACCTTTTTGTATGGGTGATCTCTCTTGAATATCGATTTGGCGGATGGATCTAGACTCCGTTGATCTATTCTTTGTTCGGACAGAAAACAGATTATTCTTGCTTAGGTTTAGGCAGGGATGTTTATGGTTCGAGTCTATGGCTATTCAGTATCTGTTGGAGACGATTCGGTCTTATATCGGGTTATCTTTGTATGTCTATGTCGGACTATTTTCCTTGTACTGTATTTTGAGGTCAGGTGCTTTTCGGCGCATGAAGATACGTTAGGGAGTTCTTCGGTTATGTAGAAGGTTATGGCAGGGAGTCATGTCTGAGACCTGCCCAAAGTTTGTGATCTCTTTTTGATTATGGGAACGAAGATATTTTCTTCTGGGATAGTTAAATCCATGAGTTCCCTAGTGTTCATTTAATAACGCGAGGAGAAGAGCGTTTCTGTGTTTGCTAGTTGGTTTTTTCCTATGCCAAGGTAAAGAACTGTTTATCGAACTTTTTCCATTCCTAGGCCTAATATGGGCAGACAGCTACATGAATTGAACCATGTCAGTATGTCGGAACGACATGTTATCTAGCAGCACTGATTATGTATATATGCAGCAACTATGAGGAAAGAATATGCTGAATGTTATAGAAACAGTTATGTTCATGAACTGCATCGTTATTGAAGCTTCATTGTGCACCATTATCGTGAGCGAAGCTCACAAGACTAGAAGCCATTTTGGAATGCTATTTATTGTTGATCATTTACCAGAGAACAGGGACGCCCTTATTATCAGGTGATGATAAAGAGATCATACTTATGAAAGGAAAACCTACTATTGGTAGTTTAACGTTTTCTCAGGAAATATTGGCTGAACTGTATTTAACGGAATCTTCGCTAGAGTGCAAGTTACGTTTATGCTAAAGAGGTTCGGTCTATGAATCAGGTTGGAGCCTTGTATATTAACTGACATGATTAGTCAGTAAAGCCTGATGATTATTTATATAAGATATGGAACTCTGAATGCTTGTAAACTGATGTTCTATTGTGATTTTCCTCAACATGAATGCCAATTTCTTATTGTACACCGTGGGTCAACAATATGCTATTGATGTCGACCTGTGTTCCTGTAACTGTACCCGTTCTGTCCAAATGTGTGCGTCAAATTAAACTATTGAAACGTCTACAGTAGTCTGCATCAGTAACTTCTAGATACGCATGAATGAGTGTTTGAACCTTCAGTCAACTCCACAGAACAGTCTACACATTCGCGTATTGACATTTAGTGTAACACTCATTATCAACAATGCATTCTTGTCGGGGCCTCATTGTGTTCCAGGACAAGGTGACCTGTATACCTTACACTGTGCTCGGTTATTAGAGTTGACCAGTTACACCACTACACCTTTACAACGTGCTCTGATATATACACAGTTACGATGAAGCAAGAAGAATCCAGCGTTATCAGACGTGTTTTTCTATAACGAATGTTCCTCCATCTTTGTAATATATATGTCTGTATAAATAAGAGCGATTGTCTTAAACATACTTGTCTGGAACATCTTTTAAAAAAAAATTTAATACAATATGTTTCTGATTTGACGAAGAACACTTTTCAGCACTGACGACACATTGTGGTACTCAAATCTACGATATCAGTGCGAGGGTAACTTTATACTAGCATTTAGAGTGACAGACCATAAAAGTACTTACTACTTTATAACTCGTAGCGGGTGGAAATGTTTTTTAAAAATATATTGATAAAGTACAATAAAAAACATTCAAATGTTATAACATGCATATAATGTACATGATGAACTTATATTATTTGTAAGTAAATACATTTTGATTTATTTAGACTTTGATTCACCGCTATTGGACGCCAATGAGACAATTTTTCATTGTGTGACCGATTCTTTCAGCGGAGAGTCTTATAGCAGGACTTTTTATTCCATTTTCTTCTTTTGATTTTCGTTGATTGTTGAATTTCTTGTATTTATTAATACTTTTTGGTTTTGTAGTTTCTTTGCTTTATTATTGCTCTTCATCTGTGTTTTTATATATTATGTATTTGTAGTCTATAATCTATATTTCTTGTCCTTGTTGCCTGTTTGTAACTGTGGCTGACGAAAGTTAAAACCCGAATCGTCCATTGTTTCCTGTAAACTGTTTATTACTAAAACGGATTCAATACCGTTTTATTTGTTTATATATACTTATATTATTTGGTAGGTTGACTGGAAATAATTAATGCATACAATTAAAAGCTTTTATTTAATTTATTATTTGTTTTCATAATTATGTTGCTGTCCTTCCAACAACAACAAACTGCTACTTCCCGACCCCCTTTTACAAAACTGTGACACGGCATAAAGAAATCAGAGCACGTGAGTAGTGTTTGTGATTGTTTTTGGTTGCTTCTTCTCTCTCTGTTGCGTAGTTCATTATCAAGCTTTTGTAGTTCTTCAGTTCAACACGGTTTGTAATTCTGTCTTGCCTCTCAGATAACACTGGCTAACAAAAAAAATTTTTTTTTTCTTTCTCTAACATTTCTATGTTTTTCTGGTCAATTTTAATGCGCTGTTTTTAAATCTGCAAACCGTTTTTCTCTATCGGGTCGGGATCTCTAGAAATACGCAATTGAAGTTTTTTAACAAGGCATACAGTATTACAACATCATTTGTACAAGAAGTAAAACAGTTATGTAGGCTTGAATTTCCTTGCAGTCGACTTTCGTCGGTGAATGGCATGTGGTACATCGCGATGAAGCATCCAACAATAATCGGCAAGCATGGTCACACTCCACCGTCCTTGATAACGTGACTCCATTACGGCGATATCTTGATGGAATCGTTCTCCATGTTCATCGCTGACTTCGCCAAGGTTGTCAGGGAAAAAGTCAAGATGCGAATCGAGCAAATGGATTTTGAGGGACATGTTACAGCCCATAATTCTGTATGCATCTATGCACTGCTTAACAATATGCACATAGTCGACAGATTTGTGATTTCCCAGAAAGTTATCGACGATCGATTTCAATGCCATCCATGCGCGAAGTTCACTACCATGTAACAAGTTCTCGAATTGTTTGTCTGCAATAACTTTCCTAATCTGAGGTCCTACAAAGATACCTTCCTTTATCTTTGCATCGCTAATTTGCGGAAACTTTTCTCGAAGATAAGTGAAAGCTTTGCTCGTTTTATCTAACGCTTTTACGAAATTCTTCATGAGCCCCAACTTTATATGTAACGGTGGTAAAATGATGCTGTCTTTGTTAACTAATGGCTCGTGTATTACATTTTTATGCCCGAGCTGCATACGATCCCTGATAGGCCACACCTTTCTTGCATAATGTTCCTGTCTGTTGCGGCTGTCCCATTCACATAGGAAGCAACAAAATTTAGTATACCCAGTCTGCATGCCCGTGAGAATTGCAATGACCTTTAGGTCTCCACAAATCCGCCATTGGTAGTCATTGTATTTTATTTTTGCCAAAAGTATAGCCATATTGTCATACGTTTCTTTCATATGAACAGAGTAAGCGACTGGAATTGATGAAAATAAATTTCCATTATGCAATAACACGGCTTTTAGACTAGTCTTGGAAGAGTCGATGAAAAGTCGCCATTCGTTGACTATATGCTCATGACCGAGGTGCACCATTAGACCTTTTACATCTTTGCAATAGCAAATGTCATCATCCATCTCAAAGTATTGAACAAGTACTCTGTGTCTATGACGAAATTTAGATATCGGAGTATTGGGCGCTAAAAGATTCCATTCTTTAAGTCGCGAACTGAGTAATTCCGCTTGTCCTTTGGTGAGAGCGAGATCACGTATTAGATCTGAAAGTTCTGAATGGTTAATTAAGTGAACACCATCATTCACCGGTATATAATCCGAGTCAGAATTAGTTTCTAAAGAAGGTAAACTATCACTTTCTGATGGTTCATTCACGTCAAACGGATATTGTTCTGGTGGAACTGGGATCGGACACGTGATTGGATCATGAGGCACTGGTTTCGAAACCGATTCAATATTTGGATAAACCACAGACTTTCTAGTTTTAAAAGTGAAACCATAGATATTTGTCAAGCAGAAGTAACAATCAGTAGCGTGATTTGTCGGTTCACGCCATATTACTGGCACTCAGAAAGGCATCGACTTATGCTTCGGCGATTTTCGTAACCAACCTGCCAATGTATTTGCACAAGTCGAACAAACTGCATTTGCATCCAAGATTTATTTGCATCATCAACTTTCGAATCGAAATAAAGTTTATATGCTTTCTTTAGCAATGTTGTAAAGTTTTTCTGGTGAACACGATCGGTAAAATATCCGCACACGTAACAGAACAGATCAGCCAAATTTCTACAACTTCTAGAAGCCATATTTCACTCAGAATTATTTCAAAATACAGTAACTATTTAAAATATAACGTAACATATGTCATGCATCTTTTAGCAGTATAAAAAGTAGAATTATTTTGCATTTTATTAATTTTTAAAAAGTTATATAGTAAAAATGAAACGGAGCAAATAACGGTTTCCCAAAAATATATTTATTCACAAATATCTTAAGAACCCGACGTGATAGAGATAAACGGATTTCAAATTTGTAATCAGCGCAAGAAACTGACCTAAGAACACTTATTCTTATATAAGAAAGAAAAATGTTGTTTGTCAGTGTAATAGAATCGGTGGCTGCTAACTGGGAATGATTTGTAATGTTTACCGAACTACAGATGATCTAACTGGGATAAATGTGTAATTTTACAGACCTATAAGCGTGCCAACTGGGACATATTTGTAACGTTCAAAGACCTACAGATGAGCGGAATGGGATATATTTGTAATGCTGACAGAGCTATAGACGGGCTAACTGGGATAGATTAGTAATACTGATAGAACTGCAGATGGACTGACTGGAGCAGAATTACAACGCTGTCACATAGGTTTTTTGAGATTATTAATATATGTCATAGTGGTATGAGAAGGATTATTGAAACCATTATCTAAAACAATCAAAAGTTTGACAACAAATACGATTTCAAGTAAGCAGAAACTACACATGAAACCCCAACGCCTACAACTGACTACAGAGATCACAGATATATAACTACGGGTAGACAAATAAAGCAGACATTCCACCAAGAACGAACCAAAATTGTAGAACTAGACAGACAGTTTATCATTGACATATCAAATAAAACAACACAGTGAAACAATAAACTATACAAAGGAATAACTACTTATTGCAATTTTAGACACCATACATCAAATCATCATTCACAAAGTCATAAATCAGCTGGAGTTAAAGAAGACCACTCTATGGGTAGACAAAAGAGGAAACAAAAAACACACACGGATCTTCATTTCAGCTAGTAATACTTTTAACGACACGTCGGCACACTATCAATAATAGATATAGAGGTAAAATCATTACACTTAAAAGATAAAAATAAATAAGTATATGGATTGAACAAGCAGAAACACTCAAATAAACCTTACGACGTGACGGTCAGACAGGCAGCTAGCGGTCCTTCACAGAAATAGACCTTTTTATGGCTAATATAAAAGTCCCTCCCCCCACATAATTCAATAAAAAAGGACAGAAATAACAGTACTGCAAAATGTAATTAAAATGCGCACAATATACCCCGCTTATAACCGAGATATCACACCTCTTGTCAGGTTTTGACCGGATGTCGAATCTCAGAAATAAGTGAAATAAAAAGAAACAAAATAAACTTAACCATGTGATACTATTAAGCAGCAGGGACAGAGAAAATAGGGGAAAGCATCCTATTTATTTCCAAGGGGAAACAATTTAATTATTAACAAAACTTAAAATAAATAACATATTTTCATTACATTTTTAACTTTATGAATTTTTTTTGACAAAATTGTAAAAGGCATAAACAGTTCACTTGTTTTAATTAGTATATTTTTTATATTGTCAAAATTGTATTATATGTCTTATGTTTAGAGTGAAAGAACTTTAAATAATTTGGAGTTTGATGCACATGTTAAAGTAGTGAACACTTATATGCTCTGCCACTTTCAATGGTAATATGCATTCCGTTTTACCGGTTGCACTCGTAGATGTGCGCGCCGAAAAGTTTCATCGGCGCCAAATAGCGCACTTCGACAATCATTTAAACACATTTTCTTACTTAGTATTTTGCACACGTTAAAAATCCATTGGAAATCGTAAAGAGTAGGCCTTACGGCCCTTGCCCTAGCAGAATTTACAAAATTAGGAAAACCTATCTGATAAAAAAAGTATTTATAGAATGTATGATTCCTAAATACACACATTTGGGATTCTCGCCTGTGCTTTGGAGTTCGTGCACTGTGCTGATATCCTCCTTGAGATCTAAGGGAGGAGATGGGAGCACTGATGGAGTTGTCCGTGTGCAGTGAAGATAGTCCTTAAAACCAAACGACACAAACCTTTTCCACCTTAGGGTGTAGAGGTTAGCCAGAGAGAGCGCCATGTTATCATGTAAACTGCTTCCAGTCCAGTCCTCGGTCCTTCAGGGATTGTTTAATGTTGTCCTCCCAGCAAACTATATGTCGTCATGGAGATCTGGATCCCTGGCTATTGTCTTCTTATATGTGTCGTGACAGCCGTTCTTTTCCAATACTACAGACGTGGTCAAACCACAGTAACTAGGACGGTTCAACTCGGCTTTGAACGACCAGTGCTATTGTAAATAAGCACAGACAACAAATGTGACAAAGGAAGAGAAACAGCGGCTACAGAAAAACACATTCATAATGGAGTGTTTGTTTTTGGCTGTACAACAACATTATTTTGTGACTTTCGTAATTTACTGGTGGTCCTCCAAACACCAAGAGATTTTTAACACGTCAGCTACTAAATTCATTGCATCTAAGATAAAGTGTTGTTCTAACTTGGATAAGTTGATTCTCGACTTGCATGATTTAGAAAGTAGCCCATATTCATTACTGTGACAGTGCTGCATACAGGCAGATTATTTGTTTCTCTGGGACTGGAGGAATGGTCTACCTAGCTCTACAAACTCCACGCCAAGTCACAGTTAATTTAATAAATAGACGTAAAAATTAATAGCATAGACCAGCGGTTTTTAACCTTTTTGAGTCCATGGCTACCCTGACCAACTACATTCTTTCTGCGGCTCCCGTGTGGGATAACTGGTAAAAACTCTAGCGTTGTTTCGACATTTAGCCTAACTGGTTTTGAGCAGGAGAGCTTTGGAAAGGCTTTTAAACAATAAAATTGTTTAATGTAATTTTGAAAAAAATGCGATTGGACAATCTGTGAAAAAATTAGACGTACAGAAAAAATATACACAGAGTGCACTTTGTAAAATCCTTACTATAAAAAAGAAAAAAGCACAGATAAAGTAGTTTCTTTCAAACATTTTTATTTATTTCTGTCTGAAAATTATTCACTGATATACTGCACTCTTGATTCAATCTCCATAACAAAAAACTTGTATAGTAAAACTAAAAAAAAATATGATGAATAAAGTACCAAACACCTCAGTGTGAAACTTGAGCTTGCTTGTTGTTACACGGCTTGTCAAATCTTGGCACCAATTGAGATACACCTACCCTCATTTCCTTCTCCACATCAAGTCTTGATCTGAACTTAGTTTTTATGACAGTGTTGGAGTCCGTTTATGGTAATGGTATTGATTTTATCACGCGAATGGTTGAATACGAACAAAATGTCAATAAACTTCTTCAAACGAACATTCCAACAGGTATCGTTGCGTTGGTTGAACTGGGTAAGTGTTGGCAGCACACAAGTCGGTGTTTACTGTACATGTATTTTATTGACGTGACACCAACGAAGTGGAACAAGACAATCATAGTTACAGATGTGAAGATCATACGTTAAAAATGTTAATATCACTGTTAAAAGTTGTTGTAGAATCTCTAACAGTTAAGTTCTCTTATTCCAGTGACTAAGGATCACTTCCATTTCATATAACAGACATGGTAATTAACGTCCCTTGACCTTCTCCCAAGGACGTTTATTAAGGCAAACGGATTCATTCTCACGGAGCAATAATTTATCATACTTGTAAGCATCCCAGACTTTGTTGTAAAATTCTTGGTTAGCATATCCAATCCAAACAAAAGGCAGATATAACAATACAACCAAGTTAGTGTTTCATCTTGGCTAACCTCTCGGTATCCATACCACGACTTTGGCATAGGTAAAACGGCATATTAAACATGTGAAGCATATATCTATATTCATTAACTTGATTCCACATATGGATTCTCCCTCTACAAAAGATTCCAAAGGCTATCGACTCCGTGTGTCCAATTCTAGGAATGTCATCTCCGATGAATTCCCGCTAGACCATTAATAGGAGCGGCCTGATACTTAAATTTACATAATTAAACTTGCCATACGAAATGGGGCGACACTTACTTCAGACATCCACTATTGGCTTCGCCATGAAGACCAATAGATACGAATACAACTGCTGGCTTCTTCAAATCTGCCAGGAATCAAATAATAACACTGCGGACATAAAATGTCGTCCGGGCTGCCCCTATCATGACGTCACAAACTACTCAACTAGGTTACACGTGCGTCCAAAGCAACTCACCCAGCATTGTGCACGTCAGTGCGTGAATCAATCGAACGCACAAACAATATAACTACATAAAACTGGTGCGTACATTTGGCAGGACCGAAGACTACCCCCTTAGGTAATAAATGTACGTAACAGCTCCCTTATTACCTCCCCTTAAAAAAATTAATCCCATTAATTTTTTTCGAACTAATTACTCGAGAGAGGTGAGTCAAAACTACAACAAGATTTATGACATGCATAAAATTATATCATATTAAGAAAAGAATATTGACTTGAAATTAATAGAACTAAATGACAGTATGCATTAAAGCACACATCCACCATCGACCTACTTTGGAACGATGTGGTAATATTCGAAGTAAAAAGAAGTTGAAAAAATGAAAATGAAAATGAAAAATCAACAAAAAAGATGATAATAAAATTGAACTAAGTTTTCAACAAAATTTGAAACATATGATTTCAAAAAATGAAAATGAACAGCAACACTGATGATAATCAATGATAAAAGAATCAGTGAAACAGAAAATTTTGAAATACAATGTGCAAAAATGAAGCAAAGCAAAATTAAACACTTTAAGAAGCAACGCACTTACTGATATCTAGCACTAGTAAGTTTGACTAGTTATCTAAAAGTAAAATCTCATGTAGTGGGATACGTGACTACACGTATTGCGAGACACTAATAAAGTTAGTAGATGTGTGATTTATAAACAATCAAATTGATTAAATTGAATTAATCTAATTCTAGTACTTAATTACACATAAGTAAATAACTAGTAATTTATTCTAAGTAATTCTAATTTCAGTCATTGTGAATATTCGTTCAGAACTATTTAGAGTCAACAAGAATAGGTTCCTAATGTTCCATGCACGAAATAAGTTAACGAACACGATATGTAGTGTAATATGTTCCATAACACTAATGAATGTCTATTTGTCGTTTTTACCAATGTTTCCATACTAAAAAAAATGTTACTTTAATATCACTGTTCCCGTTCTAATAAAACGTTACTTCACAAGAAATAATGTTATAATCCATACGTAAGTATATTCTGAAAGTTATATATATACGAATACTGTAGAGCTACACATAGTATTCACAGATGTACAATTAACGACACTGTACAAAGTTATTCATGTTTCGGTGAGGACGTGTCTCGATCCAAAAGTAGTTTAGTTTCACCAAGTTCACTAGGGCATCTTGAAAGACAGTCTGCAAATACATTCTGCACTCCAGGAATAGCACGTATCTCAAAGTGGAATGGCTGGAGAGCTATAGCGTAACGCGCTGACTTTGATGACTTAACGTTACCAGTATTCAATGCCGTAAGAGCTTTCTGGTCAGACTCCACCACAAAGTGTGAGCCGAGCAGGTAACGTTCCAGTTTTGTGATTGACCATACAAGAGCAAGGAGCTCTTTATCGAGAACGGAGTACTTCATTTCACTCGTCGTAAGCTTTCTGGATACGTAAATAACAGGAAATAAGGTACCTCCGTATTCCTGCATCAAAACTGCCGCGATAGCGTAGGAAGAAGCATCACTGCGAAGAACAAAGGTGAGATCTTTGTTAGGCAACCTTAAAAAAGGCTTATTTGAAAAAATGTGTTTTATATAGTCTAACGCCGTTTGGTGATCCTGCGACCACTTTATTACATTAGGTGTGCCTTTCTTCAGTAACGAAGAAAGAGGTGCAGTTATAGTAGACAAATGAGGGATGAATTTAGAATAGAACTGTATTAGTCCTAAGAGTGACCTCACTTGTTTTTTTGTCTTAGGTGCTGAGATGTTTAAAATTTTAGAGACGTTACTGTCTTCTGTATATATTAAACCGCGACCTATACGGTGACCAAGAAATGAGATGTCATGAAAACCGACAAAAGCCTTTGAAGGTTTTGCTGTTAAGTTGTAATCCCGTAAGGTAGAAAGTAAAGATTTTAAACCCTGAATATGTTCATCCCAAGAGTCACTGAAAAGACAGATGTCATCTATATAAGTAATGACATCGGGACGATGAGACAATATGCGGCGCATCATGCGTACAAAGGTAGCTGGCGCATTCATTAACCCGAATGGCATAAAATTATATTGAAAAAGACCCTTTGGCGTCGAGAAAGCGGTGAATGGCTTTGCTTTAGGGGTTAATGGCACTTGCCAATAACCCTTTGAAAGGTCAAATTTCGAAAAGAATGTAGCATGAGATAATTTCTCTAATAAGTCGTCTAAAAGAGGTAATGGTTCCGCATCGAATTTTGTAACTTTATTTAATTTCCTGTAATCTACGCAAAGACGTATATTGTTGTCCTTCTTCCGAATGATTACCATAGAAGAAGAATATGGTGATGAAGATGGTTCAATTATATTTAATTGAAGCATCTCATCCAATTCCCTATCAACCTTATCACGAAAGTGTAAAGGAATAGGATATGGGCGAACTCGAATAGGTGTATCGTCAGTCAGAATAATGTCATGTTGGATGACTGACGTATGACCTGGGATGTCAGTAAGGACATCCTCATACGTGTGTAGAATATTAGAGACTTGCTGACGTTGATCATCAGTAAGAGTAGATGAGATAGTAACATCATTCCATTTCTCAGTGGAATGGAGTGGTACAACTGGTATTGGTAGTTGTACATCATCAAAAGAAGATTCCTCTTCTTGGATGACTGACAAACTAGAATAGTGTTGAATAGGTGGTGTAGGATCGTCAGTTGCCTGAAACACTGACTGTAAGTAATCAGGACGTGAGTAATACTCCTTCAACATGTTAATGTGGAAGGTTTTATGTTTGCCATTAACATCAACGATGTAGTCGACATCGGATATTCTTGAGATGATCCTGAAAGGACCTCTCCAGGTAATTAAAAGACGATTGTTATGCGCAGGAAGTAATACAAAAGCTTCATCACCAGGTATGAGCTGGCGAAGACGTCTATATTTGTTTGCAGATAGACGAGCTTTTTCTTTGGCATGTTCGGATGATGCAGTAGCTAGTCTACAAGCATCTATGATTTTCTTTCTAAGAGAGATCACATACTCATAAGAGGATTGAGTTTCCTCTTCAATATTCTCATCCACCAATAAGTCGTGGATTAACGACATCGGACCGCGTGGTTGCATGCCAAAAACAAGCTGGAACGGAGAAAAACCCGTTGCTTGATTTTGTACCTCGCGATACGCAAAGAGACAAGCGGGTAGGACCCGATCCCAGTCTTGGGGATGGTCTTGAGTCATCTTACCCAACAACTGCTTGAGTGTCCTATTGAGACGCTCAATTAACCCATTTGACATCGGATGATAAATAGAACTAAGAGATCTATCTATACCTAATGTCTTCATCACTTGAGACATGGATTCAGAAATGAATTGAACCCCATGATCCGACAAGATTTTCCGTGGAAAACCAATGCGTGAGAAGATTAACATCAATGCCTCTGCTACACTGGCAGATGAAGTGTTCTTGAGAGGGATGGCCTCAGGCCAACGAGTGCACATATCAATGCACGTAAGAATATGCGTATGCCCTCTAGCAGATGGAAGCATTGGACCAATAATGTCAATGGCCATTTTATCAAATGGTCTAATCGGGATGTCCGCAGCTTGAATAGGAGCCGCATGAAATGGACCCCGTACCTTAACTTCTTGACATATCAAACAGGACCGACAATAGAGAGTAACATCTCTATGGACGCCTGGCCAGTAGAATGCCGAAAGCACTCTGGATTTGGTACGCGAAAAACCCATATGGCCCGCACATTGCGAGTCATGAGCATGCCGTAATATCCGAGATCTCATACAGGATGGTACTAGAATTTGAGAACATATGGATGAATCCTTTTCCCGTATTATTCTAACCAAAATCCCATTTTTAAGTATAAAGTCATGTCTAGATTTTGCAAGTTTGTTGCTTGTATTCTTTTTGTTAACATACTGAAAGAATTTTTTTAATGAATTATCATTCTTTTGCAATGTTGCAAACAACTCCCGTGAAATAGGAGCATCATCATCACAAGTGGTATGAACTGTAGGTTCAATAGGTGTATCATGCGACATATTAATAGCTTGCGCTCTAGTCACTACTGCATTTGCAGTTTGAATATGTCGCTCTTCCCATTCAGCAATTTGCTGAGGTGTACACTCTTTAATACCATGTATGCGACCAAGAATCAAATCACAAATTGGATTTGGAAGAAGACATGCTTGGATCTGTCCTGAAAAAAATGGAGTATGAAGTGTTATAATGGCTGTGGGGAATGTTTCCACAGTTCCGCCAAACGTGACACATTTCACAACCCTGCCCGTCGCACAACTAGGGTCGATCAGCGATGTCCGGACGCCCACTGTCGTACAACCTGAGTCGAATAAAAGAGAGCATGAAATATTGTTAACAAATCCTCTGTTAAACTTAAGAGAGCCCTGTCCATGGTGTACTGACGCAGGAGTGGCCATGCAGACTGCAGGTAGACTAGGCAAGGTATGTCCGCAACGCAGCGTCGTGATCGCCTTAGGCTGGAAAAGAGTCGAGCATTCTGGGCAGTCTTTCACCTGGGAACAATCTAGAGAACAAGACATAGCATTGTGAGTTTCAGCTACTTTACCCTGTTCAGTGTTAGCCTGTGTATCATTAAAAGCAACATTAGAATGTCTAACTGTATTATTCGACGATCTATCTCGTCGGCGCGATCGATTGTGATTTTTGTCATTAAAATTGCCATAATTGTCGTTTCTGCTAGAGTTAAAATTTGGATTAGTCCGATAATTAGTAGAATGATCGTTATGATGTTGGTTAAATGGTTTATTTCCAAAAAATTGTCTGTTTTGCGGACCCTGAGACCTTGATCTCCAGTTTTGTTTATTATAATGTCCTTGATTATTTTTAAAATAATTGTTACCAAAATCTCGCGATCTGTGAGTTTGGTTCCAAGAAACATTAAATGGAGCAGATTGTTGAAATTGCTTCCCTTTGTAAAAGTTATCATTGGTGAAATTATGATTATTTCCCTTATGGACATACCTATCAGCACTAAAAGAACGATTGCGTGAAAAATTGTTTTGTTGTGCTGCAAAAGCAACAGGCAATTCACTCTTAATCTGCGCGTTACTTAGATCCATGTTTGGGTGAGCAGTGCAAAAATTTTTTGCATGTTCTTCTAAGTTTTTCATTGATAAAGGTTTCCGTTCGTGTAAAAATGCGAGAAATGTAGGATTTACCGACGAAAGTACCTTATCGCGCATCAGTAAATCAAAGAGACCTTCATACGACTTTTCAATTTTGGATAATTCGATCCATCTTTCTAATGTTAGTCGTATCTGTGACAGAAAATCACTAAAATTTCTGCTAGATTGGGGTAGTAATGTGTGAAATCTCAAACGATATTCGTTTTCTGTCATTTGAAATTTTTGCAGAAGTGCTGCTCTAAGAGCATTGTAGTCATTTTTCTCACCAATGCTGGTGGTATGATAAACTGCTAATGCATCTCCTGTAAGTAATCTGGATAAATATGTACAGTATAGAGCTTTATCCACGTTATAAGACCCACAAGTGGCCTCAAACCTATCCAGGAAGAATATTACGTCATCAGACGGGGGATTAAATTTTGGCAATTTAAGGTGAATCTCCTTAAAATGATCCTGTCTGGATGAAGTGTGGCTTTCAAAAGTTCTCTGAGAATTAGATTCCTGAGTTAACCTAAGTCTCTCATATTCTGACTCTGCTAATTTCAGTTCATGCTGTCGTTTTCTTTCATTCTCTTCCATCTCAAGCTGAAGTCGTTTTGTGTTTTGTTCAGCTATTAATCTCCTTTCTTCTATTTCTTTTTGTTTCTGTTCCATTTCTTTTTCAGCTATTAATCTTTTTTCTTCCATTTCTTTTTCAGCTATTAATCTTTTTTCTTCCATTTCTTTTCTAAGTCTTTCTTCAGACTCCTTTTGCTTCTGTTCTGCTTCTCGCTGAAATCGTTTCTCTTCTAATTCAGCGGCCAATCTCATTTTTTTCTCCTCTTCCTCAGCTATAAATTTCCTCTTCTTTTCATCCTCCTCAGCAGTTAATCTCATTTTTTTCTCATTCTCCTCCGCCTCAATTCGTTTTTGATCTGCCTCAAATTTCAAATTTTCCAAACGTAAAGTTTCCAATCTTCTCTGATCAGCTTCTATTTCTTGAGCTTTCTTATATTCTGACAGTGCAAATGATTTAGCTTCATCAGGAGCCATCTGAAGAGCTTTTGCTTGCTTAATGAAATAGTCTAAGGTAGCCATTTCGATATTATTATGTAATAATACTACTTAAAAGTGTTACTACAACTAGTGGTCCTCGTTCCTGTCCTTAGAACGGTATAATGTTATCATATAATTATTAAATATGTTATTAATCAATAAATTTATGTAATCAAATGTCATGAAATGAACAACGAGAAAGACAATAGAAACATAACCGACAAGACATGATAAAATGGACGGGTGAACACAATCGTAGAAATCAAAAAAAATAAAATGTATAACTAAAATAGAATATCGTAAAAATATACGACGATAACTACGATCAGATAGTTAACAAGACAATAGACAACACAGTGTAAAAACAATGGTTTTGTAAAAAACTAAACGACAGGAAAGGTGAGATGGACAATAATCACAAACAAAATACATCATGAAAATAAGGTACGATTAAAAAGAACTATGAGAACAACAAGTAAAACTTGACGAAACAGCTAGAACAGATAGGTGTTACAGACCACCAAACACAGTGGACCTAGAATCCTTCTACGCTCACGCGTAGGAACATTCCACTGCGGGAAGTCTGCAAAATAATGTCCTACAGAACGTCTGACGAAGAGCCCGAATTGACTTCGAGATGGATCTCGTTCGTCAGATCTACCTCCCAACCTCCCGCAAAAAATACACAACACATAACAAATAATATAGAAAATATAGATATGAACATTAAAGGCACAGCTAAATGTAATTAAGTGTATAACGACAACACGCTATACTCATCTCGCGTGCCGGAAAGAACAACCAATGTGCCTCGTCCCCGTGTATGTACTGGAGGAATAAAATACTTCGTTCTGCTTTTTCAACACAAGCTCGCACGTAATGAGGAATAGGTGATCCCAAGTGCAGTTAGTCACCGTACAACTGGACCTGGAGGTTGATTGATGACCTTGAAGTAACGGTTAGTTGATTCTGATTCAATGTTCCAAATTTAAGATGATTTCACCTTGAAAGAACAAATCCCATCTTCAAACGATTTCTTGGCTTGCGTTCGTTCCTTTGAAATAATTATTTTCAAACCACGCTGGCACACCATTTTCTGTTGGAGTCCGTTTATGGTAATGGTATTGATTTTATCACGCGAATGGTTGAATACGAACAAAATGTCAATAAACTTCTTCAAACGAACATTCCAACAGGTATCGTTGCGTTGGTTGAACTGGGTAAGTGTTGGCAGCACACAAGTCGGTGTTTACTGTACATGTATTTTATTGACGTGACACCAACGAAGTGGAACAAGACAATCATAGTTACAGATGTGAAGATCATACGTTAAAAATGTTAATATCACTGTTAAAAGTTGTTGTAGAATCTCTAACAGTTAAGTTCTCTTATTCCAGTGACTAAGGATCACTTCCATTTCATATAACAGACATGGTAATTAACGTCCCTTGACCTTCTCCCAAGGACGTTTATTAAGGCAAACGGATTCATTCTCACGGAGCAATACTTTATCATACTTGTAAGCATCCCAGACTTTGTTGTAAAATTCTTGGTTAGCATATCCAATCCAAACAAAAGGCAGATATAACAATACAACCAAGTTAGTGTTTCATCTTGGCTAACCTCTCGGTATCCATACCACGACTTTGGCATAGGTAAAACGGCATATTAAACATGTGAAGCATATATCTATATTCATTAACTTGATTCCACATATGGATTCTCCCTCTACAAAAGATTCCAAAGGCTATCGACTCCGTGTGTCCAATTCTAGGAATGTCATCTCCGATGAATTCCCGCTAGACCATTAATAGGAGCGGCCTGATACTTAAATTTACATAATTAAACTTGCCATACGAAATGGGGCGACACTTACTTCAGACATCCACTATTGGCTTCGCCATGAAGACCAATAGATACGAATACAACTGCTGGCTTCTTCAAATCTGCCAGGAATCAAATAATAACACTGCGGACATAAAATGTCGTCCGGGCTGCCCCTATCATGACGTCACAAACTACTCAACTAGGTTACACGTGCGTCCAAAGCAACTCACCCAGCATTGTGCACGTCAGTGCGTGAATCAATCGAACGCACAAACAATATAACTACATAAAACTGGTGCGTACATTTGGCAGGACCGAAGACTACCCCCTTAGGTAATAAATGTACGTAACAGACAGCCACTGCTGAAAACCCAGCCTCGCGGAGATAGGAGGTTGTAAAAGGAATTAATATCTTCAGTGTTCTCTTGCTCAAGCTTGGGAACTCCTGTTTTACTGAGTACCCAACATGTTGGCAATGCCATGGATTGGAAACTTCGCTTGTCGCTTGTAGTGAAGAGTCTGATGAAAGTTATATCAGTTCTTCCTCTTCTGCAGTACTGAAGTCCGAAGGAGCATCACTACTGAAGGCATTTTGAACCCACTGAAACCTGTCACAGTTTTCAGGAAAGTATTTTTCAAAATGAACACTGAGTTGAGATAAGTGTCCTTGAACTATAGAAATATATAGAGAAACATTACCTTAATAACACCAGGATCCATGCATACAAAGATGGATCAGCAACGTATGCAACAGAAAATGGGGGTGGAGGAGTCTTCCTGAGCTTAAGCACTGGCACACAAAATAGATAGCAGTCGCAACAGGGAAATTTTCAACTAACTTCAGAGCAGAGGAAGAGGCCTTAAAAACTGCATCAGAAATTCTAATGACAGAAGAAAGCTCAGAGAGACCAGTAGCTATCTTCTCAGATGCGCTGTCAGTGATTACAACATTGAAAAGTCAAAATAATGCTGAACTGGATGACCTAAGAGTAACACTTCACAGACTATGTCAGCAATACAAAAGAGTTGTGATACAGTGGATCCCTTCTCACTGCAACATCCCTGGAAATGAAGAGGCTGACAGATTGGCAAAGGAAGGGGGAAAGCTCCCTCAACTTGACACAAATATAACCTATGAGGAGTCCAAGAGTTTTATCAAGCGCAGATACAGGCACAAGTGGGAAGAAGAGCATCCAGGCCACACACAAAATGATCCGTATTACCAGCTCAGCAGAAGTGAACAAGTGGTAATCTTCAGACTTCGCACAGGTCATAACAGATTGAGATACCACCTATTCAACATATTAAAGATAGGAACTACTGATGAGTGTGACTGTGGCACCGATAAAATGACTGCCGAACATCTGCTTCAAAGGTGCCCAACAAATGAGGAACAGAGAAAACACATATGGCCATCACCAGTACCATTCCTGGAGAAAATCTACGGAGATATCAACAGCCTCAGGCTGACCACTACTTTCTTTGAACTTATTCAAGTTGACATCTGAGGGTGAACGAAGAAGAAGACGAAGTATATATAGAAACAACATCTGCACTAAAATCTGTAATGAATTGCTGCAAACCTGGAAAGTAGTCCATTTATCCTCCTTCATTGATTTTTCTCTTCCACAGAAGAGGCTTCTTTTTGAATGCCCGAACTTTGTCAATAAGTGGAACCAAATGAGTTTCACTTCCTTGCAGAGACTTATTAAAGGGATGTGGCTTGTAACAGCCCGACATTGAACGAGCACCATCGGTACACACACCAACACAATGAGCCCAGTCTATTTTATTTTCCGCAATGAAGCTGTCCACAATTTCAAATAAATCTTTGCCTGTCGTACCTGCATTTTTGTCCTTACAGAAAAGTTCTTCCACCATTTCGTTTTTTTTCATCAACAAACCGCACATAACAGATTAAATGGGCATCTCCATTGATATAGGTGGCCTCATCAAGCTGAAAGCAAAGTCCCCCCCCCCCCTCATTTTTTCTATAATGTGTTCATTAAGATCCTCTCCTATATCTTGAATTCGACGGCTGATTGTACTGTACGACAAAGGAATGGCCAAACGCTGTTTTCCCACGGACTCTCCAACCATAATGGACACCATATCAATAGCACACAATAAAACGAGCTCTTCTGCAATCGTATTGGGTTTCTTACATTTTGCTACCCGGTATGCTACCTTGTAGGTGTCGCGAGAGGTTCAGATGTTATTAAATGAAAGATATCCTGGACAAAAAGATGTATCAGATGATACCAGGATAGTGCCAGATAAGAGACTGGTCTTATAAGAAATACCCCCTTCTCTGAAAAGAGCAAGGGTGTATCGACAATCAAAGGTAGGGTCAAGCATTATAAACCTTCTAGTATGATGCTAATGTTTGTTACTGAAGGTCTAAGTGCTGCCTCTCAAGATCCTCCCTTGACTAATGGTTGTTATTTTTGTATTGACTCTGCTAAGGGATTAATTAGTTAATTAAATATGTTATATATATATATATATATATATATATATATATATATATATATATATATATATATATATATATATATATATATATATATATATATATCATTACACTTAAAAGATATAAATAAATAAATATATGGATTGAACAAGCAGAAATACTCGAATAAACCTTACGACGTGACGGTCAGACAGGCAGCTAGCGGTCCTTCACAGAAATAGATCTTTTCATGGCTAATATAAAAGTCCCTCCCCCCACATAATTAAATAAAAAAGGACAGAAATAACAGTACAGCAAAATGTAATAAAAATGCGCACAATATACCCCGCTTATAACCGAGATATCACACCTCTTGTCAGGTTTTGACCGGATGTCGAATCTCAGAAATAAGTGAAATAAAAAGAAACAAAATAAACTTAACCATGTGATACTTTAAGTAGCAGGGACAAAGAAAATAGGGGAAAGCATCCTATTTAATTTCAAGGGGAAACAATGTAATTATTAACAAAACTCATAAGAAATAACATATTTTCATTACCTTTTTAACTTTATGAATTTTTTAGACAAAATTATAAAAGGCATAACAGTTTCACTTGTTACAAATAGTACACTTTTTATATTGTCAAAATTTTATTATATGCCTTATGTTTAGAGTAAAAGAACTTTAAATAATTTGGAATTTGATGCACATGTTAAAGTAGTGAACACTTATATGCTCTGCCACTTTTAATGGTAGTCAATAAACCATGCGCGGATGAACTCGCAGATGTGCGTGCCGAAAAGTTTCATCGGCGCCAAATAGCGCACTTCGACAATCATTTAAACACATTTTCTTACTTAGTATTTCCTCTTCAACTACAGTGTATTTTACACTGTACAACCCCACGGCCTAATATCTGGCTTTTGGCTGGGATCATGTGTCTAGACGCAGGGACCAGTAGTGACATTTATGTCATGAGGTCCTTTGTGTAAGAACATAGAAGACCACTACAATGACTCATGGTGTCATTGGGTCTTCGTGTGTTGGGACATGTGGTCTTGACCAGAGCCGGGTTTGGGCGGGGACAATGCGACCTCATGCCAGGAAAAAAATATGCGACCTCAAACGAGGAAAAAAAAAAAAAAAAAAAAAAAAAGTATTTCCTCTTCTATTCTGAGGAGCCAAAGCGAATAACAAGAATGGCGACCGCCTCTAATTATAAAAGTGCAGTTTTCGGTTCCCAGTCTAAAGAATATTTCTGATGGAATTTTTTCAGAACAAGTGGGTCCTAATCATGTCACACTCCCGATGATCCCGTGGGTAGTGTGATTGGATGCCTAGCCTTCTCAGATAAGGACGAACAAATAAAAGGTTCCGAGTGGAAGTTGCACACGTTAAAAATCCATTGGAAATCGTAAAGAGTAAGCTTTACGTATCTTGCCCTAACAGAATTTACAAAATTAGGAAAACCTATCCGATAAAAAAATATTTATAGAATGTATGATTCCTAAAATAACACGTTTAGTATTCTCGCCTGTGCTTTGGAGTTCGTGCTTCTTCTTCTTCTTTGATCCTTAGCCGCCGACCGTCAAAGCAGTCAGTGGCCATCACGCCTAGTGGCGTCTTGTAGGGCAACAACAAATTGATTCCACTTTGCTCGGTCGGTGGCCATCCTTCGTACAGTGCCCCAACTCTGGTTCATTCCCTGCATCTCAGCCTCCACAGTCCTCCGCCAGGTTGTTTTTGGTCGGCCTCTCTTTCGTTTTCCTTCAGTGGTCCAAAGCATAGCTGTTCCCGCGATGGCACCGGGGTCCCCCCTGAGGACATGACCAACCCAGCTCCAGCGTCCGCCAGCCACGATGGCGCGCATGTCCTCTTGCCCGCTACGAGCAAGCAGATCTTGGCCAGTGATGGCACCCGGCCAAAAGACTCGGTGAACCCTTCCTAGGCATGTTGTGTGAAAGGAGGACAATCTCGACACTTCCCTCTCTGCAACTCTCCAGCACTCCGCACCACAGAGAACCACAGAAAGCACACAGCTCTGACACAATCCTAATTTTGTGCCTGTGCTGCACTGGGAGGACCCCCAGATGTTGTCTAGGCTAAAGAGGGCTGTTCTTGCCTCACTCATTCTGACGCTGATGTCCCCGCCTGCCCCGCCGTCTGGTGCCACCACGCCTCCCAGGTACGCGAAGGTATCTCTCTGTACCAATTGCTGATTCCTTACTGATATGGGCTCAGGGTTGCTCACACTGAAAGCCATGACCCCAGACTTCTTTAAACCGATGTTCAAGCCCACCTGCCGGCTAAACTCGCTAAGTCCATTCGTTTCCCCCCGGACGCGTTGACGCGAATGCGCCAGCAGTGCAATGTCATCCGCATATTCCAGATCCCCCTGCGTAGAAAATGTAGTCCATCTTATTCCTCTTGGACTGCCCTCTGTTGTCTGGCGCATCACCCAGTCCATGACTGTTAAAAATAGAGTGGTTGACAAGGGGCATCTCTGTCGTACTCCTGTCTTCACCTCAAAGGTTAGTTTGCTCTGCCCAACACTACACGTAAAGTTGGCATAGAGGCTTTTTATGATTGACACTATGCAGCTTGGAATTCCATAAGCCCTCATTATTTTCCATAAACTGTCCCTATGTATGCTGTCAAAAGCCTTTTCAAAATCAACGAAATTAATGTAAAGCTGTCTTTGCCATTCTGAGCACTGCTCTATAATGTTCCTGAGAGTGAATATATGATCTACACATCTTCTATTCTTTCTAAATCCTGCTTGTTCTTTCCTCAGTTTGTGGTCTACTGCCTTTGAAATTCTCTGTATAATTATCCTGCCTAGTATTTTGCTGGGAACTGAGAGAAGAGTGATTCCTCTCCAATTATTGCAGTCTGAAAGATCTCCCTTCTTGGGCAACTTGAAAATTATTCCTTTGTTCCACTCTGATGGTGTTGTCCCCGTTTTCCAGACTTGTGCAAATAGTGGTTCTAATAGTTCTGCTGCTAGCTCAGGGTCTGTCTTAACTCTTTCAGTCCCAAGCAAAAAGGTGGGTTTGGCCCAAACAAAAATGGCCATACCAGTATGTTTTTATTGTTTTTGTTTGGAAATAATTTTTTAAAAATGTTCATATTCATAAATAACAAAAGTCCATAATGTTTGGCTATACTTTAAGAAGATAGCGTTTTTGAGTTGTCAAAATTAGAAAACAGCCCTAGAAAGGATCAAGAGATGCGAAAGCCAGTATACTGGCTCTTGGGCCAAATGGGTCTAGCGGGAAGTACAGTATACTGGCTCTTGGGGCTTAAAGAGTTAAATAGCTCTGCATTTAAGTTATCATGGCCCGGAGCTTTGCCGTTCTTTAACCCTTTGATTGCTGTGATGATTTCTTCTTTTCGTGGAATGTCTGTATTCACATCTAGATCGTTTTCAGCTTCAGGACCATTCAGTTGTGTCTCTGGTGGTTCCTTGTTCAGAATTTCTCGGAAGTGCTCTGCCCTTCTTGTTTCCTGTACCTCTGCTGCCGTGATGAGATTACCTTGCTTATCTCTTACTAATGTAATATTGTTTGCACCTCGTTTTCCGCTGATGAATTTAGTTATTTTGTATACTGTGCTTTGTTCATTTCTCAGTGCTGCCTCCTCTGCCTGTCTTGCAAGATCGTCTAGGAAATTCCTTTTGTTGGCTCGGGTTTGGCGTTTAACTTCCTTGTCCAGCTGACTGTACTGTTCGCTATATAGTTGCTTTAACCTGGGGGACTTCGCTTCTGTTTTCTTTCTTTTCATTTCCAGCTAGCGGTCCTTCACAGAAATAGATCTTTTCATGGCTAATATAAACGTCCCTCCCCCCACATATTTAAATAAAAAAGGACAGAAATAACAGTACAACAAAATGTACAGCAAAATGTACAGCAAAATGTAACACAAATTCGAACAATATACCCCGCTTATAACCGAGTTATCACACCTCTTGTCAGGTTTTGACCGGATGTCGAATCTCAGAAATAAGTGAAATAAAAAGAAACAAAATAAACTTAACCATGTGATACTTTAAGTAGCAGGGACAGAGAAAATAGGGGAAAGCATCCTATTTAATTTCAAGGGGAAACAATTTAATTATTAACAAAACTCATAAGAAATAACATATTTTCATTACCTTTTTAACTTTATGAATTTTTTAGACAAAATTATAAAAGGCATAAACATTTCACTTGTTTTAGATAGTACATTTTTTATATTGTCAAAATTTTATTATATGTCTTATGTTTAGAGTAAAAGAACTTTAAATAATTTGGAGTTTGATGCACATGTTAACTCTTTGACTCCACAATTATTTTCCACCCTGTGCCGTAATTTTAATTCATGATAGACTAAAAACAACGCTCAGAGAGTTGTTTTGGCACGGGTGTCAAACCTGACCAACGCTCTGAGCGTTGTTCCGGAGTCAAAGAGTTAAAGTAGTAAACACTTATATGCTCTGCCACTTTTAATAGTAGTATATTAGTTATTCCCGGTTGCACTCGCAGATGTGCGCGCCGAAAAGTTTCATCGGCGCCAAATAGCGCACTTCGACAATCATTTAAACACATTTTCTTACTTAGTATTTTCTCTTCTATTCTGAGGAGTCGAAGCGAATAACAAGAATGGCGTCCGCCTCTAATTATAAAAGTGCAGTGTTCGGTTCCCAGTCTAAAGAATATTTCTGATGGAATTTTTTCAGAACAAGTGGGTCCTAATCATGTCATACTCCCGATGATCCCGTGGGTAGTGTGATTGGATGCCTAGCCTTCTCAGATAAGGACGAACAAATAAAAGGTTACGAGTGCAAGTTGCACACGTTAAAAATCCATTGGAAATTGTAAAGAGTAGGCTTTACGTATCTTGCCCTAACAGAATTTACAAAATTAGGAAAACCTATCCGATAAAAATATTTATAGAATGTATCATTCCTAAAATAACACGTTTAGTATTCTCGCCTGTGCTTTGGAGTTCGTGCACTGTGCTGATATCCTCCTTGAGATCTAAGGGAGAAGATCGGAGCACTGATGGAGTTGTCCGTGTGCAGTGAAGATGGTCCTTAAAACCAAACGATACAAACCTTTTCCACCTTAAGGTGTAGAGGTTAGCCAGAGAGAGCGCCATGTTATCATGTAAACTGTTTCCAGTCCAGTCTTCGGTCCTTCAGGGATTGTCTAATGTTGTCCTCCCAGCAAACTATGTGTCGTCCTGGAGATCTGGATCCCTGGCTATTGTCTTCTCATTTGTGTCGTGACAGCCGTTCTTTTCCAATACTACAGACGTGGTCAAACCACAGTAACTAGGACTGTTCCACTCTGCTTTGAACGACCAGTGCTATTGTAAATAAGCACAGACAACAAATGTGACAAAGGAAGAGAAACAGCGGCTACAGAAAAACACATTCGTAATGAAGTGTTTGTTTTTGGATGTACGACAACGTTATTTTGTGACTTTCGTAATTTACTGGTGGTCCTCCAAACACCAAGAGATTTTTAACACGTCAGCTACTAAATTCATTGCATCTAAGATGCAGTGTTGTTCTGACTTGGATAAGTTGATTCTCGACTTGCATGATTTAGAAAGTAGCCCATATTCATTACGATGACAGTGCTGCATACAAGCAGTTTATTTGTTTCTCTGGAACTGGAGGAATGGTCTATCTAGCTCTACAAACTCCACGCCAAGTCAGGGTTAATTTAATAATGAGACGTAAAAATTAATAGCATAGACCAGCGGTCTTCAACCTTTTTGAGTCCATGGCTCCCCTGACCAACTATACTGTTCAAAAAAAAAGAAGCGCATAGCTACTGAAGGCACACACATAGCTATAATTTTGACATTCAATAACTTTTTTTAATTTAATGAGTTAATTGTTCAAATTGCACACAAGAATACCTTAGGGTTCATCTAATCAATTGACAGTTGTTTTGCATCTGGGTCACGAGAGTTTGTTGGCGTTCGGGCTTTTCCGTTAGTATGGTGTATGGCCTCCTCTTGCATCGATCAGCGATTGGCATCTCCTGGGCATGGATGCGATCAGATGATGTGGACCTGTGGGATGGCTGCCCACTCTTCCTGGAGTGCCTGGAACAGATCACGATGATTGGCTGGAGCAACGTCTCGGCGACAAACACATCTATGCAGCTCATCCCACAGGTGCTCAATCGGACTCATGTCTGGAGACAGGGATGGCCAAGGAAGGGTGAGAATGTTGTTGGCAGTCAGGAACTGCGTGATCAACCGTGCGCAATGGGGTCTGGCGTTGTCCTGTTGAAACACAGACCTTTGGGCAGCCAAAAGTGGAAGGACATGGGGTCGAAGAATTTCATTGACGTATCGTTGCGCATTCAAGCCTCCTTCAATGTGCACCAATTGACTCCTTCCGTTGTAACTGATCATTCCCCAACCATTGCACCTCCACCACCGTGCGGCGGAGCTTCATCAACGCAATTTTGGGCAAAACGTTCATTTCGCCTACGGTAGACCCTACGACGTCTATCATGACGCTGCAACAAAAAGAAAGATTCGTCACTAAACCAGACACGTCTCCATTGATTGTCAGCTGCCCAGGGACGATGCTGGTTGGCCCAAAGAAGTCGATTTTGGCGATGGCGGCGCGTAAGAACAGGTCCTCGGTGAGATCGTTGTGCCCAAAGTCCAGCGTCATGCAGTCTATTCCGGACAGTTTGATCAGACACATGACGTCCTGCAGGCAATGACTGGGCAGTTGAGGAAGCTGTTGTAAACCTGTCTCTGAGGTGACGAAGCCGAATAAAGCGATCCTCCGCTGCTGTTGTCACTCTGGGTCGTCTACTGCGATGCCTGTCTTCAACTGAGCCAGTGGCTTGGAACCGGTGCCAAAGTCGAATTATGGTACTCTGATGCACGTTTAGATGCCTGGCAACCTGACTTTGACTTTCGCCTGCATGCAGTCGGTCGATAGCAATGTTCCTTAAATTTATCGATAGAGACGCCATAAATGTCTGATTGAAAATGAACTGAATTTTTTTTTTGTTGCGTTATCCTTTTATAGGGTTTTTATAGGGTTTCAGTTGCGTAGTCAGTGAATAGTGTTTACCCCAAATTTTGTCGCTTTCACGTGCGCGCAACATGAGCTGTGGTCAAAAATTGCGTCATAAACACTATTGACCACTGCGTTGTAACGATTACAAAAACGAACGCAATTCAGGTCAACACGTGCATTTGACACTGTAAAGAACATTTGAGGCTGGTTTTTATATAACCTAGCACCAAATTTTACTCACAAACTCATAAAAACGCGCCCTCGGATAGCTGTGCGTTTCTTTTTTTGAACAGTATACATTCTTTCTGCGGCACCCGTGTCGGATAACTGGTTACAAACTCTAGCGTTGTTTCAACATTTAGCCTAACTTGTTTTGAGCAGGAGAGCTTTGGAAAGGCTTTTAAACAATGTAATTTTTAAATGTAATTTTTAAAAAAATGCGATTGGACAATCTGTAAAAAAATTAGACGTACAGAAAAAATATACACAAAGTGCACTTTGTAAAACCCTTACTATAGAAAAGAAAAAAGCACATATAAAGTAGTTTCTTTCGAACATTTTTATTTATTTTTGTCTGAAAATCATTCACTGATATACTGCACTCTTGATTCAATCTCCATAACAAAAAACTTTTACAGTAAAACTAAAAAAAAATATGATGAATAAAGTACCAGTCATTTCAGTGTGAAACTTGAGCTTGCTTGTTGTTACACAGCTTGTCAAATCTTGGCACCAGTTGAGATACACCTACCCTCATTTCCTTCTCCACATTAAGTCGGGATCTGAACTTAGTTTTTATGACAGCTACTGCTGAAAACCCAGTCTCGCAGAGATAGGAGGTTGTAAAAGGAATTAATATCTTCAGTGCTCTCTTGCTCAAGCTTGGGAACTCCTGTTTTACTGAGTACCCAACATGTTGGCAATGCCATGGATGGAAACGTCGCTTGTAGTGAAGAGTCTGATGAAAGTTCTATCAGTTCTTCCTCTTCTGCAGTACTGAAGTCCGAAGGAGCATCACTACTGAAGGGATTTTGAACCCACTGAAACCTGTCACAGTTTTCAGGAAAGTATTTTTCAAAATGAACACTGAGTTGAGATAAGTGTCCTTGAATTATAGAAATATATAGAGAAACATTACCTAAACAACACCTGGATCCATGCATACACAGATGGATCAGCAACTAATGCAACAGAAAATGAGGGTGGAGGAGTGTGGTGGGTTTGATGTTAATATAGTTTGTTGTTAAGAAATCTTAGTGTACTGAATGAGGTCAGCTGTAAAGGTCCCTGAATATAATAAATATTAGACTAAATTTCCAGGGCACCTTTCTACTACCACCACTATGATCTCATTCAGACTTATTCTAGATAGACTGAAAGATGACTACGTTTGGTGTCTAGGGTTATGAAATGTTAGGGTAAGGTTGCATTAACCAACTAAACATATAAACAATTACACAATTCATTTTATTATCTAATACAACACAACAGTACCACGACAATCACATACGAACTACACTTTAAAAGACTATCTTTAGTAAGTCAGTGGTTGAAAGTTTGGTAAAGTTAATGTTTTTCAATTTATAGTCCTGAATCTGATTTATTTGGAATCAGGACTGAAAATCACATGTGAAATCATAGAAATTAATTACTTCAATCAATTTACACAATGGGTCTTCTGACCATAATACACAAATTATTATATAAGGGTGTAGTTGTATTGTCTAACTGAGGTGACTTCTAGTATACACTGGTTGATTGTTTACTATCATCATCTCGGCATGTTGTTTGTACGTTTTTATGGACACTGATGGAATGTTTATATCACTATTCTCAGTCTCTTATTTTAATATAATGTTAGTTGAGCGATCAGGTGCCGAAACATGCACCTATCTTTGTAATATGATGTAGGAATCTTCCTGCACTTCGCTGAACGACAACCTTCAGCTCCCACTTTTTCAAGAATGATGGTGGTTTACAGTTGTCTCCGAAAAAGGCAAGAATGTGGCATGAATATATCGGCCCACTGTAGTCTGGCACCAGTTATTGACAGCAACCAAAACTCTCACAGATGCAAGGAAATAACACAAGTAAACGATGACTAGGCAATATGGCACATTTTCGATCTGCCCTATGTCCAGGCTTTTCCTATGTTAGAAAATTTCTCCGCCTGCTCTCATCGATCTTGCTTTGCACAAAATTTACTTGAATTGGCAGTGAACAGTCCCCGTTTCGTACCAGTATCTACTGCTTTGTCCAATGGGACCATGTTTACATTTATTTTTGAATCTATCGTTTCAAATAACAACTCCCAATATGTTTCCAAGGCAAATATATTTTTAGTTTTAGGTCAACCAATCATACTTCGCCTTCCTTTAAAATCCAACCAATCAGGTATCCCGTACCTTTTAACCTCATTTACCCAAAGTCGTTTTTTCAAAACATGCCATAAAAAATTATAAGCAGGCATGATCTTTACTTGACAGTCTGGTCGGGTCCACTATAGTATTATGGCTATAATTAGTTAATTAATGGACTATTTGCGTAACTATTACCATATTCTTTGTCAACAAGTCCTAAGGTACACGAATATACAATTTATATGGGATTAGTTGGCTTGGTTAAGAAGTATACAGTTTTTTTTCTATGTTAGTGTTTTTATTTTTAGTCTACTAGACGTTCAATTCTTTTCCATGTGCTGTCTTCTCTATTTACGTGATAATTACGTCCTTTGAAGGGGTCTATGTAGGGTTCGGGCTCTGACGTCCCACCTACATCAATGGATGTTGATGCGAACACACAGCCTCTCATATCCAGGTGCAGTGAGCGCCGCGGAAGCTATTGTCTTGTAGTAAGCTCCTAGCATATGGCCTCTCCTGTACAAATGTGTCCATAGCAGCACCTTCACGTGGTGACCCCGTTTTCACAGAGTTTGCTATGGGGGCGACCGAGTGCCTGGCGGTATAACTGGGTCGGGAGTTGTTTGGGACTCCTCCTAAGGTGTAGGCGCAATACACCGGCGAGTGGACCATGCTCTGGTCAACACCAACCCAAACCCCACTCATGGGTTAAATGCTACCTTCTCTCTTCTCTACTTGCCTACCAATTTTTCTTTGTCCAATCCACGATACACCTCACCAAGGATCCTGAAGCGGTGATGGTAAAAGATAGGTCTTTACCTAGAAGGGATCCGGGCCCTGCCCAACGTCCCAGCTGCAGCCATGCCATGCGACCTGACATTGCACCCATCGTCAGATTTTGTCCAACTCCTGAGACACGGGAAGCAAAGCCACTAAAACTCAATGGAAATTTAGAACCACTGTGCTGGGAAAAATCGTGAAGGCATAGGATGCAGGACGTGACACAGCCACAGCAAAAGCTCAGCCACAGAACGAAGAAATGAGGCCTGCATCGTGAGCGCTTGTGACTAGCGGGGAATGCATCTCTGTGAACCCCACCTGAACCCCCAGAGCGAAGTGATCTTTAGAGCCACAAAGGTGAGTGGCCAAGCAAATCAACCCAATACTCATGGAGGAAGACACACACATTGCATTCTTTGGGAGGGAGATGTCTGCAGCAAACACCCAATACCTCCAATGCCAGTCAAACAACATATTCCATACGAGCTCGGGCGTCGCCTCGGTTACCAAGGCCCGCACAAGAGAGATAAATCCCCTGCTCCTTGTGAAAAGTCAGCGAAGGGGAACCTTAACATTTTACAGCTAAATATAGCTGGACTACAGAATAAGACAATTGAGCTTACACAAATACTACACGAACATCAAGTACAAGTAGCCCTTCTGCAGGAAACAATACTCCCACGGAGACAAATTAACATCACGGGTTATGCACAGTACAAATGTGAATGACTGAAGTGCCAAGGCATCATGACCTTAATCAGAAATGATACCCAAGCCATAGTAACCAACAACCCCGCGGGGGATATCGACCACCAAGTAATAAAGCTATGGGGCAAAGATAGCACCAAGTACACACTACACAACATTTACTGTCCCCCGACCTCATCAAAAGGTCTGCCTGAGTTCGAGCCCATACTAAAGAAAACTGTCGTAGCTGGTGATTTTAATGCTCACATTCCTGCTCTAGGATACAGGCGGTTTAACAGTAGGGGTCTAGAGGTTGAGGAGCTGTGCAGCAGTACCAACTTAATGCTGCTGCAGAACTTGGAAACTCCACCAACACTCCTGCACAGGGCACACAGCTCGACCAGCCGGCCAGATCTGACATTTGTTTCAGCTGACATAGCAGAAAATAGTATCATCAAAGTCTTAGAAGATGTGGGAAGTGACCACCGCCCGGTTTTAACAACTATTTTAACACCACAGAAGACACAGAAGTCCCTGTGTAAACCATCCTGGAACTTCAGGAAAGCAGACTGGGACCGCTACGGCCGAGAAACTGACGCTGGGTTCAGTCAAATCATTAGAACTGATAACATTAATACTACATACAACAACATGTGTACCACAATCCTAACAGCTGCCAAAAAGTGCATCCCACGGGCTAAGCATAAGAAGTATAAACCTTACTGGACATCTGAACTAGCTGAAGCAGTCAAAGAAAGGAGAGAAGCTAGAAAGAAGGCTGAAAAATATCCTACCACCCTAAATAAAACAGAGTACAACAGGTGGACAGCAAAAGTAAGGTATGTCACCAAGAAGAATAAACGGGAGACTTGGAAAGAAAATTGCAACAAATTAGATTTAAAAAGAAAAGGGAACAAAGTTTGGAGACTCCTCAGTAATCTCGAAGGAAGCAAGAAAAAGACACACCCAACACCTATGGTGGATGGAAGTGGTGATGAAGTAACATCAAGCAGCAAGAAAGCCGATGTCTTCAACAATTTTTATGCCAGTGTAAATAAAACGCAACAGAGAAAGAAACTAGACAAAATGCTCCTAAAGAACATATCCACGCGTAACATAGATCGGACCAATATTGCTGCGTTCGATGATCCGTTCCGTCCGCAAGAACTGAGAATGGCACTACGGAAACTGGCCAAAAATAAAGCTCCAGGACCAGATAAAATTAAAAATGAGATGATTTGTCAACTAGGGCCAAAGGCAAAAGAGACACTTCTATGGTTCATCAATAGAACGTGGAACGAGGGACAGCTACCATCAGCATGGCTGACAGCAACCATCTTGCCTATATTGAAGAAAGGGAAACCACCAGGAACACCAAAAAGCTATAGGCCCATATCCCTCACTTCATGCTTGGGCAAGCTGGTCGAGAGAATGGTAAACAACAGACTATACTGGTGGTTGGAAAGCTGGAACCTTCTGGACAACAACCAGGCAGGCTTCAGACGTAAGTGTCGCACAGATGACCCCCTCTTCAGGTTTACACAGAATGTGATGGATGGCTTTCAAGAGGGAAAAAGCACAATAGCTGTGTTCATCGACCTTGAGCAAGCCTACGACAGAGTTTGGAGAAAGGGACTTTTGCTAAAGATGAGAAGAATGGGAATAGGAGGGAAAATGATTAGATGGATACAGGCCTTCCTAACAAATAGAACCATAGCTACCAACTATGCCGGTGCAATTTCACGGAAAAGAACGCTGGAAGAAGGACTGCCTCAAGGCTCTCCTTTAAGTTGCACCCTTTTCCTCATCTTCATTAATGACCTTGCCAAACATCTGAATGTGTCGAAGGCGCTGTTTGCTGATGACCTTGCCATCTAGACTACTGACAAATATCCCATCCTGGCAAAAGCCAAGATCAACAGAGCTCTCCTTACAATGTCAGTATATTGTGAGCTGTGGAAACTTAAAATCAATACGCAGAAAACTGTATACACCACTTTCTCCCGCAGCCACAAAATAGCAAAAAGACACATCAACATCAAACTGAGTGGGGAAACACTAACAAAAGAAGAGTACACAGTCTATCTAGGAGTAAAACTGGACAGACAATTGAAACTAGATGGACACATCCACAACCTCAGGGAAAAAGCATGTAAGCGCCTAAACCTCATCAAACGGCTAGCTAGTACAAATTGGGGAGCGGATAAACAAACCCTTCGTCAACTATATCTTGGCTATGTGAGATCAGCGATAGACTATAACCTCCCCCTCCAGACCATTGTGAGTACTAATACCATCTCAGCTCTGGACCGTGTGCAGAACCAAGCTCTCAGGTTAATTTGCGGCAGGATGAGATCAACACCCACAGCCGTATGTGAGATAGATGCCAATATAGAGCCGCTGGATATCAGGCGTAAAAGAGCATTGACTGAAGCTGTAGAAAGATTCAGGAGACAAGAGAAAGACCACCAAACAAAGTACTTATTGACACTTGGAAACAAAGACGAAGACTGAAACAACTATCTCTCCTGGACATAGCCAAAGAGGAAAATGATAAACACCATCTCCCGCAAGAGAGAGAATTGGAAAACAAATACTTTGGACCGCCCCCTTGGGAAAACTTCCATCAACCAACTGTCAAAACACAACTGATAGATGAAACGGCCAACAAGGAAACACTACCGACAATCTTGAAGACGTGTGCCTTGGAGACCATAAACAGCTACCGAACGTCAGCAATACAGGCATACACAGATGGTTCAGCTTTCAAGACCACCTCTTTTGCAGGATACGGCGTCTGCATATGGTACCTGGATGGATCCTCTTATGAGTTCTGCGACTCCTGTGGTGAGAATTGTTCAATCTATGAAGCGGAGGCTGAGGCCATCAAGACAGCCATTGAATTACTACACCAACAGTTTGACCTTATGGAACGAAAGCCATCAGATATAGTGATCTTCAGTGACTCCATGTCTGTTCTGGAAGCACTTAAACAGACTCCATATGAAAACAAAGACATTTTTCTTATAGGAAGAGCGGTTCACAACTTGATCACAGCATACTCCATCAGTGTAACCCTACAGTGGATCCCTGGACACAGTGATCTAACTGGAAATGAGACAGCTGATAGACTTGCAAAAGCAGGAGCCTCTAAACAACAAAAGGACAGACCCTGCAGCATGAGAACAGTTAAACAGATTCTCAGAAACAACACAAGGGAAATCTGGCTGAACAGATGGGCGAACGGGCCGACTGGCCGAAATGTCTTTAATGAAATGACCTGCCCAAAAGACAACGACAACATAAACAGACTCAGCAGGAGAAATCAAAGTCTTATCTTTCAGTTCCGAACAGGACACGCCAGAGTCAATAGCCATCTAAACCGTATCAACCCTCAGCACCTACCCATGTGTAGACACTGCTCTCATCCCTATGAAACAACCAGACACCTCCTCATGGAGTGTCCATCACTCACAAACGCTAAGAAAAAACTTTTACAGACACCTCTGACAGTCACCAACTCACTATATGGAACGTTAAAACAACTGCAGAAAACCTGCACTTTTTTAAGAATGGCATTGGGCTGCCAAGAGTAGATATGCTCAGCAGCTATGGGATATCGATAACAACAACAACAACAACGTCCTTTGAAATAAGAGCTAAGGTTGTTTTTGTGACACGAGTTGTCCGCATGTTCTAACTTTTTCCTCGTATTTTGGGGAACCCCTAAGGCAAGGCTTGCCCCTGTGCTAGTATTGGCTTTTAGTTTAAAATCAATGCGAAACGAATTAGCATTTCATCCATCCTTTCCCCTCCTCGTTCCACAATGCATTTTAAGCACATATTTTCTTAGAACTAGGAAAAGTGATTATGTCAAGGACGAATTTGAAAAATCGGGTACCGTTTTGTTCGGCTATTCGTTAGCAAATTATAATGTGAAGGTATAGGCGATACCAACAGTTCTAGCAGAAAATTCTTTTTTACTTTCTTATTTTGCCTTTATGCCCTATATTGTTATATATTAATTTAGATATTGTATTTAGAAATTCACTACAAGGAGTCTTCCTGAGCTTAAGCAATGGCACACAAAAAAGATAGCAGTCGCAACAGGGAAATTTTCAACTAACTTCAGAGCAGAGTCAGAGGCCTTAAAAACTGCATCAGAAATTCTAATGACAGAAGAAAGCTCAAAGAGACCAGTAGCTATCTTCTCAGATGCGCTGTCAGTGATTACAACATTGAAAAGTCAAAATAATGATGAACTGGATGACCTAAGAGTAACACTTCACAGACTATGTCAGCACTACAAAAGAGTTGTGATACAGTGGATCCCTTCTCACTGCAATATCCCTGGAAATGAAGAGGCTGACAGATTGGCAAAGGAAGGGGGAAAACTTCCTCGACTTGACACAAATATAACTTATGAGGAGTCCAAGAGTTTTATCAGACGCAGATACAGGCACAAGTGGGAAGAAGAGCATCCAGGCCACACAAAAAATGATCCTTATTACCAGCTCAGCAGAAGTGAACAAGTGGTAATCTTCAGACTTCGCACAGGTCATAACAGATTGAGATACCATCTATTCAACAAATTAAAGATAGGAACTACTAATGAGTGTGACTGTGGCACCGATAAAATGACTGCCGAACATCTGCTTCAAAGGTGCCCAACAAATGAGGAACAGAGAAAACGCATATGGCCATCACCAGTACCATTTCTGGAGAAAATCTACGGAGATATCAACAGCCTCAGGCTGACCACTGCTTTCTTTGAACTTATTCAAGTTGACATCTGAGGGTGAACGAAGAAGAAGAAGAAGAATTATAGAAACAATATCTGCACTAAAATCTATTTCATTGTCTGTAATGAATTGCTGCAAACCTGGAAAGTAGTCCATTTATCCTCCTTCATTGATTTTTCTCTTCCAAAGAAGAGGCTTCTTTTTGAAGGCCCAAACTTTGTCAATAAGTTGAACCAAATGAGTTTCACTTCCTTGCAGAGACTTATTAAACGGATGTGGCTTGTAGGCCACTGTAACAGCCCGACATTGAACGAGCACCATCGGTACACACACCAACACAATGAGCCCAATCTATTTTATTTTCCGCAATGAAGCTGTTCACAATTTCAAATAAATCTTTGCCTGTCGTACCTGCATTTATGTCCTTACAGAAAAGATCTTCCACCATTTCGTTTTTTTTCATCAACAAACCGCACATAACAGATTTAATGGGCATCTCCATTGATATAGGTGGCCTCATCAAGCTGAAAGCAAAGTCCTCCCCCCTCATTTTTTCTATAATGTGTTCATTAAGATCCTCTCCTATATCTTGAATTCGACGGCTGATTGTACTGTCCGACAAAGGAATGGCCAAACGCTGTTTTCCCACGGACTCTCCAACCATAATGGACACCATATCAATAGCACACAATAAAACGAGCTCTTCTGCAATCGTATGGGGTTTCTTACATTTTGCTACCCGGTATGCTACCTTGTAGGTGTCGCGAGAGGTTCAGATGTTATTAAATGAAAGATATCCTGGACAAAGAGATGTATCAGATGATACCAGGATAGTGCCAGATAAGAGACTGGTCTTATAAGAAATACCGTTTCTCTGAAAAGAGCAAGGGTGTATCGACAATCAAAGGTATTGTCAAGCATTATAAACCTTCTAGTATGATGCTAATGTTTGTTACTGAAGGTCTAAGTGCTGCCTCTCAAGATCCTCCCTTGACTAATGGTTATTATTTTTGTATTGACTCTGCTAAGGGATTAATTAGTTAATTAAATATGTTATATATATATATATATATATATATATATATATATATATATATATATATATATATATATATATATATATATATATATATATATATAAACCAACAGAACCTTAACTCAATTTAAATCATTAAAGTAAGACTGATTAAATATCTATTTACAATTTATTGATCCTATACCGTTATCATTTTGGTTAGGAAAATGATAAAGAATTCAAATGTTTTTACAAGATAAAATAAATAAACATGGAATGTCCATTTCCACAATAGTTAATTATGATAAAGTTATATTTCAAATATTTATTATTTATTTCACATTACTATACATATATAGTTACCACTTTCGCTGGACTGTGAAGTTAATACTTAGTTTAAAAAATTCCTTCACGAGTCATCACTCAAACTGTTTTTGTTGTTATTAATATTTTGTTTCTTATTACTAAGTTGCTGGATAGGCTGATCAGTGGAATTGTGGTTCAACTTATCTCCAAAAGTGCGAAGAATCCAACTATAGCCAGGATCACACAAGGTCTGGATCTCCAGGCTGGGAAACGTAGGTTGTCTAGTTCTAGATATATTGAGAACGTTTGCACCACAGAGTCCCTCAGAAGTGAATGTCTCGTACAATCTTAGTAGTTGCGGGGTAAAATCTGTAATACAAATAATCATAACCCTTGTATGGTCCAGCACTATGCTATCCACACACACAATGGACGTAACAAACAGTTTCAGACTAACAGTTGCACAGGACAATTTACCACAGTACCACTCACAGCCAGTTCAATGTGTTTACACTTTCCTTATAAATACTACGTTAGATCCATTTGTCCATGATCTGCTTCCATACAATAATTTGGTTCAGTTCAAACTATTAAGTGACACCTTGATTAATACATGTTACCAAATTATATGATCCTTTCTCATGGTCCTGATCAGTGTGTCTATCCTTTAGGAAATACTTCTTCAAATACATTATTAAACCTACAGTCGTATTTTTGCCATAATTCTCAAATATTCTACACATTTCCCAATGCTGGCTTTCGTCTCTAACAGTCAGCACATGCTTGTGTTCAGATGGCAATACACTCGTCCTGTAAGTTTTTTTTCTTACACACTCAACACACTTACGAACACACAAGTGGATTAATCACAAGAAAATTACATAATTATATATATATATATATATATATATATATATATATATATATATATATATATATATATATATATATATATTCTTTCTTACCCTCAGGCAATACACATAAGCTGTAACAGGCTGTCAAAAGGTATTTAGGTGTGCTATGCAGATGCAGTGGCAAAGTTTTTGACAACACCCCTTTTCATCTCTCTTTTGTGCTGCTTAGAGTTTCAAAATGTTGTGGCTCCAAATCAACATATTCAAGGACTTTTAAACCGTCGCTCCCCCGTATCGGAGAACACGGCCAAGAACCGGTGTTAGGAATCTAAAAACGAGGCATCTTTTGCCTACTTGTTCAATGTGCAAAATTTTTAATATTTATTATCTCTCTTAATTCTGAACCGATTTTGATCATTTAATGTTAGAATTATACTGTGAATTTATATCCACCGTTCTATCTAATAATTGTTTAGTTAGCAAAATGCATTTAAATCTATGCAGACTGTCGTGTGAAATTCTAATCCACATATATAAATTAAAAAGTAAATGTAAAGCCTAACAAATAACTTCAATAAAAGGAAAGAAGAATGGTAAAGAACAGTGCTGTCACAATGACTGTACTCGAAATCCCCTTGTTTTCTACTTCGTCTGCAAATTGTAACGTTTCACGTTGATAGTAAAAGCCTACTGCATCACTACCCGCTTTCTTCAATAAAACGTGTACTGCCTTTCTAAGAAAAACCTTGAGATACGCAAGCTGACCTATATTTAATATTCCATTCATGTCATTTTATACACTAAGTTACCATAAACGAAAGACAGATGGAATTAGGATAGAGAGAAGGGAGGGCTGAAAGCCGGAACGCATGCCACACTAACACGCGTCTCGCTATACAATTACTACCATCACGCGTGTAAGGCCACAAGCACTAGCTTTTTTCAAATCGACAGTGATAAAAAACACTACCCATACGAGAGTTAGGTTTTAAAACTTACAAAATGCTTATTAGGAAATATGACATTATACTGTTTTATGTCTGAAAACATGACAGTACACCAGACACCATAAAGTTTGGAAGTGAGGAGGTGGCAACAGCACGACTATCCTAGAAGAAAATGCATATTTTGAACGCAGCCACTTAGCTCCTTTAAATTTGTATATTTGGGTTCCTTAGGACTTGCTGACAAAGAATATGTTAAACGTTACGCAAATAGTCTAGGAATTAACAAATTATAGCCAAAAGAAATAGTGAGGGTGTCAGACAACACCAAAATCAGAATCGCTCAGTGGCAGATTTTAAAACCACCATTGTACGGGAAATAGGTCCCCATGTTAAATCCTGTTTGATTGGAGCGCAGTAAATGTAAGGCTAAACACGATTAGTCGGGCTACAAATACTATCTTTTGTTGTTAGGGGAGACGGAAGGAAGGGTACTTTTTTTTCAAACGCTTGTGTAAACATGGCTCGATTGGTTAGACCCGCCAATATAGGCAATTAGGAGCGTTAGTTCAGCACCACATTTTCAAATAAACTTACTAAAGAACCAGTGCGTTGAGCGCCAGTGCATATTTTTCTAAATAAAAGCCTGGGACATCGGCAGATCGAAATTGTGCTATATTCATTGCCAGTCAACGTAACTGTGTATTATTCCATGAATTGTGGGACTGTGGTCCTAAAGTTATTGAGCAGCACCTGGTCTGAGCTTTGCTGAAACTGGAGGTTGACAGCATACTCCTGGGTCCAGATAGCGACTAGTGAGGTGTCTCCAGAACACAGGGGAGCAATCGAGCAGAGGAGTCTTTTCCTGCCGCCATCACGAAAGTTAAGCCTCTGTGGCCAGTGGAGCTCAACATTATGTGTCCCCTCAAAAATTGACATTTTAGTAAAAAAGAGGGACAATACCTTGTTTAAATTGACAGGAACTGTGAACTTTTTCCCCATACTATTTCCCAGATAAACAAACACTTGAAGTCATGATGACAAATAACAACATAGCTTGAAAAACAAAACCAGTATTACCTCATAGTACTACTACACAACTGACACACATAGGATAATATTAATAAAATATGTCACTACTAAGTTCATATTTATAAATTATGTATATATAAATTGTGATTACAATTGATTGTGATTCCTGGTTCACTTTGTAGTTGAATCAGGACATATATTAGTGAAAGTAATTAATACATATATATTTGAAACTTTACCAGTGACTCATTTAAGATAGTCTTATAGAATGTTAAATGTGTGTGAGTGTCACAGTGTTGTCAAGTGTGGTAGAATAAATTAAATTGTTTATCTGTCTGTTGTTGTTGTGACTTACACTTCATCATTTACATAACCCTAGACATTCAACGTAGTCATCACAATATTCCAGAATAATTCTGACTGAGTTATAAATGTGGTAGCAAGTAAGGTTATCTGTAAAACACTACACCTATTAGATACAGATACCTTCACAGCTGATCTCAGTCAGTACACTAAGTCCCCTATAAATATTTATATCATCCCACTTTACCACATATATTGGGGTCTCGCTCCCGGGATTTTGAATCTTTCCCTATTAAAAATATTGGGGGTAATTCACTTCAGGGAATAATGGAAATTAAAAAGGTATCCTTGGGTGAAAATAAATAACGTTGAGCTCTCAGTGCCTGTGGTGTCTTTGGATAAGTAATATCAGATTGTATTGTTTAGTTAGACATTATATAAATTTACCTGTTAGAAAATGGCGGACCTGCCCAAATTTCGATCTGCTGCTGTACAGACTGCGAAAGAGTTAGGAATGGACGGGCAAATTATGATTGCTTATGTCACTGCTGAATGTGACAAATATATTGAACGGGAAGAAAGAAGATTAGAAAAAGAGGCCGAAAGAAAGTTAGAGGCTGAAAAGGAAATTAAGAGGTTGCAGATTGAGGCTGGGGCTAAGAAATTGGAGGCAGAAAGAGAAGAGAAGAAATTAGCTGCAGAAAGAGAAGAGAAGAAATTAGCTGCAGAAAGAGAGGAAAGAAGATTGACTGCAGAGAGGGAAGCAGAAAGAGAGGACAGAAGATTGACTGCAGAGAGGGAAGCAGAAAAGGAGGAGAAGAGATTACAAAGGGAACATGAGTTACGACTAAGGGAGTTTGAGTTTCAGGGCCATGCTCCTGAAAATGGTGCCAGTCCCTTTGCCTCTGATGCCACTGCTAGCCAGGGAGCCTCAACATCAGCTATGAATTTTCATTTAGATCATTTTGTTGAGAAAGACGATGATATTGAGAGCTATCTAAATAGATATGAACTATTAGCTACCACATATGGGTTAGAGAGAGAAAGGTGGAGCTTAAAGTTATCTCAAGGGCTTCGTGGGGCAGCTTATGAAGTTTTTGCCAAAATGAGCAGAGGTGATCAGGAAAATTATGACATGCTAAAGCAGGCTCTTTTGTTAAGATATGAAAAGAACGCAGAATTTTATAGGAAAAAATTTAGGAATGCTAAACTACTGTCAGGTGAAACCTATCACCAGTTCTCTGCACGGTTAGAGACATACTTGGAGAAATGGACTTCTCTGGGGAAAACCCAAGATCTTAAGGAAATGGTCCTTATAGAACAATTAAGAGAGTCCATGGCTCCAGACCTGAGAAAGTTTCTCATGGAACAAGGTGCAGAGAGGCTGGGTGAGTTGCTAAATGTTGCAGAAAGGTATCAAGCGGCTCAGGCAGAGGTATCAGGTAATAAAAAGAAACAGGTGAATAATTTTAGGGCACCACAGAACTTTAATAAATTTGATCCTAGAGATCAAAACAAAGGTAAGCACCAGTTTGATAGGCCACGGTATGACAATAAAAATAAAACCCCACAATTCGATGAAAGGAAATATGATGAAAGAAAATCTTTCAACCAAGGGAAAAGGTGGTGTAAAAATTGTAAGATGAACAATCATGACACTGACCGTTGCAGAAGGAACCCTATAGTTATGGCCACCCTTCAGGTCAGGTCGACCTCAAGACAGGAGGAGGATATTATGTTAGATACCACTCCAGAAGAGATGAGGAAGGCACAGGCTGGGGATAAGACCCTCAAGCCTTGTTTCAGGAAATTGTCAACTTGTCATACAACTCCAGGCAAGGGAGATTTTTACATGAAAAACAAGTTGATTTACAGGAAGGCCGGAACTAGATCCCATGGTCACGGACAGTTGGTTCTTCCAAAGAGATATAGGGCAGAATTAATAAGGAGCCTACATGTGAAACCAGATGGGGACCATGAGAAAATAGGTACCATCATCCAAAAGGTGGCTCACAATTATTATTGGCCCAAGGCAAGATGGGACATTGAGAATTTTGTAGAAAGGTGTAGCATAGCACATGAGGGAACACCCACAAGTGGGAACATTGATCAGGACCTGGACACGCCAAGGGGCAAAATTAGGCCTGATAATAAAAAGAAAAATAAATTTGATAAAGTGGACCAAATGGAATGGGAAGCCCCTTTTCACGGACAAGCTTCACTTAACTGTTTTACAATGGCCACTATGCGGAGAGTGCAAAAAGATGTCTTACCCCAGGATAAGCCGAAAATCCCTCAATCGGACTTAAACAAACTGGAGGAAGAGGATGTAGAGAGGAAATCTCTCATCAAGAATTTTAAGGGGGGAGAAAGCCCCAAAAGAAGAATTGGTACCGGTCGTTTTGTGAATGATAATTCTGGGAAGAAAAATCATCACTATAGAACTTCGAGTGGAAGAGACCATACCGGTGCAGGGACAAATAGGTCCACAAAATTAAAGGTCCATATGTAGCTCTGTTAAGAACGTGGACTGATGAAAAGGCAGAGGAAAATATTACATCCTCATACCAATATGTGAATGAGCTGACCACTCGTTAAAAAACAGGCTGGAAACTTGCCAATGAAAATTTGAAACAAGCCAGGAAGAAATATGCTGCCTATTATAACAGGAAAGCTAAAGACCGAGATTTGGCTGTGGGAGAGAAGGTACTGCTTCTTCTCCCCGGTAGTCAAAATAAGTTACAAATTGGATGGCAAGGTCCATATACAGTTCTAGAGAAGGTGTCTAGAACCAATTATAAGATAGATAAGAAGGGGAAAGAAAAAATCTATCATGTGAATCTCCTGAAGAAATATTTGGAAAGAGAACATCAGGAAGAGACACACTTGTTGACCTTGTCCATTGCCATGGAGATGAAAAGGAACCACTTTCATCATTTGAATATCCATTACACCCCTGTGAGACAGCGGCACAGGTGAAAATCAGTACACATTTAACGAAAACTCAGAAAGAGAGAGTGCAACAGGTTCTAGATACTCATACAGAGGTGTTAACAGACCGACCAGGGCATACAAACCTATTGGAATATGATATGAAACTGATAGACCCCACACCTGTCTGTATGAAACCCTATTCGATTCCTTTTGCTAAGGAGAAAGCTTTGAAGGAAGAGATAGACTATTTGTTGAAGGAAGGAATTATTTCACACAGTGAATCTTCGTATAGTTCCAGTGTTGTACTTTTAAGGAAACCCTCTGGAGAACATAGACTCTGTATAGATTACAGGAGACTGAATGCTATTACAGAAGGACAGGTGGATCCATTGCCGGATACAAATCAGTTGTTTGCCAGACTAAATAAAGCTAAATATTTCTCAAAAGTGGATCTGAGTAAAGGATACTATCAGATTCCAGTAAAGCCTGAGGTTAGACCATACCTAGCTTTTAGTACCTCAGAAGGACACTATGAGTTTAACAGATTGCCATTTGGATTGAAGAATGCGCCTAGTGTCTTCTCTAGAATGATGAGAAAATTATTGGACCCTCTGAATAATCCATGTATCACAAATTTCATGGATGATATCCTTATAGCAACAGAAACATTTGAGGAACACATTGACTCTCTGAACATGCTGTTTAATCGACTTAGGGAAGCGAATTTAACAGCCCGACCAACCAAATGTTGCGTTGGATGTAAAGAATTAGAATTCTTGGGACACACAGTTTATCAGGGAAACATGACCCCTGACCCAAAGAATTTAGAGAAACTAAAGAAAGCCCCGAGACCACAAACCAAGAAAGACGTGAGATCCTTTGTCTCATTATGTGGTTTCTACCAAAAGTATATCAAAAATTTTAATTCCATATGTGCACCGTTAACTGATTTGACACGTAAGGGAAATCCAGATCGAATTACATGGACACCACAATGTGAAATGGCTTACCATGAATTGAAGGAAAAGCTCACAAGTAAACCTATTTTGAAATTACCTGACTTAAGTCAAGAATTCATAGTAAGGACGGATGCCAGTAACATTGGGTTAGGTGCGAATCTGTTACAGAAATCAGATGCATTGGATGGGGAATTAAGCCCAGTGGCATATGTTAGCAGAAAGTTGAATAAAGCTGAAACCAATTACTCAACTAGCGAAAAAGAATGTCTTGCAGTAATATGGGCGATAAAGAAATTCAATATTTATCTGTATGGGAAGGCATTTAAGTTGCAAACGGATCACAAACCCTTGTCGTTTCTAGCGCAGGCTAGACATGGAAATTCTAGATTACTCCGTTGGTCATTACTGATGCAGCCATTTGAGTTTAGCATAGAGTATATAAGTGGAAAAACAAATCTGGGAGCGGATTTTTTAAGCCGCCATCCGTGTGATGAGAATCACCCTAAACCCCAGGAATAATAATAAATTTCTCTATGTGTATATAGAATTATAGACTGACATATAACGTCTGTTTTAAGTGTGGAGAATTTGTCGTGTGAAATTCTAATCCACATATATAAATTAAAAAGTAAATGTAAAGCCTAACAAATAACTTCAATAAAAGGAAAGAAGAATGGTAAAGAACAGTGCTGTCACAATGACTGTACTCGAAATCCCCTTGTTTTCTACTTCGTCTGCAAATTGTAACGTTTCACGTTGATAGTAAAAGCCTACTGCATCACTACACGCTTTCTTCAATAAAACGTGTACTGCCTTTCTAAGAAAAACCTTGAGATACGCAAGCTGACCTATATTTAATATTCCATTCATGTCATTTTATACACTAAGTTACCATAAACGAAAGACAGATGGAATTAGGATAGAGAGAAGGGAGGGCTGAAAGCCGGAACGCATGCCACACTAACACGCGTCTCGCTATACAATTACTACCATCACGCGTGTAAGGCCACAAGCACTAGCTTTTTTCAAATCGACAGTGATAGAAAACACTACCCATACGAGAGTTAGGTTTTAAAACTTACAAAATGCTTTTTAGGAAATATGACATTATACTGTTTTATGTCTGAAAACATGACAGTACACCAGACACCATAAAGTTTGGAAGTGAGGAGGTGGCAACAGCACGACTATCCTAGAAGAAAATGCATATTTTGAACGCAGCCACTTAGCTCCTTTAAATTTGTATATTTGGGTTCCTTAGGACTTGCTGACAAAGAATATGTTAAACGTTACGCAAATAGTCTAGGAATTAACAAATTATAGCCAAAAGAAATAGTGAGGGTGTCAGACAACACCAAAATCAGAATCGCTCAGTGGCAGATTTTAAAACCACCATTGTACGGGAAATAGGTCCCCATGTTAAATCCTATTTGATTGGAGCGCAGTAAATGTAAGGCTAAACACGATTAGTCGGGCTACAAATACTATCTTTTGTTGTTAGGGGAGACGGAAGGAAGGGTACTTTTTTTCCAAACGCTTGTGTAAACATGGCTCGATTGGTTAGACCCGCCAATATAGGCAATTAGGAGCGTTAGTTCAGCACCACATTTTCAAATAAACTTACTAAAGAACCAGTGCGTTGAGCGCCAGTGCATATTTTTCTAAATAAAAGCCTGGGACATCGGCAGATCGAAATTGTGCTATATTCATTGCCAGTCAACGTAACTGTGTATTATTCCATGAATTGTGGGACTGTGGTCCTAAAGTTATTGAGCAGCACCTGGTCTGAGCTTTGCTGAAACTGGAGGTTGACAGCATACTCCTGGGTCCAGATAGCGACTAGTGAGGTGTCTCCAGAACACAGGGGAGCAATCCAGCAGAGGAGTCTTTTCCTGCCGCCATCACGAAAGTTAAGCCTCTGTGGCCAGTGGAGCTCAACATTATGTGTCCCCTCAAAAATTGACATTTTAGTAAAAAAGAGGGACAATACCTTGTTTAAATTGACAGGAACTGTGAACTTTTTCCCCATACTATTTCCCAGATAAACAAACACTTGAAGTCATGATGACAAATAACAACATAGCTTGAAAAACAAAACCAGTATTACCTCATAGTACTACTACACAACTGACACACATAGGATAATATTAATAAAATATGTCACTACTAAGTTCATATTTATAAATTATGTATATATAAATTGTGATTACAATTGATTGTGATTCCTGGTTCACTTTGTAGTTGAATCAGGACATATCTTAGTGAAAGTAATTAATACATATATATTTGAAACTTTACCAGTGACTCATTTAAGATAGTCTTATAGAATGTTAAATGTGTGTGAGTGTCACAGTGTTGTCAAGTGTGGTGGAATAAATTAAATTGTTTATCTGTCTGTTGTTGTTGTGACTTACACTTCATCATTTACATAACCCTAGACATTCAACGTAGTCATCACAATATTCCAGAATAATTCTGACTGAGTTATAAATTTGGTAGCAAGTAAGGTTATCTGTAAAACACTACACCTATTAGATACAGATACCTTCACAGCTGATCTCAGTCAGTACACTAAGTCCCCTATAAATATTTATATCATCCCACTTTACCACACAGACTTTAACTAACTAAATTTGGGACTACCCTGATGTATAGATGTCAATTTAAACGATTTTTCTCTTTAAATGAACTACTATTCAAGGAAGTCTTTGCACCTACCTCTCAAGTAACATCCCCGCTGTTGAACTATCTATATCTTTCCTTTTAAACATCTCTAGTTCTTAAGAATATAAATACATTCTTACTCTCATTTACACAAAATGGGCCTCTATGTTACGCCTAAAATTTTTCCTTTTACACACCAGAAAAAGGAGCGTTTTCATTGGCAGTTTGTATCGTTCCGTTTTCCTATAGTATTGCGTGCGGTAAATATGGCCGTGGTGTAAGACAGACCAAAACACGACAGTAGGACGCTAGACGAGCTTTACTCGAGATTGTGGCCTGCTTAGAAAATGCCGATTTTTGTTATTTCATTTGACTCAGCTTTCTAGAGAAATATTCTCTGGGTTTGCCCACGTCATTGTTAGGAACACTTTCTAAATGGCGCTTCAATTTGCTAGGCAGCATACATTCGACAGAGAGAACTTTGAAACACAAAACATACTGTGGACGCTCTTCATTGTTCACAAGAGTGCACGTGAAACCAAAATCTAAGTAACCTTCGTCGTATTTTCTATACTTATGTTTCCTTTCCTCATTACCACTTTCCTTGTCATCCTCAACAAGTTCTCGCTTTTTACTAACACTTGCCAAATTAAAAATCTTTCCATAGTTTATATCAAACTCACAACACAATCAAAAACGTTTGAAAACAGAAAATCGCCGTGTTACCTACTATGATCGCGCGAAAAGAATGCGCAGAAAGTTGACAGGCGGGTCTGGGGAGTGGGACTTTAAAGGCTGGCCAACATCAAAAGTGAAATTTCTCCGTGGTCACGCAGGTTGACAAACACCAAAAATTAAATTTCCCACAGCTTTGTGTTTTCTTTACAGCTAAATATGAAAAAAATCCACGCCCAACCACGGCGCCCCTGACCGTCAAGCATGGCGCCCCAGGGCACCGCGGTGCACAGGTTGAAACCGCTGCATTAGATGAATGGAAGACCACTGACTCTAGTTCCAACACATCTTGTTAGATTACAGCATATAAACGAATAAGATAATCTGCCTGTATGAAGCCATGTCACTATAATAAAAGGTGTTCCAGGTTTTATAATGTTGACCACTATCTTAATTATATAAGTCGAGAAAATCAACTTCTCCATGTTAGATCAACACAACATCTGTGAAGTAATCAAGTTAATAGCTGATGGTTTAAACATCTCTTGGTATTTGGAGGCCATCGTGCAAATTACGAAAAACGCGTAAATAAAGTTCTTGTACATCTAAACAGAAACTTCCTTAAGCCTACTCGCTATCTGTAACTGCTTTATGTTTGTAGGTGTACATCTGTAAAAGTTTGGTCGTAGTGTTTATGATGTTTTGTAATAAAGTATGTTGAAGACGTTGATGAAAAATGCTTTTTTGCGCCGAGACAGCGTTGGTATATTCTAGGCAAAAGTTATGATAAATTATCAATGAAACGATACAGCATACGTAAGCGTTCGCTCATCGAATTATGTATCAAGTGCAGTTCTTTAAACTGTTTATTAAAATCTTTAGCTAAAAAACAAAAACATTTTAGCAAGTATTAGTTGTACAAAAAAAAGCTAATTGAAAAACTAATAGTCATATAAAAAATAATAGCAAAATTAGGCAAATTTTAACATAATTATTGAAATTTGTTATAAAATATGTTACGTATTTATGTAATAAATTGTTTCCATTGAGAAGACAGAAGGTATCTCCCCTAACACAAATTTGGTGAAATGTACAGAAATCGTATTACCCGAGCCAGTAACCCATCACAGAATAACGGGTTAGATCAGTGTTTCTCAAACTTTTCCAGGTCACTGCCCCCTTACCCCCCAGAGCTCATCACCAGCAACCCTCCATATGCCTGCATTACACTTAAAAAAAACTATAAAGGGTGGAAGATAAGAGCAACCGATAAGTAAAAACAGTGACAACTAATCGTTCTTTATTTTGTTGTTAATTCTAATATAAAGCTACAGATGTGCTTACTTATTAACTTAATTTTATTTTTAAATAATACAACTTAATTGCGTAATCCAGTATAACCAACGTTTATAAACAGTATAAGAGAGTCCATTAGTAACCCATTACAACTTTATTGTCACGAACACTGCTACGCATTATTTGAACATTATAATGCAGTTAATTACCAAATATTCCCAGTGCCCATTGTCGTAAAACGTGTGTGTAAACCCACTTCTTAGTTAATACACTATGTCGAGATACAAATATGCCCCAGCCAATCAACGAGCAACGTTCACCAGTCTCTGATCCAGAATAAAATTCGGCATAAGCCCTGATTTTCAGGAGTCACGGATTGTACTTAACCGCATATAACCAATCAGCTTGCCACGCCGAGAACCAACCAAAAGCATTCCTTAAGCTTGCATCTACCTATATATACGGGAGAGATTTATACAAAATCACGCACACACCAACACGAAGCCAGCTAGACGACCGACTGGAGAAGAGAAGCTGTCAGACTGATTTATTGCTCACCTGCATTGACCGGGAACTCTTGCTGCACTAAAGTCGACTAGCCTGTTTAAATCTTAGAGGGTTTTATTCGTGTAATCCAACCTGAGGTCGTATGTTCGAGTCAGTCCAGCTGTCTGGAACTTCGCAGGAGCACAGTGATTGTACCGGAGCTACATCCTTAGTCCCCCTCAGTCTTGGGTGGGCTAAAGGAACGATCCTCAGCAGGTGTTGTGTGAACCAAACTAAGAAGGACAGAACTTTTGAGAGATGAGTACACATTAGTACCATTTCCGTCGGCAATTGTGAGCATTTAACTGTCAAAGACGAAAAAACAAGTTAGCGTAGAAAGAGATAAGAATAATAGCATAGCTGATAAATTTTATATATTTAATTAACAGCACAGCTGATACATTTACTATAATTGAGTAACAGCACAGCTGATATAATTTTTGTTCCTATAATTGTAAAACTTGTATTCCATTTTTCAACATCCACCCTTCAGCACAAGAGTAGCTAGTGTATATACTAAATAAATAATAAGGAAATTGTATTTGAACGACTTGTCAATTTTTTTAAAATTGTTAAGTAAAATCTGTTTCCTTGTTTGTTAATATCACAGTTAGTTACACAGCGGGGGTGGCAATTTATGACTGTCTCCTCTCTACTAATTTTTTGAGATCAGATCATTCACATCCGTAACTAATTTGTGATACCAGTAGTTCTCTCAGACACTGGGACTTCACCATTTTCTGCAGAAATTCTATTTCTGTAATTGTCAGTACTATACTGATCCTAGAGCCAATAAAAACCTCACGCTACATCCATTGAAACGCTTCTCTTATCTGCTGGTACGTGCACCTAATGTTGAGAACTTCTGCTGTACGGTGAATGAGAAACTGCGACGAGCTAGGATAGGGGGGCGCGATGGGTTATGGTTTGTCCATGCAAGGTTCTACTTTTAAGCCATCATGCCGGTATCGCCCACTTTGGGAACCCCTAGGTTAGAATTCTTCTTCTATAATCCTTAGCCGCCGACTGTCAAAGCAGCCAGTGGCTATCGTGCTGTTGCGTCTTGTGGGGCAGCAACAAACTGCTTCCACTTTGCTCGATTAGCGGTCATCCTTCGTGCAGTGTCCAAACTCTGTTTCTTTCTTTGCATCTCGGCCTCCACAGTTCTCCTCCAAGTGGTTTTTTTGGGCGGCCTCTCGCTTTTCTTCAGCGGTCCGTGGTATAGCTGTTCTTGTGATGGCATCAGGGTCACTTCTGAGGACGTGGCTAACTCAACTCCAGCGTATTCCAGCTATGATGGTGTGCATGTCCTCTTGCTTGCTCCGAGTAAGCAGCTCTTGTTTGGTGATGGTATTCGGCCAAAAATTTCGGAGAATTTTCCTTATGCAGACTATGTGGAAAGATGGCAATTTCGACATTTCCTTCTCTGTTACTCCCCAGCGTTCTGCACCATAGAGAAGCCCAGAAAGCACACAGCTCTGTAAAGTCAATCTAATTCCTCTTGGACTGCCCTCTGTTGTCTGGCGCATCACACAGTCTTTGACTGTCAAAAATAAATGTGTTGATAAGTGGCATCCCTGTCGTACCTCATAAGTTAGGTTGCTCTGCCCAAAACTAAATGGAAAGTTAGCACAGAGGCTTTTTATGGCGGATACAATGCAGCTGGGAATTCCTGAAGTCATCAGTAGGTTGTCCCCCCTGTGTTTGCTGTCTAAAGCCTTTTAAACATTCACAAGTTGTGTACAGTTGCCTCTGCCATACCGAGAACTGCTTTATAATTTTCCAGAGGGTGAATATTTGATCTGAACGTCTTCTATTCTTCCTGAATCCCTCTTCTTCTTTCCTCAGTTTAGGGACTACTGCTTTTGAAATTCTCTGGACATTTATTCTGCCTAGCATTTTACTGGGGACTGGAAAGACAGTAATTCCTCTCCAGTTGCAGTCTTCAAGATCGCCTTTCTTGGGCAATTTGACAATTATTCCTTTATTCCACTCAATTGGTGTTTTCCCTGTTTTCCAGACTTGTGCAGTCAGTGGTTCTAATAGTTGTGCTGTCTATTTTAAGTAGCTCTGCATTTAAATTGTCATGACCAGGAGCTTTTCAATTCTTTAACTCTTTAATAGCTGTGACGATTTCTTCTCTTTGTGGAATGTCTGTATTGACGTTTAAACCACTTTCAGCCTTAGGAACATTCAGCGGCGTCTCAGGTGGTTCCTTATTCAGAGTCTCTCTGAAGTGCTCGGTCCATCTTGTTTCCTACCCCTGTGCTGCGGTAATGAGATTTCTTGCTTGTCTCTTACTAACCTTGTGATGGTTTTAGTTATTTTATACACTGTGCTTTGTTCATTTATCAGTGCTGCATCTTCTGCGTGTACTGCAAGATCGTCTATGAATTTGCTTGTCTAGCTAACTGCGCTGTTCGCAATATAATTCGTTGAACCTGGGGGACTTTGCTTTTATATTCTTTCATGTCTTTTCTTTTCCTTTCTCATCGCTCTGGTGTTTAATGATATGGTGTTATCCAATCTTGTCTTTTCCTTTCCTAGAATCCCAAGCATGATTCGCTGCGTTCCGTATATATTGTTATAATGGTGATGAATTTCTGGTCAACTGTAGTAAAGTCCTCTGTGTGACACCCCGCTCAAATTTCCCCAATTCAAAAATCTAGTTAACGTAAATTTCCAACCTATAACACTACTACTTTGTTTGAAATTTGTCAAGGGCAAGGTCAAACCTACCGCAAAAAATTGGACAACATAATTGGAATTTTCTACTACCACGTTAAAAATCTATAAATAATTTCCATGTTTGACCTTGGTCTGAAGGCCAAAGGCAAATTTACTGCTTGAAAAGTAACTAACGTATTCCTAAAATCTATTAATAGCTACAGTATTTGAAATTGTCTCAAAGCCATCGTAAAATCTAACCGCCACATTTAAATAAGGTTTGAATTTTCTAACACCAAGCGTAAAAGTCCAACAGCCAAACACACACACGCTCTACCCTTCCCAAATATTTATGATAGAACGCCGTAAAGTTTGGCAACTGACCGAATGTTACCACGATTTATAGGAGAGGGGAGGTGGTTTAAAATGGAAGCAAGCCAAATCAGTGTGTTTGGAAAAACTTAGATAATATATTTTAAAATAAAAGGGATGTCTTGAATGGTAGCGTTAATATTGCTAAATATAATACCATAAGAATTTCCCTTATAATAAATTTTCTGGCCTTAGAAACATTTATTTTCAAATATTTTGGTTCAGTGAAAGGAGCAAATAATTACGTAAAAATTACACATATGAAAACGGGGACATAATATTAAAAGAAACTTATTTAGGAAGATAGAGGACAGTTGTCTGTTTAAAAATCATTTTCTATATTAAAAATCGACCCATTAATAACAAAGATTTTGTATAAATAAACTTGGGACAGACGAACCAACACCCTTCTGAACTGCTCAATTTGATAGCCTTCGGAAAAGCTAAATATTCTTTACGCGTTTCTGATTGGTTAATTGTAGTTTTGGAGGGGGCAATGGAATTAACTATCTGCCGGCATAGCCGGCCATTTGAGAAAAACAAAAACCACAGCCAGATTGAGATCAGATGAAAAGCATTGATGTTGAATGCCTTTGCCGTCTGGACGATAGCGGTCTGAACTGAACCATTAACCGCCAGTCAATCTTGTAATTGTGTGTCTATTCGTTACTTGCGGGTTGAATTGCCAAATTGAAAAGTGACATAACCCCTGAAAATTCAGAACCTGTGGGCACAGAGAGAGCTTCTTATATAACTGCAAGCTTCCTGCCACATCAGCATCCAGGGGAACTCTGAAATATTTGTTGTTCTTGACGATTCTCAAGACACCACCACAGACAGGTTTTAAGATACGTTCATTAGAATTGGCACTTGAGGACTTATCCTTATCATTCCACCAAAATACAAGAAATTAAAGGGGGCATGATGACACACACTAACCCTCCAATCACTGACAGACTTCTTATCCAGTGTTAACATATTCCAGTAGGGCAGTCTAATGTCGATTCGACATTATTCTGGCAACTCCTGCGACGTGGCTGGTACCAAACTGTATCGGCTACTACCGTTCCTTTGGATCTACCAGCTGTGTGGAGAGGGGGAACATGCTGCATGGGCAACAGCTTGATCTCCATATAACTGTGCCCAAGCTCACGCCCTGGAGAGGACACTCCAGCTTCACCCTATAGGTGTCGGCAAAACACGGGAAGTAGCAGTTACCGGTTATAAGCATTTTGCCCAATTGGCGTAGGGCATGGCGCCAGGGGCTACTTCCGACAGTGGGAGAGGTTCTAGGATCTCACTGGACAACTACCGCCCGCTTCAAGCTGGGCAGCCCCAGTCAATAAGGTGTTGTCCTGCCACTGTCTGCTTTCCCCATTGGGTGCATGGGGATTAGGGTCAAACCCGAACGGTGGATAGAAAATTTTGCACCAAGCAATTATCAGAATAATAAAAATAAGAAAACTCTCAGAATGGGATGCTGGAACGTCCGAACTATGTTGACGGGACTATCCGGAAACCTACAGGACGTAAACGATGTAAGGAAGACAGCCATAATTAATGATGAGCTTAAACGACTTCAGGTGGATATAGTTGCACTTCAGGAAACGCGCCTGGCGGGCTCTGGAATGGTGAGCGAGAAGGACTACACATTTTATTGGCAAGGGAAAGATCTTAATAAAGCTAGAGAACACGGAGTAGGTTTTGCGGTCAAAAAATCGCTAACTAAAATGGTTGAACCAGGCGAGAATGGATCAGAACGCCTGTTAACGCTCCGCCTACAAACTAGCACAGGTCCCATCACCCTTGTCAGTGTGTATGCTCCTACTCTGTACTCTGCCTCAGAAGCTAAAGATGAGTTCTACGAGAATCTAACAGCAATTATCAAAAGCATACCTAGGCAAGAACAGCTTGTTCTCCTTGGCGACTTTAACGCTAGAGTGGGTGCCGATAATGTTTCATGGCCTTCATGTCTAGGCAGGTTTGGTATTGGCAAGATGAATGAAAATGGACAACGGCTCTTAGAGTTGTATGTCCACCATGACCTCTGCGTGACCAACACCTACTTTCAGACAAAATACCAGCATAAGGTGTCATGGAGACACCCACGATCCAAGCACTGGCACCAACTTGACCTGATTCTCGTCAGAAGGCCACTTCTCAGGTCTGTGCTTTCCACGCGCTCGTACCATAGTGCAGACTGTGATACAGATCACTCCTTGGTTTGCTGCAAAATCAGAGCACAACCAAGAAAACTCTATTGTGTAAGACATTAAGGGAAACCACGCATTGATACCAGCAAGATGTCAGACCCTGTCATGATCGCTCAATTCACTGCGACCTTCAAGAAAGTGCTCAGTAGCCCTCAGCATGGTAATACTATTACAGAGAACTGGGAGCATCTACGGAACACCATTCAAAGTACTGCACTTGCCGCCTTTGGTAAGAAAACGGCAAAGTCATATGGCTGGTTTGATGCTTCATCGGATGTGATGGCACCTGTTATTGAAGCTAAGCGCAGTGCTATGAATGAATACAAACGTTCACCGAGTGCTAGAACCCTACAGATCCTGAAGGCTACGAGAAGCAAAGTTCAACAAACTGCTCGACGCTGTGCAATTGACTATTGGCTCCAGCTCAGTGAGAGCATCAAGATCGCAGCGCAAACAGGCAACATTAAACAAATGTATGACGGTATAAAGAAAGCACTTGGCCCCCATAAAAGTAAGACGGCACCGCTAAAAACCATCAGCGGAGAGAAGCTAACCGATAAGCAGATGGAGAGGTGGGTCGAGCACTACACTGAGCTTTACGCTAGAGAAAATACTGTTCCGCCTGCAGCCCTTGATGCTGTCAAATGTCTGCCAACTATGGAGGAGCTGGATGCCGAACCAACATTAGAGGAACTCAGCAAGGCCATTGATAGCTTGGCCTCTGGCAAAGCACCAGGCAGTGATGGGATTCCTCTTGATTTAATCAAATGCTGCAAGAGCACGCTATTACATCCCCTGCATAGGATGCTGTGCCAGTGCTGGGAAGAGACAACTATTCCTCAAGACATGCGAGATGCCAAGATTGTAACACTGTATAAAAATAAAGGAGACAGAAGTGATTGCAATAACTACAGAGGCATCTCTCTTCTTAGTATTGTTGGTAAGGTTTTTGCCAAAGTCATCTTAATGCGACTACACAAGTTAGCTGAGCGCATATATCCAGAGGCACAGTGTGGATTCCGAGCTGGCAGATCAACAACAGACATGATCTTCTCTCTCCGCCAGCTTCAGGAAAAATCAAGAGAGCAGAAAAGACCATTATATATCGCCTTTATAGACCTCACAAAAGCATTCGACCTGGTTAGTAGGGATGGACTCTTTAAAATCCTCCTGAAAATAGGCTGCCCTTCTAACATGCTGGTAATGATAAAGTCATTCCATGACGACATGAAGGGAACAGTCCAATATGCTGGATGCACATCACAGCCCTTTGATATACGAAGTGGCGTTTAAAAAGGCTGTGTTCTGGCTCCGACCCTCTTCGGAATCTTCTTTGCCTTACTCTTGAAACATGCATTCAGAGATGCAACTGAAGGAATATGACTTCACACTAGGTCAGATGGCCGTCTGTTTAATCTTTCAAGGCTGAAGGCAAAAACAAAAATCAGAAGGGTCACTATAAGAGACTTGTTGTTCGCTGATGATGCTGCAGTCGTCACTCAAAGCCAACAGGAGCTTCAGAGCTTGATGAATCGCTTCACTAAAGCATGCAAGGACTTTAGCCTCACAATAAGTCTAAAGATAACAAATGTGCTGAGTCAGGATGTGGGTGCTGCATCAGTTATCACTATCGATAACTATGAATTGGCAGTGGTGCACCACTTCACATACCTAGGGTCTACCATCAATGACAAACTCTCACTGGATACATAAATCGACAGCCGCATTGGCAAAGCTGCAGCTACCTTTGCCCGCCTCACATCGCGTGTTTGGGGAAACTCTAAACTCACAATGAAGACCAAAGCTGCGGTATATAATGCCTGCGTCACCAGCACACTCCTATATGACAGCGAGACCTGGACGACCTATGCTAAGCAAGAAAGAAGGCTCAATACCTTCCATTTGCGGTGTCTACGCCGCATCCTCGGCATCTCGTGGAAAGATAAGTGACAAATGTCGAGGTGTTGTCACGTGCTGGCCTTCAAAGTATGTATACGCTGCTTAGACAGCGCAGACTTCGCTGGCTTGGCCATGTTCGCCGCATGGAAGATGGTCGCATCCCAAAAGATATCTTCTACGGACAATTAGCAGATGGCAAGAGAACAGTTGGGCGACCACAGCTGAGGTTCAAAGATGTGTGCAAGAGAGATATGAGGGCACTGGACATGGATCCAGCAACATGGGAGGATGAAGCTGCCGATCGCACTAAGTGGCGATGCTGTTTACGGCGCCAACTCAGATTGGGCGAAGAGAGGCTCACACAGCAAGCAGAGGAGGGGAGAAAACGTCGAAAGGAGCACCAGGATAATAAACAGCTGAGGGCTGTCAGCTCAGGGGCGCATTCCCATAGTCAGTTACGACTGAAGGGGCTATTATTAATATTATTTAACCATGTCTTATTTCTGCCAGGCTGTGAAATAAAGATCAGTGGTTAATTAGGTCTTTGACCTCAGCAAACTCATACATTAGTTTGAGGGATCTGTAAAGATGCAAATAACAATTATTGACACAGAAAATGGAAATGCATTTAAAACTTTGTTTAACAAAAAGTTACTGCAATAATAAGATGTGGATAAACATATGATTATTCATGTTATAAAATCAGCAGTATTAGTTAGATCTACTTACTTCGCTCAACTAAATTCACTACGGATTCTTGCAACAAGTACAGAGTAGCCTCGACCGAGGCCCATAAAATAACATCTGCTTCGAACGATGGTTACAAGAAGAATCGCTTATAATTCCCTCCCAAAATTCCAGGATGCTGTGGGCAGGGGTGGGTGGCTTCTTGTGTGGCATTGTTGCAAATTCTATTTTGGTCGCAGGGATATCAAGTTAACTTCATTAACTCGCCATAGTATCCACTGCGTTCGTGTTTTTACATGCGTTCCCTTCGTGAACCCAACACAGGTCATCTTCCGGACGTTGCACCGTGTTTTCCACCTTTCAAGTTGAATGACATTCGCTGGCTAAGGAATAATTTATTACATTTTGCCATGTGAATCCGTTAGCGAATAGTGAAATCTAAGACTAGCGAGAGAGAGAGAGAGAGAGAGAGAGAGAGAGAGAGAGAGAGAGAGACTTTTGGTTACTTGTCAAATGATAGGATAAATTTGTAGAGGGATAAAATAATAGAAGAAAAAGTCGGGGATAGTCGTTTCGCGACATAAGCCCCCTTGTGAAAGTTCGGCCAACGGCCAACTAAGTTCGATCCGACTCTTCTCTTATGTCAGACACTACATTCATGTATCGTGTCCTCCGTTCATTCACTCCAAATATTTCCTTTTTTTCCTCAGTCGAACGGTATGCCTGTAATCCACACATGGCTATCCGTTTCCTCTTCAATAAGTAGTTGAGGTGGGTTGAGCAAGCCTGCTCGCAAAAATATCCCACTGTTCCTTTCCTCCTTATGGATCCTCCTTGAAGCTTGCCTCCTGGCAAAGAGCTTGCCCTAAAGCCTACACTCTGCTTACAATTGGATCTATAGCAAATAGTTTTGCGTGATGAGGTTGCCAACCTCATACACAACCTTATTTTAGTCATATTGCTTGACCTGCCTAAGGGCACATACCTATCTCCCCAGGTATGAGAGCGTGTATGATCCTCTATCGCTGTTTCTCAAGTGACAGAGAAAGATAAGTCTGCCAGTTGTTCCTGCCCACCAGGTACCAAGGAAATTTGGACCCGCTTCACTTTCTGATCCCAGAGAGTGGGTGAGGTTATCGGAACTGAGTGAAGACTAAGTGCTTGAGGGTCATGTTCCTCTTTAGCCGTTTCTCCCATGTTAAAGGAAAATATTTCTAAAACATGTTTCATCCCACCATTTGCCAAGAAACTCTGGCCCGGCTTCACTTTCTGCACGCAGAGAGTGGGTGAGACTATCAAAACTGGTTCAGAATTAAGTGCACTGGGGTGGTCATCCCCTTTGCCCTCTTCCAACTTTTCAGTGAAAATATTGGAAGACGATATAGGCATTGGAATCTCCATAGCCTGTTCAGTCACGCCGTCTCTGGATCGTGCTGAGTCTCCTAAGATGATATATTTCCCTCCTTGAGGTATGGGGTAAATTCGTTCATCTAATTTTGCGGCCTTTACTTTGCCGTTTACAAAGTTCGACCTAACTTCTACATAAGCTAAAGGCAAAATCATCCTTCTGTTGTTTATCATGGGTGCTGTTACCTCAACATCCTCTTCGGTGACTTGATCAAGGTCGATGACAGAGGCTGAGACAAGGGCATCACACCCAATACCTTGATAATACAAACAGGTGATTTCTTCTCCATTTACTGTGGCAGTCTCCCCATTTTGAGAATCCCTGTATCCACTCCGGGCGTTCGTCAAGTTCCCATCCATGGTAAGGACCTTAGCTTTGTATGACGTCTGTGGGATTGGGTCTCGGCGCCTACAGTCTAACTGATGTAGGGTGGCCAAAAGGTGATGTTCAAGAACATCATTTCCCTTCCCATAGGGTTGCGTAATCCTTTTCCGTTGAGTGATCCTATTTGGTTGAGCGATCCTATTTACCAGGTTGTTGGTGCGGTTGTTGTTGGTATGCCTGTTGTGAGTTTTTGCTGAGGATGAGGAATGTCTCTTCAGATTATCAACACTCTTGTGCTTAATCTTGTTCTCAGGATGGTCTAGCTGTCTCCGTTTGGATATGCATACCTCTGCTCTGTCTGAGCCTGAATTCTGAGACATACACTTGGCTTCATGTGGTGCAGTAATATTTACCACTGAAGATGGTATGGTGATGCATCTGGCAAAGGAGTGGCCTGATGAGTATTCCAAGATTCAAGTTTATCCCTGGATTCCATTTTTGTAGGTTGAAACTGAGTTTCCACTTCTTCCTTACACTGGAGAGATTTTTCTTGTCTGTGTCTCTCATGTTTCACATTCTCTTCCTTGCATTTTGCTCTCCATTCCTTCCTTTTCGCTTCTCTTATCCTGCATTTTTCAATCCTTTGTGAAACAAAAGTATCCAGTTCTTCTCCGGAGAGTTCACACTCAATGGCTAACTCTTTCCAGAATGTGCTCCACCCATCCAACTCTACAGATTACAGATTCTTCCATTATATCCGTAGTGGTTCGTTGAGCGAGTATGAGATCTCTAACTCACAAACAATAATTAAGGCAAAAATACTTTCTATAGTCTTAACTATACTAAAGTATTACAAAACCATATATTAAATCAAACCAGCCTTATAAAACCATCAAATTAAAATTAGTTAACAATAGGTAACTAATTTCCAGGGGTACCACCAAGAAGAGTTCTCATAACACAACTTAAAATATGTGTTTTTCTTGCAAAAAATTTATTTGTATTTAAGTCTATGGTAATTTATAATTCCTCTCTTTAACCTAATTCTAGACCTGGACACCAATAAGTGACAAGTACCTACAGCAGTAGTTGTCTAGGAAAGATAAAGAGTTTTCATATCTTAGACAAGTGTCTAAATATGAAATAAGTGTTGATCCCAGACGAGCCCCCAGTGCCGCGAGGTGTTTTGAGGAGATAGGACAGCTTCATTGGAATGGAAGAATAAAGATAATAATGTCTTTTTGATAGCTTCCGAGTTTGAAGAAACTGCCTCTCCTCGGGAAATAGTGTACTAGAAATTTACTTAAAAGAGAATTCTGGTACCTAAACAGGATATTTTCTGAACGATAAATTCTTCCTCAGGAATCCTACAAAAGGACTGTGCAAACAACATACGGTTGAGAAAGAGATTTGGTGTCCAGCCACATTTAAATTATCCCGACCCAATAGAAATTAATTGAATTTTGGCTGAGCTCCCAGTGAGTAGATTTATATTTAAAACAAAAATACAGCCCACATACAGTTAACAAGAAAAAATAACAACAGACGCTGTTAAGTTAAATTGAATAAAAGGGTATAGAATCTCACATTTCTTTATATACATATAAATATGAAAAAAGTTTAGCTCTACTGTTTTATAAAAAAAAAACAACTAATGTGTCATCATATGGACAGTAGATCTCTTCTAGGGTAGTTTTTCTTGTAGGTGTTAATACTCATCTCCTCAAGGTCTGTAGTAGCTGCGGAGATGATTTTTGTTCGGACTCTCTTGGTTTGGTCTGCTCCAGCACTTTGGTCTCATAAACAGTTCTAAGGGTTCAGAGGGTGTCAGAGTTTGCTTCCCTGGACTCAGTGCACATCACAGATAAGGATGGGGTAAGTCACCTCTGCTGAATACCTCTTCTGCTTATGGGATGTGTGGTATGGTTACTGGGTGATAGGATATGGTTAAGTATGATAACTTATTTGATAGGGTATGGTGGGTAAGGGTAATCTTTGGTACCATGGACTCGTACCCTGGTTTGTACCCTGGACCTGGTTTAGGTATCTGGTAACCGCAACCTGGTTTAGTACTGTGTAACCGCAACCTGGGTTTGTACATTGTAACCGCGACCTGGGTGGACTGGAAACAATTTAAATCCCATTAGTGGTTTCAAGAGCAGTCATCTCCTAAGTCTGATGGCCGGTAAGCGTCCATCAGAAAGTAAATTAACACAAGGTTAACTATCATTCCGTAATAATGTGTGATCTATTATCTATGAACTACTACTTCTTAACTGACATTATAGCGTATCTTGAGTTCTCAGTCTCTATCTGGCTGTCTGCTTATTTACAGCAGTGGTTTTCCCCATGTGGGCAATGAGTTTCACAAACTGTGAGGTAGGGGCTGGGGTCATCAAATGGTTGAGAACCACTGGTTCACCTAGTGCCCATAGAGCAGTATTTTAATTCTGGGGTCACTGTCAACAATGGTTTGAGAACCACCGGGTAATAGTTTCCTATGCTGCTTTAACATGTTGGGGTGTCATTGCTGCCAAGGTCTGAGAACCAATGATTTACATTCTTGCTACTCGAGCAGTAAATCATTTGGAGGGTAGTCATGGTCTCAAGGCTTGATAACTGCTGACTTACATTTTGTCAGTCAAAGTGGTAAATTCATTAAATAGCTAAATAATTGAAAGCATTCTTAAAGTCCTGGTTCCTGTAGAAAATAACATTCATATAACTGATAATAAAATAGTTCTACAATCATACATCATGGTATATGCATAGGATTGCATTAAATACATGTACATCCAATATGAGACAAAGGAAGAAGTTATTGAGAACAACTTTTATCAAGTTTGCAGTCTTGGCAGAGAACACAGAAGCCTTATAAGAAATAGAAAATAGAAGCACCACTAAGACAGTTCTGTTTTGCTTGGATCAATATGCAAATTCCAAAGTAACAACAATAATAAACATCATATTATTTAACCCTGTCTTATTTCTGCTAGGCTGTGAAATAAAGATCAGTGGTTAATTAGGTCTATGACCTCAGCAAACTCATACATTAGTTTGAGGGATCTGTAAAAATGCAAATAACAATTATTGACACAGAAAATGGAAATGCATTTAAAACTTTGTTTAACCAAAAGTTACTGAAATAATAAGATGTGGATAAACATATGATTATTCATGTTATAAAATCAGCAGTATTAGTTAGATCTACTTACTTCGCTCAACTGAATTCACTACGGATTCTCGCAACAAGTACAGAGTAGCCTCGACCGAGGCCCATAAAATCACATCTGCTTCGAACGATGGTTACAAGAAGAATCGCTTATAATTCCCTCCCAAAATTCCAGGATGCTGTGGGCAGGGGTGGGTGGCTTCTTGTGTGGCATTGTTGCAAATTCTAGTTTGGTCGCAGGGATATCAAGTTAACTTCATTAACTCGCCATAGTATCCACTGCGTACGTGTTTTTACATAGCGTTCCCTTCGTGAACCCAACACAGGTCATCTTCCGGACGTTGCACCGTGTTTTCCACCTTTCAAGTTGAATGACATTCGCTGGCTAAGGAATAATTTATTACCTTTTGCCATGTGAATCCGCTAGCGAATAGTGAAATATAAGACTAGCGAGAGAGAGAGACTTTTTGTTTCTTGTCAAATGATAGCAGAAATTTGTAGAGAGATAAAATAATAGAAGACAAATTCGGGGAGAGTCGTTTCACGACAGTAATTAATGCATTTGACTTTCCTTTTCTTTCCTTGACTGATGACTTATTACTGACATATTTCTGTCTTGCATCACTACACAAATTAGTACGCATATGCAAACAGACTGTGACTAGGGTTTTCAATTGTTTGACTACTGACACTTTTATGTTATCAATTCTGGCCGATTTTCCGGTTCAGTAATTGTTGGATTTTGAGTAAAAAAAATTTTTTTTTTTTTTTTTTTTTCGCGAGAACGGGATATTTTGTTAAGGAATAAAAGTAATAATGTTATGGTCTATTGCCACACGCAGGCATATATCCATTGTTATTTAAGGAGATATGTTTATTTGTGGTAAAAACATGTTTTGCACGATCTTTTTAACTTGTATTGAACGCAATATATTTGTATACGTCACCGGTTGTCAATGACGTAACGCGTTTGCGCTAATTTATTCTAACGACTTATATTCTGGGCCTTTCATATGTTTCATTCGTCCAAGCTAGGGGTATTTTTCGAGCTCCCGGAATTATGGAAGAATTAAGTATCTTTACGTGGCGTCATTTAATTTTTGAAGGACGCCACTTGTTTCAACGATCTTTAAGAAGGTCCCGAACGTATAAGAAGTTCAGCACCTTACAGAGAAGTAATTTATACAAGAAGAAACATAAATTCACGTTTCTGGTTTGCATTACTTGAGTGTCCGTGAATGACAGGCACCTCTTAGTCAGAACGGCCAGAACTGAATAGAGAAGACGAATATATGTATTATTTCAACATGCATTCTTATTGCCTTATGGACTGACCATATTTATGAGGAGACAGATTATGAAGATTCTCCATTGCTATTGTATTGTGAAAAAAACCTAATAAATATGTACTACGTGTGTATTGTGGACCTACTACCCGGCGACTTGCGTTATCCTGTCAGTTTCGTGTCCTGCATGACCAAACCCTAGTGCGTATATATATATATATATATATATATATATATATATATATATATATATATATATATATATATATATATATATATATATATATATATATATATATATATATATATATATATATATATATATTGTGATGATGTCACAATGATACAACGTTAAAACATCTCCAAAGTTAACGCTGAAATGTAGGGTTAAAAATAATGCGTAAGATACTAGGAGACATGCTCGCCCATGCCAGACTTCCCACCGCCATTTAAAACTAACGAGTTAGAAGTGCAGACGAAACGTTTACCCTTTGTAGACGGGAGAGAACGGAGGACACTAAAAAGGAAAAATATGACTGAACACGAGTTTGAAGTTCGAACGGCAAAAAGATGCAAGTGGGGTGAAAGGAAAAAAAGTCACGTCCCGAGTTGACATAAAGTAAGGAAATGGACAAGAAATGGACATTAGCTCTGGATCGAGACAGTCATTTCTTGGGTGTTTTTCGATACTAGGTCTTTATTTGAATGCCGCGGCAAAACACACGAGGGACGGTTCCCGAACAAATTTCAAAAAATTAAACCTGAGAAAAAATACGTTTTTTCTTAATAATAGAGTTATGAAAATAAAACCTAGCTAGTTTGATAGCCCATCTTGAGAAGAGAAATAATATGCTTTCAATTATACAGACGGATAGATAATAAGGAAGATATTGACAAAAGACTGTATTGTACATAACAGACCAGCGACTGCACTGTTAACCCATGTCACTAAAAGTAACCAAAATCTTGGCCTTGAGTCTGCAAACGTAAAAATCGAGCTGTAATTAAAGAAAGGGAATGTGGTGGAGAATTGTAGCTAAAAATAACTTAGACAGCAGATTCGTGTAGGAAATGCATGTAAAACCAAGTGTGTTTTTATGAAAAAACAAGTAGAGACAGACGGACTAACAGACCGTAATACATACTTGACTGAGATTTGACTGAAGTGACTTTTGGTTGCCAATTTGAAAGTTAGGGGGGAGGTCGGCGATTGGTCAGCGCATTTTATAGTAGCGTGATAGAGAGGTGAAAGTTTGCCATTTAACATAAGTCTGTTCAGAGACACAGTTTGAATCCATGAATGGTGTTGATGCCATAAGAATATAACTTTATAAGTGGGACGCCATCATCCGGCCAGCAGCTCAGCTGAGTTTTGCTAGCAAACTTTAACTGTGTTCTCATTTCTGAATTCTGGTAAGAATGAATTATATTTATTCTGTATATTTTAATAATTCGAGTGATTGATACTGCCATATCATAAAAATGATTACGACAAGTAAGTGTTCGCTCTAGATCCCCAGCCCTAGATCAGGGTCTAGAGACATACATACAAAGACAATATATAGGAACGCCTAAATGAAACTATGAAAAAGGATCTAGTGTTGAGATCAGTGGAACATATCACCTATCTTATTTAATAGCAGGAAGCTATTGAACATATCTCAGATGTAATGTAGTCTTGGGGAACTGATACTATGTGAAACCAACTTGGTAAGATGTGCTGTGTGGTCAGAGAGATCTGACCTAGTCTATGTGGTGTTGTTGTGTGTAGTGTTGTGTACAGAAGTAGTTCAGAGGATAGAGTTCTTACTCATGACCAATACTTTTGTTTCAGAACTGTGAGTTTCTATTTGGCACCAAAGCGGTGTCAAATGCTGTATTAATATATACAAGTGTGGACCAGAGCAGTCTGTCATTGTGTCAGAGCAGCCGTATTTTGCCCCCTGCACGGAGAGGTGGGGCCATCAGACTTCTGTACAGGATCGATGCAGGCAGATAAGTCATATCTGGCCTGCTGGACTTTCACCAACAACATTTTCATCTAAATTACCCCTAATTCAGCCTTAAATAAAGCAATGACATTGGGGAAATTAAACTATATATATTTATCCCTTAAGTCAACGGACAATGTTTGGCAGTCATAGACTGGGAGTGATGACACCACCCCAACAGCATATCTAGTAATAAGTTCTCCTGTGACTAGCTTAATATATTTATTATTAACCAGTTATTTGAAATAATTAATTACACATTTTCCATTTTATTATGCAATATGATTTTGCATTCAATTTATGACTCCATAATATTTCTTATGTTCTGACCAACTAAACATGTGGTTCAGAACAAAATAAATTTATCAAAAGATTAATTTGTAAAACTAAAACAGCCTGAGTTAGTTCAGTGTGTCATAAATTTTATTAATAATATTAGACTTCTTTAATATCTGTGTGTGTGTGTGTGTGTGTACTCTACCACAACACAGTACATATCATTACCCTAGACTTTTAACGTAGCCACATTCATTAGTAAAAAGATATGTGTGAGGTCGTAAGTGGTAGTACGAAGGGCCTTCTGTAATTCACATCTACATTTATCTCAGGAGCCTTCACAACTGACCTCATACATCACACTAAGTGACATCAACCATACAATACCATCAAAATCCACTACATATATATATATATATATATATATATATATATATATATATATATATATATATATATATATATATATATATACGGAAGAGAACGTGACGATCTCTTATCCTCTCCGTCAGTCCTGATTAAAGTTAAAAGGAACACAGTGTCCTATCGCGCGTTGCTTAGCGGGTACAGGTTTTGTTGAGGCATGCACACTATCCTCTCCTGCTACGGTCAACGATCAGCGCACAATATCAATTGCTATTAAATTATCTCTACGCGCACTTAACAAATATTGCCTGTAATTAATAGCTATTAGATTGTCGGTGTCTGTTTGTTTAGTCGCATGATCTTAAACAGTAGTCAATTTTATAATTGCACAAAATGAAATATAACGTGAGTTCTATGGTCCACTATCAGTCACGCCTAGCATTTTATTCAGTCAGCTAAACCGCATCTTCTTGTGTAAGAAAGCGGGTGATGGAAATTACATTAAACTGAACGACTGGCAAGAAAATAGCTAAGCGTTATTTTATTTCACTAGTTTTAACGCTAGGAAATCACAGTGAATTATAATGGTACAACTTAACACATTTTAACAAGAAAATATACTGTAGCGTTCCGCTTACAACGGGACCAATGGTCAGGAAAATACAGGTACATCAATATGTGATGTTTATTTCTCAATACAAGGTATAATGGACAACAATTTGTGAGGAAAATATACTGTAGCGTTCCGCTTACAACGTGACAAATGGTCAGAAAAATACAGGTACATCAATATGTGATTTTTTTTCACAATTCAAGGTTTATCAACATATGAACATATCCGTTACCATGTTAGCGATTTCGCATGGAATCGTCATGGTGTGCATGTAACAATGTAGTATTTCGCCAATCCGCGAACTGTGTTGATTAGCATATAAGTTTTACCCAACTTGTAAAATACTTGTATATCACCAAGTCAAATTTAAGGTGAAAATATATATGTCTCAGTTATTTAGTGGAGTGGGGTGTATACTGGGATAAATAACGGCGTATGGTTTATCACCGTGGGAGGGGAACGAATGTCAGTCATGGGAATGTACTCGGGGGTCTGTAGCAAAATATGCGAGAATAAACGCTCAATTCAGTACGATTTAGGCATAAAACGATAATAAATACATTATCCCGCATGTGTCTGACGGTTGGCATCTTCGAAGCCAGCAGCGCTGCCTTTTGCACAGTGCTAAGCCTATAGAACGATTTCACGGAAAAAGTCTGACACGCTTTAGTTTCGTTTTCGACAAACACTAATAATATTTAACTTTGCCCAATCTGCTGCATACACTTTGTAGTCTAGCCTTACAATTAACTATTGGCGGAAGCATGCCGCAATATGGCTATCTGAAGTAACACTTTCTGTCAACTTTGTAGCAAAATCAGTAGTAATCCTTACATTTTTTGGTAATATTACAAGATACAATGCTAACTAGTAACGCAAATGCTTAACCCGCCCCGTCTACCCCCCGCTTCGATGACACAGTCTGCAACGCATATATTCACACTGCGAAAAAGCCAGCCAAGGCATAACCACGCAGACAGTTTTATTTCTTCCTAGTGGTAGCATTTCTGATGTAACTAAAACAAGTTAGTTATTTGAAAAATACACGCTCGCAAGACGAAGGAGAGGAAGATGGCGGACTTGTGTAAAATTTTATTTGACGATGGACGATGACAAAAATTGGAAATTTTAAACGATTATGAAGTTCCCCATAAGAATTATATGATAGTATGACTTAGAGTTAGCTGAGTAAGAATGTACTTTAAAATATATGATAGCCCCAGTATTAGAGAAGTTATTGAAGTAATACTAATATCTAAGAACACACGACCAGACACACTGGCGTTCCTGCTAATGTTTTTTTGGTAACGTTAGGGGGACGCGAGCTGGGAACCGAGGCAGGGAGGTACATTCAAATTAGCTTGGGAATAACAGAGTATGAATGGGAAAGGGAAACGGGAGGAGAAATGTAATCCTAACGTGATATCTTTTGTATTTGGCATGACTAGAGCAGACTAGCCAATCGACCACCAGTTATTCAAAATTATTTTGGGTTTTTCATTCAAACTGCATTTGAATTCAAGTAGTAGAACGTTACGATTGGCTAGGCTGGTAGATATTAGCAAAAGGCTTTGATTATTCATTGCCAGTTGAACTAAAATTTGTATACAGATACGCTGAAAAACAGCTGTGTTAATTTTAAACTTAAATAAAGAATAAATTCACAGTCTGTGCAGTCTGGAGGAAGCTGAGGCCATTTCTTCACAAAATCAGCGTCATTTGTTTATATATTTCTTGATTGTGGTAAGGATATTTTATGAAATTTAATATGTTTGGTCCAACTACAAAGTTAGATACTGCTATTGGGGAAAAAGTGAAGGACATGTCGGAAGCAGACATTGTTGATTCCACACATAAAACGGTATCTGACTGATGTATGTTGTTATAATTATGTTGACATATTATTGTATTAAAATAGTTTAGCAAGCCTCTGTGTTCAATGAACACTGTTAACATGCCTGAAGCAACTAAAAGGGTAAAGAAAATAAGAGAAGATCATATCACAGGAAATGTGGTTACTCCACATTGTTGTATGGAGGAAAAGTATGTGAACGTACAGTGGCGTATCTACTATAAGGACTTGAGAGGTGGTCACAACCAGGTGGGAGTCCTGTACAATTCGGGGCGAGTGCATTTGTAAGGCACGCGAGGCTCACCCCATACTCACTTAGGGAATTAAGTGTTAGAATAAATGATCAGAGATAAAAGGCCAGGGTGTCCTTTTGTTGCAGAGGGTCTATGTTCCTGTTGCCGGCTGGTGACAGGAAACCTGCTGAGTGCTTATAAACGCCAACCAGTCTCCAATCAGACTTATATGCTGTTGAATATCCAGTAGGAGCTTTGGCGAGTGTTGAACTTGAAATTTCTGCAAATACCCATTGAATTATCTTACAACAAGGACTCCCAGGTGAAGAGTAAAACATCTGGGGCATCTCTGACAGTTTCTTGTGTTTCAAAATATTACACAGGAATTTTATGGGGGTAGGAGGAACTACAGCCCTCATATACAGTGACTCTCACGGTAGATAACTAAAGTGAACTCTGTAGTATTTTATCCAGGAAGGACATTTATAAATTAGAAAACTAAAGTGAACTAATTTAATATTTCATACAGGAAGGACATTTATAACTCCATAATAACTTTTAGTTATTGGGCATATTGTCCCAACATTTTAAAATTGTTCTTTTCTGTAAACTACTTGTCCTTATTTTCAAAGACCTGTCCACAAGCTATGAATGGACAGGCAAAATAAATTGTAAATAATTGTTCAAAGAAAAACTTAACTGCTAGTTATTAACTTCTTTAATAGAAACTTAAAGTGTTTGATTGTTGTGTACCATCATTCATTTCTCCCCTAGACATTAAGTACACCATACACCATACACTAGAGCCAGAAGATAGACCGTGTGAGACCTAGGGAGGTAGCTGTAGGTTCTCTGCACATAATTCATCATCATCATCTATAGAGTCAGAGACCTACATTTGCTTGACCTCACACGGTTATAGCAGACACCTTTTCATTCTTTTTAGGATACCATCATAACCTCCCCAGCAAAATCAACTTTGCTACAGGGTCTTAGGGGCGTTAGCTGTGTCAGTGGGGGTAACAATGTCCTCATTATCTTTTATCGATGTCCGCTGTGGACATCTCATCTTCTTGTACATATAGAGTTATACACACAACAGCTTAAAATTTAAAACACTAATTATGCTATACAAAGTCAATAGTCCTGACACTCTAGTGTGTCGGGTCATGACCTCTGGTGTGTCTCACTGAATTAAGGAATGCGAGAAGGGGTGAAGGGGTCTCCCAGACTACGAAGAAGTATTTATAGAATCTGATATACACATTATCATAGGTAAATTCCTGTTGAATAGTGGTAATGCTCGGAACGGAGCGTCGATTTAGAAACGCTCCGTCTGTGATGGAGCATGTCGGAGAAGGTGACAAGAGATGAAAAGGCGTTTGGATGTGTAGGGAAGAATAAATTTGACGTCTGATTCGTCATATATCTGTGAGAAAGGGTTGTCGGCTTGAATAATGTGAATACAATCATTGAGGTTGTAAACAGCATCATTAAGAAAAATCGCCAAATAACATTCTCGATGCGATTGAACATTATAAAACGGCCTTTCCATAACACAAAAGGAAAGCGGTGAGTTAACACATTTAAAAAACTGTGATGTGTCAAAAAGAAAAAATTTGTGTGTGCGTATAGTGTGTTTGATTTTGGCACAAAATTCATCAAGAAGAGAAAAAAAATAAAAACTGTTGTAAAGCATAAGTCCTATTATAAAGATTTTCAAAGGCAAAAGTGGTGTAACTTGTACAGTGGGTGACTACGTCTCTAAGATTAGTGAGTAGTCTTCTAATCATAAAGATTTCGTACCTAACACTTGCAAAAAAAATTTTCTATAACTAGAGAACTGAGATAATTTATAGTTCTGTTTAACCTGGATAACATTGTGTTGTAGATCTGCGAATGTTTGCGAAAGTTCTTCCATTTCTTGGCGTATTGGTGTAAAAGATGTAGTCCTAATGACAGTCCATGTCGACAAAGAAACTTAAATAATTATATAACATTAAAACACAGTGGCGTCACGCCATAATAACTTGTTAGTATATGTGGGTGTTGCAGATGTCATAACTATCACTATCATCAGTATCATCAGCAGGGTCTTGACTGAGGCTGACATCTTTCTGAAAAAAATAAAATTTCCTACCGAAAAAAAAGGACACTAATGACTTTAGTATGGTGGGGAACGAGGGGTAGTACTTTGAAGAGTTAGTACTCGTTGGGTACTATAGCTAGGGAAGTACCTTTTTGTTATTAGAGAAGATTGATTCTCCAATAACCCAATAATCGTTGAACTGGACGTTTACGAATTTGACATGAGGAAGTTGGCGATTTCCATCAAGATAGCTTTTTTCCTCGTCAATCGTTGATCACAAGAGGATGGCGTATTTTGGACTGTCGAGTGGGTGGTGGCTCCAGTTGTCTTGGGTAAGGATGAAGTAGTGTTAAAATGGTGCACCTCATGCTGCGTGTTGTGGGGCTGTCTGCGTTTTCCTCGCAATCTCATACGTATGTGCTCCTGAGTCAACCGGGCAAATCCCGATAACGGTGGGGAGTCATCTGCTGCACCAGAATGTGGGCGCCCCGTTACCGTGTGAAATTCAGTGTTGTCTGGACTGATCACACTTTCGTGGTCACTCTCGGGATCTGCTGTATCTAGTTCAGATTCGTGTGGGAATGGAGGTGATGGAAGAATAATATCTTCCGCAAGTGTGCATGTAGCACTGTCTGCGTTTTCATCATTAGGCGGTGCTGTGTGTCGAGTATCATTATCTTGTTCAGATGTGTGCCGTTCTGCTCGTGAAACAGCGTTGTCTGTGTGTTCGTCGCAGTTTCTATTGTTGCTCTCTGATTCTCTGCGGCAATATGTATTTATGTTCTCAGATTCTCTGTGTGAGGTTTTTGATGTATCTGTGGAATGATAGTGGTTCAATGTGGCTTTATGTATGGGTCTGCCATTAGATAAAACTGGTGGTGCTATCGGGCGATGAGTAGCTTTCTTAATTTGTGCTGCATGAGCTTTGGTGACTATGTTCTTCTCGTCATCTTGTTCAACCGCATTTATCATCAACTTTTGAATTTCTTTTCGTCCTGCAGACAAACAAACAGCAAACCTGTCCTCCAGTAATTTCAGCACCTTTCGTGTTGTGAGTGTGTTGAATTCACCTTCTTTCAGGATTGCTTTTATCTCCTTCTTCAACTCTTGTACGGTTGGTTCAGTAACTGGAATTTCTTGCGAATTTGTCTGCCTGGCCAACTGTCTTAATGCTGTTCGAGTGTGTACGTCAGATGTGTTGAAGTCTACTGTTTCTGGTGTACTAGTATCTGTTGTGGCGGTGTTAAAGTCGACGTCTGTTTGTGCTGTAACACTGATCATCGTTGTTTCCTTCACTTGTAGTTCTGGGTCATTGACCTGACCTGACCTGTCAACGTTTGTTTGTGTCGAAACACAAATCATTTTTGTTTTCTTCACTTGTAGTTCCTTTATTTCTTTAGTTTGACTATAAATAAATATCAACAGTTATTGACAGAAAGCATGGAGCAGTATAGAAGATAAAACCCAGAAGAAAAAGCAACCGCAAAATGGGAATGCTTAAAAACAAGCATACAATCAGCAAATGCAAATTTACCTAAAAAGGAGTCTAAGAAAAATCAAATTTGGATGACAGATGACATCTTCAATAAAATGACCGAAAGAAAGAAAGCAAAAAACACTCCAGAATATAAAACAATAGACAATGACATACGTACTATGTGTAGAGAAGCAAAAGAACGGTGGATAGAAACAAAATGCAAGGAAATAGAAGACTTGGAAGCAAAGCACATGACAAGAGATATGCATGAAGAAATAAAGAAATTATCAAATCGGTCACGGTTTGCACAAGGAGGAAGCTGTATCAAGAACAAAAATGGTGTAATATTACTTGATGAGAAAGACATATCAAACAGATGGGCAGAATACGTAAAAGAATTATTCGAGGACAACAGAGGTAAAAAACCATCACCAGATTCTAATGAAGGCCCAAACATTCTCAGATCAGAAGTAGAGAATGCCATTCATATGATACAAAAAGGAAAATCAGCAGGCATGGATAACATAAAAATTGAAATAATAGAAGCTCTGGAGAGCTTTGGTATAGATACAATCACAGAAATATGCAACGATGTATACAATACATGATATATACCACACGACTTGAAGACATCAGTTTTTATAACATTGCCCAAAAAACCAAATGCAACAGAATGTTCAGACTTCAGAACAATCAGCCTGATGAGTCATGCAATTAAGATACTGCTCAAAATCATACAGGAAAGAATAAAAAGTAAAGTAGACAGCAAAATCCAGGAAGAACAGTTTGGTTTTAGACGTAACAGGGGAACAAGAGAGGCAATATTTTGCCTAAGAATATTAGCAGAAAAATATACAGAGGTCCAAAAAAGTATGTATATGTGCTTCATTGACTATAAGAAGGCTTTTGACAGAGTCCATCATGAGAAAATAATTGAATGCCTCGAAGACATAGGTATTGATGGAAAAGATTTAAGAATACTCAGTAACCTTTATTGGGAGCAAACTGCCACAGTAAGATCTGGAAGGAATTATTCACCATACATAGACAAAAAAAGAGGTGTCAGACAAGGTTGTGTGCTGTCCCCCTGTCTATTTAATTTATACACCGAAAAAATTTTCAAACAGATACAGGAAATACCAGGACTGAACATCAGTGGAAGGTCAATAAACAACCTTAGATATGCAGATGATACCGTGTTGTTAGCTGAAAGCGAACAGGAGTTACAAGAACTAGTGAAGCAAGTGAACAGTATAAGTCATGAATATGGACTCGACATTAATATTGAGAAAACAAAAACTATGATAATTAGCAAAACAGACGATAAACCCACATTAAAGATAAGCGTAAATGGGGAAATCCTGGAACAAGTCAAGAGCTATGTATATCTCGGTCATATAATAACAGAAGATGGCAGATGTGAAACAGAAATCAAGAAGAGAATAGGAATGGCCAAAGCTACATTCAACAACATGAAACATATACTGACATCCAAACAGTTATCTCACAAATTAAAACTGAGAATCATAAAGTGTTATATATATTCTGCATTTCTGTATGGTGCAGAAACATGGACGATGAATAAGCAGTTGGAAGAAAGAATTGAGGCTCTTGAAATGTGGATATATAGAAGAATGGGGCGTGTCTCATGGAAAGAGATGAAAACAAATAAGGAGGTCCTAGAAAATCTAGGTATGAAAAGAGAACTAATGAGGGAGGTCAAAGTTCGACAGCTAAAATACTTTGGCCATATAAAAAGGCATAACACCTTGCAGAAGACCATAACAGAAGGGAGAGTTGAAGGCAAACGTGCAAGGGGAAGACAGCGCTATAAGTGGGAAGACAACATCAAGAGATGGACAAGAAAGAGTCTATCAGAGTGCACCACCAAGACAAGAGACAGAAGACGTTGGAGATCCATTACAGCCAACCTTCGTTGTGGAGATGGCAACTGATGATGATGATGATAATCATGGGGGCCCATCGCGTGTCATTTGATTTAACAAAACCGACCTGGTGATGTATGTTAGGTGGTTTTCTCCATTGTTGTATTGGTCTGATATGTACCCTCATTCGATCTTCTGTTGTTATCATACATGTTTGTTGGTCAGTTGTTGTAACATTATTTACTTCCCATATCTTTCGTTGTTTTATTCCATTGATAAAATTTCTGACTGCAATGAGACAATCTCTTTTATTGAGACTGTTCCAGTGGCTGTCGACAGTGGCTATGCGACCCGTGTTGTTGCTGTTGTCTCGATACTTGATCTGGGATCGTCTATTGTAGTTATGTGGTGTGCTCTCTGATTCTCTCCGGCAATATGTATTGTTGCTCTCATATCTGTGTGTGTTCATTAGCCATCTCCGAAATGTGTTAGAATCGCCCGTGAAGGGGGTTATAACCGAGCGAATTTGGTTATATTTATTATAGTGATCTACATTGGATAGCGTGTCTGTTATCCGTTGCAACGCGGTCATTGTGGGTTCGGCCTCTACAGGTAAGGGAATGTTAGCAGGATGGACGTTTGCCGGTTGCATTTCCTGTTGCTGTTGTAGCTGCTGTGCATATAAAGTATGTAGTTGTTGCTGTTGTTGCTGTAGTGTATACAACGCGTGTTGTTGCTGCAGTTGTTCTTGACTTTGATCCATTGTAGTGATTATGCGTGTCTGCTTTCACCAAGAAAAAAAGGGCAGGTCACGGCGCCAATTTGAAGATATGTGGCAGTGTAGGTTATACGGCACTAGTAGTTATATTGATTTTATTTAGTCAGAGTTAATCCTTCATATGTTGTGGTGGTTCAAGTGCTAACTGGCCTTCCGCCAGAGATGGTGATACATGACCTTTTGTTATTTTTTTTCAACCCAGGAATGTTCTTCCCTTTAAGTTTGGTGATACGCAAAACAGTTTCAGCATAACAACGTATATCCAAAAGAAATTACTGTAAAGTTCCACAAACAGCAATGTAGAAAAATTCAATTAGAGTTTATCGATGTCATTAGACAAACACTGTAAATTTCACAATGATGATTGGTTATCCAAGATAAAAAAAATATGTAATCCAACTGAATAGTATATGTATACGGTATCCAAATAGAATAATATACTGATTTGTCTACTCAAAAACTTGTCTTGGTATCCTCAAAGACGAAGTTCACCTAACGCTATCTGTAAAAATCCTCTAGTCTAAAATCATGGTATCCTTGGAATCATAAATTCTGAAATCTCTCCCTATCGCCCACAACTCTTCTATTTATACTATTTCTTCTTTTTTCCCGCCTTTTTTCACACGACCCGTCCTTTTTTTTCACACGGTACAATAATTAACATTTGCACTCCTCTCCTCAGCTTTTCGACCTTTTTGCACACGACATTCTGTTATTTCGACTTTTTTCACATGTGTGATCTTTTCCAACTTAACAATAGGATAAAAATAAACCAGATCACACAAACATTCATTTCCCACTTTCGCGCTTATAAAACCCATTCATTATTATCTGGGACTGACCTACGTTTGCCCTGCCAGAGCAGCAACCGCCAACTGAACCCTGAATGAATACCGCGTTTTGTGTAAAAACGTCTTATTTGCCCTTAAGGTCTGTCATTCTTACATGTAGCATCTTCTAGCACATATAAATGCTTAGCGTGGAAGTAAGAGGGACAAAGCTAGCGTGAAAGGCCAAGCGGTCACACTACTCCCGTGTGTGATGTTCCTAGGCTAAAATGTGCGTTTCATAAACCTATTAGTGTTGTGATGTGGTTCGCACGTGATTCGTCATTAACCAGGGTTTCTTGTAGAAACATAAAATCTGGTTTATATGTTGTATTAAGGCTACAATTTTATATGTCATATTTGTGAGACCTCTCACATTGAGTGTCATAACGTTTAAACTGTTTGTCATTGTAGTGGGCGGTAGGGAGAAGTCATTGTGTTGTGTTTATTTAAACCTAATTTTCTTGCAACATCGTACAATACAAAGGTTCGAAAGGATAAGGGCAGGAAAACAAAACATTACCCTCATGAATTCTATTCAGCCACCTAGGTATCTTCTTCTTCTTCTTCCGTCCTTAGCCACCAACCGTCAAAGCAGTCAGTGGCCATTACGCCTAGTGGCGTCTTAGGGCAACAGCAGATAGGTTTTCTTTGCCATTGTTTCCCATCACGCCTAGTGGCGTCTTTAGGGCAACGGCGAATCAACCCATTTGCTGTTGTTTCCGTAATCGAAGTGACTGGCAAACTGGTGATCAGCCCTAGGTATACACCGATGCAAATATATGTATCTACGCGACTACTCATAAATATATCTACACAAAGTGAGTGCGACCCAAAGGGAATTGTGTATATATAAAGATAAATCAGTAGTTATGTTTTAAAATATTCGCAAGTCCCCTTTTCGTCTGTTCGCATCGTCCATGTAACAAACAGTGTTCTTAAGAGGGAGTTCATTATGAATGTTTCAGAAGGTCAGGGTATGTGTAAGTGGGTTTCCGTCATCATCCATCCTTAAGGCAGTTACATCAAAACATGGCTCGTAGTAACCTTCTTCTGTTGTAAGAGTCGCCCAGGATGGGGAGGTATCTTCTTTGTAAGGCGTGCATGGAGCCGAATCGCTTGAATTATTATTGGTCTGTTGTCTGCTGGGTTGACTGATGCTTGTCTCCGGAATGGATTGGGGAGATAACTGTGTTGTTCTCCTGATTTTCGCCTGTGTACTTTTCTTTTTATTATGTTTTCTCTTGTTGATAAATACTGTAAAATTGTCCTTGTTAGCGTTTTCAGAATCTGATTCCGACGACATAATGCTGTTTATATTTTCTGAAGAGCTGCTGACAACTGGCGGGATGGTTGTTTGGTTTGTTTGTGTCGGTGATACTGGTGGTAAAGATTGTAACGGCTCGGTAGTTTGTCCATTGACAGAGGTTGTGCTGAGAGTTGCTGCTTGGGTTTTTTGTGGGAGGGGGGGGGGGGAATGATTAACTCAATGATTGTCCAGTCCGCATGTTGCGCATGGTGTGAGTCGACCTTGGATAGTGACGAAGATTTTCGGTTTTTTCTTCACCTGTCCTTGACTGCAATTTCATGTTTAAATAGTGGGGATTGTCTCTAGTTGGATTACACAGAAAAGCCCACTTATATGAGGCGAGTTGGAGCTGAAAGGCGTCAGCCTTTTTATCGCCCGTGATAGAGGCGAAGATTGAAAGAACTGCTTCTTTTTTAATCGTTGGCGGCAGCCAGTGTAACACACCCTGTCCACATTTTTTTTCCTCGCATGAGGTCGCATATTTTTTCCTCGCATGAGGTCGCATTGGCACCCACCCCAAACCCGGCTCTGGTCAAGACCACATGTCCCAACACAAGAAGACCCAATGACAAGCTGTGTCACTGTATTGGTTCCTCTGTGTTCTCACACAAGGGACCTAATGACACATGAATGTCACTGTTCCGGTCCCTGTGTCTAGACACATGATCCTAGCCAAAGGCCAGATATTAGGGCGTTGGGTTTCACAGCGTTATTTGCGCTGGAGTTCCCCTGTCCACATTTATTTATTTTTTTTTTAAATTTCCTCGCATGAGGTTGCATATTTTTTCCTCGCATGAGGTTGCATTTGCACCCGCCCAAACCCGGCCCCGGTCAAGACCACATGTCCCAACACAAGAAGACCCAATGACAACATGTGTCACCGTAGTGATCTTCTGTGTTCTCACACAAGGAACCTAATGACACATGAATGTCACTGTACCGGTCCCTGTGTCTAGACACATGATCCTTTTTTTTTTTCCCTCGCTTGAGGTCGCATATTTTTTCCTCGCATGAGGTCGCATTATCCCCGCCCAAACCCGGCCCTGGTCAAGACCACATGTCCCAACACAAGAAGACCCAGTGACAAAATGTGTCACCGTAGTGATCTTCTGTGTTCTCACACAAGAGACCTAATGACACATGAATGTCACTGCACTGGTCCCTGTGTCTAGACACATGATCCTAGCCAAAGGCCGAATATTAGGGCGTTGGGTTTTCACAGCGTTATTTGCGCTGTAGTTCCCCTGTCCACATCTGCGACTGGAACAAAAGGAGACGAATCGGTAGTATTGTCATTGAAAGGGGCAAAGGATATAAGTGTTCACTTCTTTAACTTGCGCATCGAACTCAATATTATTTAAAATATTTTTATTCTAAACATGGTAAACACACGTTTTTAACAACTTAACAAATTTACTTAAAAAAATATAGATTCTTTTGTGCCTCACATAAATTTGTATAATGAATTCATAAAAAATAAATAAAAAATGAAAATCTGTAATTTAGTTTTATATGTTATTAATAGTTAAATTGTTCCCCTTCGGGAGTAAATTGGATGCCTTCCCCTAACTTCTTTATCTGTGCTGTTTAAAGTATCACATGGTTAATTTTTTTTTTTTTCACTTATTTCCAAGATTGTACATGACGTCATAACCTGACAAGAGGTGTGATCTCTCGGTTATAAGTCGAATTATGTTGTGTACATTGTTTTATCATTTTGACCGCTGGTCAGTTATCTCTGTCCTTTTCTTTTTAAATTTAGCGGTGGGGGAGGGGGGTGGAACTTTTATTAGCCATGAAAAGGTTTATCTTTGTGAAGGACTGCTAGCTGGATGTTTGGCCGTCACGTCGTAAGTTTATTCAAGTGTTGCTGCTTGTTCAATCCATATACGTATTATATTTTCTAAGTGTAATGATGTTACCTCTACATCTATTATTGATGGTGTACCGACGTGTCGTTAAAAGTACTACTAGCTGAAATGCAGATCCATGTGTGTTTTTTGTTTCCTCTTGTGTCTACCCATAGTCTGGTCTTTCTTAACTCCGGCTGATTTATGACTTTATCAATGATGATTTGACGTATGGTGTCTAAAATTGCAATACGTAATTCTGTCGTTCTATTTTGTATTGTTTCGCTGTGTTGTTTTGTTTGATATGTCAGTGATAAACTGTCTCTCTTATTCTATAGTGTTGGTTCGTTGTTGGTGGACTGCTTTATTTTTCTATCCGTAGTTATATAACTGTTAGGGGGGTTTGGGATGTCAGGTATTGGTAGTACCTCTGGTTAAGGAGCTGTCATGCCCTTTTCAGGGCAGCTCGGCCACCTTTGGTCCAAACCTGGCATTCAGCTCTCACCTGTGGCTCCTCGTAGCTGTCAGCATGCGACAGCGGCCACCCCCCGGGAAACGGCTTTGACAGGCCGGCTAAACTAGGTGAGGGTAGCCGACTGGTTATAAACCTTCGGTGAGTTAGGGTCTGCCTACCCATGCATGCGAAGACTGGATTCGGTAGACTGCGCGGAAGAAACCACCTGTTGGTTCAACGGGCATGACGGCGATTACCAGCAACGCGCTGTGGAGCGTAAGGAGCATGGCGAGGCACGTAGAAAGCCATGGTCATCCACTGCACCTGACTTCATCTCCAGTCGTCTTGACTTGTCTTGCCACTGGATTAAGATGGACCCAGGCGAGAGAGTGAGGTCGACGAATTGCGCAACTCTTCCTCACTTTAAACCAAATCACTGCGCAAGTCACTCTTTCATCCACTCATCCACTCATCCATCCACTCACAACAAGTTCTGTGGCGATGGGCGAGCGGCGAAGCGGCAGGCGTGGGTGCGCTGGCAGTCGTAGTCGCAGACCTACACACAGGCGGCTCAGGCCATATGGTCGTCTTCCACTGATCGGAGCAGCAGTGGGATTCGGCAGCCCCCTGAGTGACTGAGCAGCCCTCTTTAGGAAAGCACTGCTCACCTCCATGGCATGAGGAAGGGGCTAGAAAAGGTGCCCTAAACATTGCCTGCTCCACCATTACCTAACCAGCTTACCGCGGTTGGTGGGTACCCTACTTCGGCGGACGACACATAAGAAAAAGAAAGGACAGATTTTTCCCCCTCATTCTAGGCGCATGGAATGTGCGCACTCTACTCGACAAAGACTTTAACACAAACAGACCCGAGAGGCGAACTGCCCTGATTGGGAGAGAACTGGCCAGATACAACATTGACATAGCAGCACTGAGTGAAACTCGACTTGCAGGCGAAGGCCAACTTTGCGAAAAGGGTGCAGGTTATACATTCTATTGGAGCGGAAGAGGAACTGAAGAAAGACGAGAAGCAGGGGTTGGATTTGCAATCAAAACAGCAATTATTGGCAAGCTAGCAGAGCCCCCAAAGGGAATAAATGACCGACTCATGACGGTCAAGATCCCGTTGCTTTATGGAAGGAAACATGCCACCATCATTAGCGCGTATGCACCAACTATGACAAACCAGGATGACGTCAAGGATAAGTTTTACGAAGAACTACATGCAGTCATTGCATCAGTTCCTAAAGCAGATAAGCTTATTATTCTTGGTGACTTTAATGCAAGAGTAGGCTCAGATAACATCTCCTGGAATGGCACTATCGGAAAGTACGGCGTGGGTCGCTGTAACAGCAATGGACTTCTTCTCCTCCAGACTTGCGCAGAACATAACCTCCTTGTCACCAACACCATTTTTCGACTTCCTATCCGCAACAGGACCTCCTGGATGCACCCTCGCTCGAAGCATTGGCACCTAATTGACTATGTAATTGTTAGGAAGAAGGACAGGCAAGATGTCCGGGTGACCAAGTCCATGTGTGGTGCCGAATGCTGGACTGATCATCGCCTCATTGTGTCTAAACTTAAAATTCGTATCCAACCTGCCAGGCGCCCTCAGGGAAAGAAAACTCAAAAAAGGCTGGATATTACCAAACTAAAGAAGACAAAAATTAAACAGTCATTCACTGACACCCTAGAAGACCGTCTCAAATCTATCTCGTTAGACGGCCAAAGTGCGGAAACAAATTGGACAGCCCTAAGCGAGCAGATCTACAACACTGCTACAGAGGTCCTGGGTCCCGCCATCAAGAAACAAAATGACTGGTTTGATGAGAACTCAGATGATATAAAGAAGATGTTGGCTGAGAAACACCATCTCCATAAAGCATATTTAAATGATCTAAAATCTACATACAAGAAAGACGCTTTCAACAACATGCGTAAAATCGTCCAACATAAACTACGCCAGATGCGGGATTCATGGCTGAGTAATAAAGCAGATGAGCTCCAAGGCTTTGCTGACAGCCAATACTTGAAAATTTTTTACCATGCACTCAAAGCGGACTATGGTCCAACATCATCAGGATCATTTCCCCTCCTTAATGCAGATGGAAAAACACTAATTACAGACAAGGAAAAAATCCTCCAACGCTGGGTCGAACACTTTAATAATATTCTGAACCAGCCATCATCTATTAACGATGAAGCCATCAACCGACTGCCCCAAATTCCTATAAATGGAGCACTAGATGATATACCGACTTTGGAGGAGACTCAAAAAGCGATTCGTCAACTTTCTAGTGGAAAGGCCCCCGGCTCCGATTCAATTCCTGTTGAGTCTATAAAGATGGCGGTACAGTTCTGATAGAGAAACTTCACATGATCTTCCAGCAAATGTGGCAGAGTGAAACCATCCCACACAATCTCAAGGATGCGTCAATTATACATCTTTATAAACGTAAAGGTAATCGCCAAGACTGTAACAATCATCGAGGCATCTCACTACTATCAATCGCTGGGAAGATATTTGCCAGAATCCTTCTTAATCGCCTTACGGCTCATCTTGACAAAGGTCTTCTACCTGAAAGTCAGTGTGGATTCCGGAAAGAACGTGGAACCACCGATATGGTGTTCGCTGCAAGACAGCTTCAAGAAAAATGCCAAGAACAGCACTGTGACCTGTACACAGCTATTATCGACTTGACAAAGGCGTTCGACACGGTCAGTAGAGAGGGTCTATGGAAGATCATGGCAAAATAAGGCTGCCCAAAGAAATTTATCTCAATAGTGCAGCAGCTGCATGATGGAATGCAGGCTAGAGTTCAGGAAAACGGTGAGCTATCGGAGCCTTTCCCAGTCTCAAATGGAGTTAAACAAGGGTGTGTACTTGCACCGACTCTTTTCAGTATCATGTTTTCTGCTATGCTGACTGATGCTTTCAGAGACGGGGACACAGGAATCGACATCAGATATCGTATTGATGGAAAATTGTTTAACCTTAGGAGGCTTCAAGCAAAAACCAAGGTCAAATCACACACCATCAGGGATCTTCTGTTTGCTGACGATTGTGCCCTCAGTGCTGGCTCAGAGGCTGATCTGCAGCGTAGCGTTGATAGATTCTCCAAAGCCTGCTCCAACTTTGGGCTTACCATCAACACGGAGAAAACAGAAATCATGTACCAACCAGCTCCTGGCACAATTTATACTGAGCCAGTCATCAAGGTAAATGGTGAGAAACTGAATGTTGTGAACAGGTTCACATACCTTGGTAGTACACTATCCCAGAACATCGTCATTGATGATGAGGTGAACACCAGGATCTCCAAAGCCAGCAGCACATTTGGCAGACTATACACCAACGTTTGGCATCGAAGTGGCATTAGTCTACAGACAAAGCTGAAGGTATACAGAGCTGCGGTGCTTCCAGTGCTGCTTTATGCATGTGAAACATGGACTGTATACAGGCGCCACGTAAAAAAGCTCAACCACTTCCATACAGTCTGTCTCAGGAAGATAATGAACATCAAATGGCAAGACAAGATCCCGGATACCGCCGTTCTTGACAGAGCTGGTATCCCTAGCATTGATACTATTCTGATGCAGTCACAGATTCGCTGGGCAGGTCATGTAGTCCGCATGCCAGACCATCGACTGCCAAAGATACTCTTTTATGGTGAGATGCAGAAGAGTAGACGCTCCCATGGTGGCCAGAAAAAGCGCTTCAAAGACACGCTTAAGGCTTCATTAAAAACCTTTGACATAAACCCAGACACATGGGAAGCTGCTGCGCAAGACCGAACTGCTTGGCGCACATCTCTTCGTAAAGGTGCAGTGGCATGCGAATCTTCCAGAAGAGCAGCAGCGGAACAGCGGAGACAAGCTAGAAAAGATCGTGAAATAAAACCTTCACATGAAGCAAACATTCCCTTCCCACACTGTCCGAGATCCTTCCAGGCCCGCATCGGGCTCATCAGTCACCTTCGTACTCATAGACTATCCTAACTTCCTAATAATTGGATGAACAGAGTGGTCTTCATCACCTGTGATGGACGAACAACAACAACAAACATATAACTGTAATCTCTGTAGTCCGGTGTTGGAGTTGGGATTTGATGTGTAGTTTCTGCTTACTTGACAGCGTACTTGTTGTCAAACTATTTATTGTTTTAGGTAATGGTTTATCACATTCAGAGAACTGGAGTTTGCAATATCCAAATTGAAAATGAGAAAGTCGTCAGGAGTTGATGGAGTGTATAATGAAATGATTAAGAACTTGGGAACCGCAGCAAAAACAAAGCTGCTGCAGATCTTCAATATCTGTTGGAACTCAGGCAGAGTTCCACAGACCTGGAGGGAAGCAATCATGATACCACTCCTAAAACCAGGAAAAGACAGTTCCACTGCCTCCAGCTACAGACCAATCAGCCTTACAAGCTGTCTCTGCAAAACCATGGAACGTATCATCAACCTCAGGCTACAGTGGTACCTTGAAAGTGAAAACCTTCTTGTACCACAGCAGGCTGGCTTTAGGCAAAGTTACTCTACCGAAGAAAGGCAACGTACCTTTCCCCAAAAGATTGAGGATGCGTTCCTGGATAAGAAACTGGTACTAGCAGCATGGATAGATCTAAGGAAAGCATTTGACAAGGTTTGGAAAGAAGGACTTCTGAAGAAACTGAGAAACTGTAGAGTGAATGGTAGGATGTACAAATGGGTGAAAGCATACCTGCATAACAGAAGAGCCCGAGTACAACTAGATGGCCTCAAGAGTAAGAAAATTCTACTGTGTCATGGCGTCTCTCAGGGAAGGGTTCTGTCCCCCACACTTTTCCTACATCAATGACCTGGTTGCTGATCTACCACATGGAATGAAAGTGGCAATGTACGCTGATGAGCTGGTAATATGGTGCACAGATGAGCATGCAACAGTGGCCACCAAACTGCTACAAAGAGCTATAGATGCTTTAAACTCGTGGGCAAATAGATGGTGTGTCAGCATCAACACAGACAAGTGCAGCACTACGCTCTTCACCCTCTCTCCCAAACAAAAAGCTGGTGTCATCAAGATAAATGAAGAGCTCCTGAGAGAAGATAAACAACCCACTTATCTCGGAGTTACATTCGAGGATTGGCTGACATGGAAGCAGCACATCAACAAGGCAGCAACAAAGGCCAGAAGGAAGTTAGCCATCCTGAGAAAACTAAGTGGAACCACATGGGAAGCCAGCGGGAAAATACTTAGTAAAGTTTACCAACAGGGCATACGACCACACCTGGAATATGGGTCAGCTGTGTGGTGTCCAGCATCAAACACCACATTACAAGAGCTAGATAAAGTGCAAAACCAGGCGCTTAGGGTCAACACGGGGGCAATGAAATCAACGCCTATAGTGGAGATGGAGAGAAAATGGGGAGGATACAAGCACTGCGAGAACGCAGAGACACGAAAGTGCTAACACAGGCAGAAAAGTTCCTCTGTATGCCAAGTCATCCAATGAAGGACAGATTCCAAAACTTAGCAATGGGGCGATTGAAAAGAAGCAGCTTTATCCATCAGGCTAAACGATTTCGTAGACAAACCTCAGACCTGCCTGAAGTTGACCGCCCCTTAAAGTCTGTGCCTGACAAACCCCTTGGAGAGAAGAGCCTGGACTACCAATACACATCAAGACAAAAGTGAAAGGAATATTCGACAGGGATGAACAGAACAGCGTGCAACGTAGGACAGTCACTCTCAGTTTCCTGGAAGATGAATACCCACAGGACCTCTGGGTCCGAGTATACACGGATGGGTCAGCACAGAATGCAGTCAAGAATGGAGGAGCAGGAGTGTACATAGAATACCCAAACAACACTAGGAATACGGTCAGAGTACCAACAGGGAAATTCTGTAACAACTATGATGCAGAAATCCAGGTAATCAAGGTGGCAACTGAGAAACTGTTGAACACCAATCTCGGTCCACAGCCTGTGGAATTCCTGACAGATGCAAGATCAGCACTTCAAGCACTTCAGTCCAGAAAATTGCCAGGTATACAAGCCCTACTTTCTGAACTGTGCAACCAGTGCAGGGTCGCCATGCAATGGATACCGTCTCATTGTGGGACACCAGGAAACAAGAGAGCAGACCGACTGGCTAAAGAAGGTGCTGTATACGAGCAACCGGATATACCAGTTACGTACCATTAGAAGAAAAAGATGATCAAATCACTCAGAAAGGACCAACACCAACGCAGGATGATTACCAAGCTATGAACAGATCAAAACAAATTGTCATTCTGCGCCTCAGAACAGGACACAACCGACTCTGCAGCCACTTGTATACAAAATTCAAGATTGGCAATTCAGCCATGTGTACATGTGGACAGACACCCCAGACTGCGGAGCACGTACTTCAAGATTGTCCCGAGTATGATATATTGAGGCAAATTCACTGGACCAGAGAAACAACACTGGAAGCAAAACTATACGGACCTCTGTATGAACTACAAAAGACTGTGAAGTTTGTCACGAAGTGTAAATCGCCTTCTCTTTCCTCTTAAAACTTTTCTCATACCAGTTCTTTCCTTGTCTCTAAATATTTCTAGAAAATCCACCACTTGTCTAAAATCAGAAATTCCTTTCTCTTCAATCTATTTTTCACTGGCAAAAAGTCATTGACGCTTTGCTGTGAACTTTTAACCGCCACTTTTAGCATACGGGTAAGGCAGTCATTGTGTTACATGACTTTTGACCTCAGCAACCACCATGGAGTTCTTTTATCGCCTGGTATCAAAATGCCACGTACCGGCCAGTTTGTGTGTGTGTTTGGGGGATGGAACGTAATGTCAAAAATCGTTCAGGTGCCCCACCCCTCACGTATGCAAATTAAAGCCACCAAACAGAACCCTGGGGGAATTTCGGCGCGATTCTCGAAGCGCAGGCATATTCTCGAAGCGCATTCTCTCACTAGCCGGCAGACCGACCGGCCTGGAGAAGATGGTCTGGTCAAGGCAATTGCAGAGGGGAACGGTCCAATTTTAACACAGCAAAGGTGCGTGGCTGAGCGAAATCCTACCAGGTTGTCCTACCAGGAGACCTAAGCATATGCAGTGCTCTCAAGGGCAGACAAACTCCATCCCAGTTGGTGATGAGCCCTGTGTCAAGACGGAGAAAGCAACTTGCCATCCTCTGAAACCCTAAAAAGAACTTGCTGGACCTGGAGTGCTGGGCCATATTGAACCCCTGGCAACAAGACTACATAAATTCAGCATCTGAGATGAGTATCTGAACATGCCAGCAGAACCACTACAGAATATTCCCATTGTCCTATGATGACAAATTAATTCTGACATGGTTCAGAACCATTCATAGATTAGGGAACATATAGTTGTACATTTGAATATAATGTAAGATTCTATCTTCATTTTTGTAAATTTTACATAACCGAGTCTGTTGTTATTTTATTCTTGTAATATTTAATTGGGTTGTATAGTTTTAGTAACATAAATCTACACCCTGGGGGCAGAGCCATAATTAATAAACACTATTGGGTCGGGATATTTTTAATGTGGCTGGGCACCAAATCTCTTATCCAAATATATGTACTATACATATTCCTTTGTAGGATCTCGGATCAAGAATTTATCGCCTAGAGAATATCCTGTTTAGGTACCAGAATTCTCTTTTTAGCAAATTTCTAGTACACTATTTCCCGAGGAGAGACAGTGCATTCAACCTGCAGTCTGGAATATTTTCCTCTTGATATTATCTTTTATTCTTCCATCAAGTCTGTCATACTTACACTTTCTCCCTCAAAACAAAAACCATTTCGCTACAAAGTTTATACACGAAACAACATTGCAGATATAGACAATATATTTCAAGCGAACGAAAGAAGAAGAAGAAGATTATATCAGAACTGTGTGCTTTCTGTGCTTCTCTATGGTGCGGAATGCTGGAGAGTTACAGAGAAGGAAATGTCGAAATTGTCATCATTTGGCACAACATGCCTAAGAAAAATTTACCGAATCTTTTGCCGAAAACCATCACCAACCAAGATATGCTTTTTAATCCAAGCCTCTTTTCCTTGAGACGTAAACAAATGGAAAGTTTACCAACTTTTGCGACCTGCCAGTCATAACAGGAAGCGAACATGGTTTGTTTGCCTGAGTTTCTCACTCGAGCTAATCTGTCAATCATCGGATATCAGACAGATTGTCGTGAAATATTCTAATCCACATATATAAATTATCAGGTAAATATAAAGCCTAACAAATAAATTCTAATAAAGAAAAGAGCAATGGTAAAATAACAGTGCTGTCACAAGGAATGTACTCGAAATCCCCCTTTGTTTTATGCTTCGTCTGCAAATTGTAACGTTTCCACGTTAAATATAAGCCACTGCATAAATACAAGCGTTTCTACAACACATTAAAACGGGTATTGCATTTCTAAGAAAAACATTGAGAGGCACACTGCGTAATGACCTAAATTAATCCTAACATTAATTATACTACGTTACCAAAACGAACGAACAGATGGACTCAAATAGAAAGAGAGAGGGGCGAATAAAATCAGGAACGCATGCAAAATTAAACACGCGTCTCGCTATTAATGCCACCCCAACAAGCGTAACGCGATACACAATTACTACTATCACGCGTGTAAGGCCACATGCACTAACTTTTTCGGACGGACAGTGATAAAAACACTAACCTTCCCAGAGTTAGGTTTTAAAATCCTGAGAAACGCTTATTAGAAAAGATAACATTAGATGGGTTTACGTTTGAAAACATTACAGTACCCAGACAGCACATCTTCGAAACAGGAGGTAGAAGAAATTGCATATTTTGAACGCAGCCACTTAGCTCTTTTAAATTTGTATATTTGGGTTCCTTAGGGCTTGCTGACAAAGAATAGGTAAAACGTTACGCAAATAGTCTAGGAATTAACAAGTTATAGCCAAAATAAAATGATGGGGCTGTCAGACAACACCCAAAATCAGAATCGCTCAGTGGTAGATTTTTTAAACCACCATTGTACGGGAAATGGGCCACAAGTTACATTTGAACTGATTGGCTGGAATGATATGTAAGGCTAAACACGATTAGTCGGACTATAAATGCTATCCTTGGTTGTTAGGGGAGACGTAGGAAGGTAAAATTTTTTCAAACACTTGTCGAAACGTGGCTCCATTGGCCAGACTCGCTGATATAATCACTTAGGAGCGTTAGTTCGAGACCACTAGTTCAAATAAGCTTGATAAAGCAACAGTGCGTTGAAGCCAGCTCATATTTTTGCTAAAAAAAAGCCTGGAACATAAGCAGATGGGAATTTGTGCCAGTATTTGTGCCAGAATTCATTGCTAGTCAACGTATCTGTGTTTATTTCCATGAATTGTGGTAAGCTTGAAACATTCAGTATTTTTCAATGAAAATTGAATGTGAATTGTTAATTTATGCCTGTATATATGTGTAGTTCAGTAGCAAACATGATGTAAAGCCTATAATGCTCCAGCCTGAACAGAAGGTGTCGGAGGGAAGTAAAACTGCATGGAATGGCCAAACAGTACACTGACACCTAGATTATTGATTAGAAGAAATAATGCTGGAAGTGCAGAGGCGTAGTAACCATTAAGGAGGTTAATACTGGTATAAAGTATTTCAGATGAAGCTGACAGTTGGCCTAACGCTCTGAACTCAATGTTTGTGATGTATTGTGCTCAGTGTAGAACTAGAGTATCAATTAGTTATGAAGTAGAAGGTACATCCTTCTTGTTTTCAGGGACCGTGGTCTTGACGTTATTGAGCAGCACCTGGTCAGAGCTTTGCTGAATCCAGAGTCGGACAGCATACTCCTTGGTCCATTTAGCTATCAGTGAGGTGTCTCCAGAGCACAGGGGAGAAATCGAGCAGAGGAGTCTTTTCCTGCCGCCATCACGCAAGATAAGCTGATCTGGCCAGCTGAGCTCAACATTATGTACCCCATCTTAAAATGACATTGTAAAAATAACATTAAGAGGGGAATTAAATTGTTTTAATATCAGGAACTGAGAACATCTCCAATACTAGTTCCAATAAAGACAAACTATTGAAGTCATGATGACAAATACCAACAGAGCTTGAACAAAACAAAACCAGTATTACCTCATATTACCACTACACAACTGACACACATAGGATACTTTTAATAATATATGTCACTACAATATTCATATTGATAAATTCTGTACATATAACTTGTAATTAAAATTGATTGTGATTCCTGGTTCCTTTGTATTTGAATCAGGACACATATACATTCATGACAGCAATGAATACATATTGTTATTTGAAAAGTTATCAGTGACTCCTTTAAGATATCCTTTAGAGTGTTATATGTATGTGAGTGTCACAGTGTTGTCAAGTGTGGTGGAATAAATTAAATTGTTTATCTGTCTGTTGTTGTTTTGACTTACACTTCATCATACACATACCCTAGACATATAACGTAGTCATCACACTATTCCAGAATAATTCTGACTGAGGTATACATATGTGGCAGCAAGTAAGGTTATATATAATACACTACTCTTATTAGATATATATACCTTCACAGCTGATCTCAGTCAGTACACTAAGTCCCCTATAAATATTTATAACATCCCACTTCACCACATATATTGGGGTCTCGCTCTTGGGATTTTGAATCTTTACCTATTAAAAATAGTGGGGGTAATTCACTTCAGGGAATATAAGAATTAAAAGGTATCCTTGGGTGGAATTAAATAAGGTTGAGCTCACGGTGCCTGTGTTGTCCATTAGATATATATTTAGAGATTGAATTGTTGGTTAGACATTGTATAAATTTACCTGATAGACAATGGCGGACCTGGCCAAATTTCGATCTGCTGCTGTTCAGACTGCAAAAGAGTTAGGATTAGATGGGCAAGTTATGGTTGCCTATGTCACTACGGAATGTGACAAATTTATTGAACGCGAAGAAAGAAGGTTTGAAGCCGAAAGAAAGTTAGAGGCTGAAAGGGAAATTAAGAAGTTACAATTTGAGGCTGAGGCTGAGACTAAGAGGTTGCAGATTGAGGCTGAGGCTAAGAAATTGGAGGCAGAAAGAGAAGACAAAAGATTGACTGCAGAAAGGGAAGCAGAAGAAAGAAGATTGACTGCAGAAAGGGAAGAGAAGAAATTAGCTGCAGAAAGGGAAGCAGAAGAAAGAAGATTGACTGCAGAAAGGGAAGAGAAGAAATTAGCTGCAGAAAGGGAAGCAGAAGATAAAAGATTACAAAGGGAACATGAGTTACGACTAAGGGAGTTTGAGTTTCAAGGCCATGCTCCTGAAAATGGTGCCAGTCCCTTTGCCTCTGATGCCACTGCTAGCCAAGGAGCCTCAACCTCAGCTATGAATTTTCATTTAGATCATTTTGTTGAGAAAGACGATGATATAGAGAGCTATCTAAATAGGTATGAACTATTAGCTACCACGTATGGGTTAGAGAGAGAAAGGTGGAGCTTAAAGTTATCTCAAGGACTTCGTGGGGCAGCTTATGAAGTTTTTGCAAAAATGAGCAGAGGTGATCAGGAAAATTATGACATGCTAAAGCAGGCTCTTTTGTTAAGATATGAAAAGAATGCAGAATTTTATAGGAAAAAATTTAGGAATGCTAAACTACTGTCAGGTGAAACCTATCACCAGTTCTCTGCACGAATAGAGACATACTTGGAGAAATGGACTTCTCTGGGGAAAACCCAAGATCTTAAGGAAATGGTCCTTATAGAGCAATTAAGAGAGTCCATGGCTCCAGACCTGAGAAAGTTTCTCATGGAACAAGGTGCAGAGAGGCTGGGTGAGTTGCTAAATGTTGCTGAAAGGTATCAAGCAGCTCAAGCAGAGGTAACAGGTAATAAAAAGAAACAAGTGGATAACTTTAGGGCACCACAGAACTTTAATAAATTTGATCCTAGGGATCAAAACAAAGGTAAGCACCAGTTTGATAGGCCACGGTATGAAAATAAAAATAAATTCCCACAATTCGATGAAAGGAAATATGATGAAAGAAAATCTTTCAACCAAGGAAAAAGGTGGTGTAAGAATTGTCAGATGGACAATCATGACACTGACCGTTGCAGAAGGAAACCTGTGTATATGGCAACCCTTCAGGTCAGGTCGACCTCAAGACAGGAGGAGGATATTATGTTAGATACCACTCCAGAAGAGATGAGGAAGGCACAGGCTGGGGATAAAACACTCAAGCCTTGTTTCAGAAAATTGTCAACTTGTCATACAACTCCAGGCAAGGGAGATTTTTACATGAAAAACAAGTTGATGTATAGGAAGACTGGAGCTAGATCCAAAGGTCAGGGACAGCTGGTACTTCCTAAAAGATATAGGGCAGACTTAATAAGGAGCCTACATGTGAAACCAGATGGGGACCATGAGAAGATAGGTACCATCATTCAAAAGGTGGCTCACAATTATTATTGGCCCAAAGCAAGATGGGACATTGAGAATTTTGTAGAAAGGTGTAGCATAGCACATGAGGGAACACCCACAAGTGGGAACATGGATCAGGACCTGGACACGCCACGGGGCAAAATTAGGCCTGATAATAAAAAGAAAAATAGATTTGATAAAGTGGACCAAATGGAATGGGAAGCCCCTTTTCACGGACAAGCTTCACTTAACTGTTTTACAATGGCCACTATGCGGAGAGTGCAAAAAGATGTCTTACCCCAGGATAAGCCGAAAATCCCTCAATCGGACTTAAACAAACTGGAGGAAGAGGATGTAGAGAGGAAATCTCTCATCAAGAATTTTAAGTGGGGAGAAAGCCCCAGGAAAAGAATTGGTAGCGGTCGTTTTGTGCATGATAATTCTGGGAAGAAAAATCATCACTATAAAGCTTCGAGTGGAAGAGACCATACCGGTGCATGGACAAATAGGTCCACACAATTAAAGGTCCATATGTAGCTTTGTTAAGAACGTGGACTGATGAAAAGGCAGAGGAAAACATTACATCTTCATACCAATATGTGAATGAGCTGACCACTCGTTTAAAAACTGGCTGGAAACTTGCCAATGAAAATTTGAAACAAGCCAGGAAGAAACATGCTGCCTATTATAACAGGAAGGCGAAAGACAGAAATTTGGCTGTGGGAGAGAAAGTACTGCTTCTTTTGCCCGGGAGTCAGAATAAGTTACAAATTGGATGGCAGGGTCCATATACAGTTCTAGAGAAGGTGTCTAGAACAAATTATAAGATAGATAAGAAGGGGAAAGAAAAAATCTATCATGTGAATCTCCTGAAGAAATATTTGGAAAGAGAACATCAGGAAGAGACACACTTGTTGACCTTGTCCATCGCCATGGAGATGAAAAAGGAACCACTTTCATCATTTGAATATCCATTACACCCCTGTGAGACAGCAGCACAGGTGAAAATCAGTACACATTTAACGAAAACTCAGAAAGAGAGAGTGCAACAGGTTCTAAATAATCATGCAGAGGTGTTAACAGACCGACCAGGGCATACAAACCTATTGGAATATGATATGAAACTGATAGACCCCACACCTGTCTGTATGAAACCATATTCGATTCCGTTTGCTAAGGAGAAAGCTTTGAAGGAAGAGATAGACTATCTGTTGAAGGAAGGAATTATTTCGCACAGTGAATCTTCGTATAGTTCCGGTGTTGTACTCTTAAGGAAGCCCTCTGGAGAACATAGACTCTGTATAGATTACAGGAGACTGAATGCTATTACAGAAGGACAGGTGGATCCATTGCCGGATACAAATCAGCTGTTTGCCAGACTAAATAAGGCTAAATATTTCTCAAGGGTGGATCTGAGTAAAGGATAATATCAGATTCCAGTAAAACCTGAGATCAGACAAAATTGTTGGATGTAAACATTTAAGAGGAACGTAATGAATCCCTGAGTTGCCTCTTTGATTGAGGATATTCCGAATGTTTCATACAGGATAATAAGAAGATTATGGGATCCACTACGAAAACTCTGCTATCACCAGGTATATGTTATCTCCTCATAACGTACATTTTGAGGGAAATATAATGTTCTCTGGACATGTCATTGCGCAGACTCAGAGAAGAGAAATGGTGAATACGGGTTGCGAAGCAGCATTAAGACAAGCACTCACACTTGCGGCTGTTCAGTAACATAACCGAAATATATTATTGGTTGTAGAAGTCTGAGGCAGATTTCATGAGTAGTGCCTACTCTGAATGGACCCAACTACATAAAACCATGATAGCACCACAGCAGAGTAAAGTCAAGTTGACTTACATTTATCTATGTGTATATAGAATAAAGGACTGACATGGGATGTCTGTTTTAAGAGGGGAGGTGTCGTGAAATATTCTAATCCACATATATAAATTATCAGGTAAATATAAAGCCTAACAAATAAATTCTAATAAAGAAAAGAGCAATGGTAAAATAACAGTGCTGTCACAAGGAATGTACTCGAAATCCCCCTTTGTTTTATGCTTCGTCTGCAAATTGTAACGTTTCCACGTTAAATATAAGCCACTGCATAAATACAAGCGTTTCTACAACACATTAAAACGGGTATTGCATTTCTAAGAAAAACATTGAGAGGCACACTGCGTAATGACCTAAATTAATCCTAACATTAATTATACTACGTTACCAAAACGAACGAACAGATGGACTCAAATAGAAAGAGAGAGGGGCGAATAAAATCAGGAACGCATGCAAAATTAAACACGCGTCTCGCTATTAATGCCACCCCAACAAGCGTAACGCGATACACAATTACTACTATCACGCGTGTAAGGCCACATGCACTAACTTTTTCGGACGGACAGTGATAAAAACACTAACCTTCCCAGAGTTAGGTTTTAAAATCCTGAAAAACGCTTATTAGAAAAGATAACATTAGATGGGTTTACGTTTGAAAACATTACAGTACCCAGACAGCACATCTTCGAAACAGGAGGTAGAAGAAATTGCATATTTTGAACGCAGCCACTTAGCTCTTTTAAATTTGTATATTTGGGTTCCTTAGGGCTTGCTGACAAAGAATATGTAAAACGTTACGCAAATAGTCTAGGAATTAACAAGTTATAGCCAAAATAAAATGATGGGGCTGTCAGACAACACCCAAAATCAGAATCGCTTAGTGGTAGATTTTTTAAACCACCATTGTACGGGAAATGAACCACAAGTTACATTTGAACTGATTGGCTGGAATGATATGTAAGGCTAAACACGATTAGTCGGACTATAAATGCTATCCTTGGTTGTTAGGGGAGACGTAGGAAGGTAAAATTTTTTTCAAACACTTGTCGAAACGTGGCTCCATTGGCCAGACTCGCTGATATAATCACTTAGGAGCGTTAGTTCGAGACCACTAGTTCAAATAAGCTTGATAAAGCAACAGTGCGTTGAAGCCAGCTCATATTTTTGCTAAATAAAAGCCTGGAACATAAGCAGATGGGAATTTGTGCCAGTATTTGTGCCAGAATTCATTGCTAGTCAACGTATCTGTGTTTATTTCCATGAATTGTGGTAAGCTTGAAACATTCAGTATCTTTTAATGAAAATTGAATGTGAATTGTTAATTTATGCCTGTATATATGTGTAGTTCAGTAGCAAACATGATGTAAAGCCTATAATGCTCCAGCCTGAACAGAAGGTGTCGGAGGAAGTAAAACTGCATGGAATGGCCAAACAGTACACTGACACCTAGATTATTGATTAGAAGAAATAATGCTGGAAGTGCAGAGGCGTAGTAACCATTAAGGAGGTTAATACTGGTATAAAGTATTTCAGATGAAGCTGACAGTTGGCCTAACGCTCTGAACTCAATGTTTGTGATGTATTGTGCTCAGTGTAGAACTAGAGTATCAATTAGTTATGAAGTAGAAGGTACATCCTTCTTGTTTTCAGGGACCGTGGTCTTGACGTTATTGAGCAGCACCTGGTCAGAGCTTTGCTGAATCCAGAGTCGGACAGCATACTCCTTGGTCCATTTAGCTATCAGTGAGGTGTCTCCAGAGCACAGGGGAGAAATCGAGCAGAGGAGTCTTTTCCTGCCGCCATCACGCAAGATAAGCTGATCTGGCCAGCTGAGCTCAACATTATGTACCCCATCTTAAAATGACATTGTAAAAATAACATTAAGAGGGGAATTAAATTGTTTTAATATCAGAAACTGAGAACATCTCCAATACTAGTTCCTGTAGTGGTATTGATGGTATTGTATGATGGTGTTCTTACTACATGTAAATTGTATGAGGCCAGCTGTGAAGGCTCCTGAGATAAAATGTATTTGAGAATTGTCAGAAGGCCTTTCTTGCTACCACTACGACCTCACACTTACTTTTTTTTTTCTTAATGAATGTGGCTACGTAAAGTGTCTAGGGTAATGATGTGTAATGTGGTGTGTTAGTTATAAATACACCCACAGACATTTAAGAAGACTAATAAGATTAACAAGTGTTAAAATACACTGAACTAACTCACGTGTATAAAGTTTTTGATATAATTATATTACATTTATTTGTTCTGGATCAAGTTTTATTTTGACCAGAACTTGTTTTAAAAGAAGGATTTAAAATTTATGAAAATTATGCATGGAATGTTACATAATAAATACAAAAGTGTACATATTTAAGTACTAGAATAGTTAGTTTTATTCAAATGTTCTGGTAGTCAGCTACTAGGGAGGATATTTATTGTCTGTGCTGTTGGGGTGGTCTCATCACACCTGTCTATATTGACTACACCGTGTCCAGAAAATGGTGGGAATTTTTACGGGGATATTAGTCACTACCAATAGTTGGTGAATGTCCAGCAGACCAGAGGCTCACTCATCTTTTTGTAGCTCTGGTGCTGAAAACTTGTGGTCCCACCTCTCCGTGCTGGCGGGCAATAATGGTGGTCTCTGTCACAAGAACTGCACAGATACACTCGAGTACAGTCACCCACCGAATAGACTCTGCTTTGTTGTCGATAGAAAACTCACAGCTCTGCAATCAAAGTATGGGCTATGTGTCAAAATCTATTCTATACCCACGTCTGGACACCACACTGACACAACAACCACATCATACAGACAGGTCAGATCTCTCTGACCAAACAGCACAGTTACCATGGTGGGTTTACATCCGATAGATCCTCCCAGACTATAGATTCTGAAAAATAATTATTAGTTGTCGGCCCTAAAAGAAGATAGGTAATCTGTTTCAACGCTTGATTTATTTTGCATAATCCTTGCTGTAGTTTATGTACCTTGTTGGTCCCTAGACCCTGACTTGGGCGGGGGGTCTAGAGCAAAATCCCTACTTGTTTGTAAGGCTAGATTTTGATATGGCAGTATCAAATCACTCGAACATGAAACAATATTCAAAATATATAAAGAAATAATTTCAATCTTACCAGATTATGAATAATTAACACAGAAGTGCTAGCAAAACTCAGCTGAGCTGCTGGCTATAGTATGGCGTCCCTAAATTTACTTCACTTGCTTTCATATGGGAAAACACCACACTTTAAAATCTGTGTCTAACACTGAACAATTATTGAAGAATGACCCCAAATGCGCTCTGAGCGCTAATGATATGATTGTCTGTGGCCAATCACTGCCTAGTTGTACTTTAAATTTCAAATTTCTACACTAAAGTCATTTCAGTCATGCTTCAGTCAAGTATGGATGGTTATCTGTTAGTCTGTCCGTCTCTACTTGTGTTTCTAAAAAAAATGTGCTTGATTTTTGAAGCAACCTTTCTCTCCCCTTAAAATTTTGTCGTAAAAAGTTATATTTAGACACAGCTACCGCTCAAAAACCCTCTCCTCCATAATAAGTAACTTTGAACACCTGCGTCCCCAAGGTCGTGTTTTTGTGTGCAATTAGCGACACTTTTATATTCAGTACAGTCTGTCGATGATGTAAACTACACTGTCTTTTGTCATTATTTTCAATATTATCTATCCGTCTGTAAAATTAAGACCATATTCGTTCACTGCTCAGAATAGGCCATCTGGCCAGCTAATTTTTATATTCCTAACATTAATATTAAGAAAAATTACTTTTTAAATTTTTGTAATTTTCCTACCATCCGCGTTCTGCCGCTCAATTCAAATCAAAAGCTTGGTATCGTAAAAGCGTCCATTCCGTACCTCGTGTCAATTTGGGGGACGTGAATTTTTTTTTTTTACTTTCATCCATTTCCCCCCCAATTGCGTCTCCTTAGCCTTGCTACGCAATCTTTCCAGTCATATTTTTTCCTTTTTGATCCTCCGTTCCCCTCCTGTCTAGCAAGTCAATTTTATGGAGGGTGATGACCCGCGGTCTAGGCGATCATGTACATCAGCAGCCTACGCATTATGTTTTTATCCTTAAATGTTATCTTTTGAGTATTTTACCGTTGTATCTCTGTCAATTTCACTACACATCTCCCCACTTGAAAACATGCCTATGGCAAGTTCCAAAACCAGCGATACACATAGGTAAAATTACTCCTCACGTCTGCCACTACTCTAATTTTGATCACAGGGGTGCCGACTGAGGAAATCTGCACCGACATTCAATTTGCCTGGGATATATTGGATACTGAACTGATAAGGTTGAAGCAATAAAGACCACCTCAGCAATCTTGCGTTTTCATGCTTAGCCTGAGACAAGAACACGAGAGGCTGATGATCCGTCTCCACCACAAAAGTCCTACCATACAGATAGATTTGAAACTTCTTTATTGCCCAGATTAATGCTAAACATTCTTTTTCGCTTGTGGAGTATCCTTGTTCCGCCTTATTCAATTTGCGGCTTGCATAAGCGACTGGTTTCAGTTCCCCATCAGGTGAAGATGATCTTTGCAACAAAGCCCCTCCAAGTCCTACATTACTTGCATCGGTTCTTAAGACAAAGTCCTGTGTCAAATCAGGCAGTTTGAGAATAGGCTTGCTAGTGAGTTTTTCCTTTAACTCTTGGAACGCTAGTTCACATTGTGCAGTCCAAATAATTTTATCTGGAAGTCCCTTGCGAGTCAGATCAGTCAGAGGAGCACAAATAGCGTTAAAATTTTTGATGTATTTCTGATAAAATCCGCATAACGACACAAATGATCGCACGTCCTTTTTTGTTTGCGGCCTAGGTGCTCTCTGCAGTTTTTCCAAGTTCTTAGGATCAGGGGTCATATTACCCTGATATACAGTGTGCCCCAAGAATTCCAACTCTTTGCATCCAATACAACATTTTGTTGGCCTAGCAGTTAAGTTCGCCTCCCGAAGTCTATCAAACAACATCTCCAGAGCTTCAATGTGTTCTTCAAATGTCTCTGTGGCGACGAGAATATCATCCATGAAATTCGTGATACATGGGTTATTCAGGGGGTCCAACAATTTTCGCATCATCCTTGAAAACACACTCGGAGCATTTTTCAGTCCGAATGGTAGCATATTGAATTCATAATGTCCATCCGAAGTGCTAAAAGCCAAATAAGGTCTCACTTCAGGCTTCACTGGGATCTGGTAATAGCCTTTACTAAGATCCACCTTTGAAAAGTATTTTGCCTTGTTCAGTCTGGCAAATAACTGTTTTGTGTCTGGTAATGGATCCACTTGTCCTTCTGTGACAGCATTCAGTTTCCTGTAATCTATGCACAGTCTGTGTTCCCCAGACGGTTTCCTCAACAAAACGACACTAGAACTAAAAGATGATTCACTGTGCGAAATAATCCCCTCCTTCAATAAATAATCTATTTCTTCCTTTAATGCCTTCTCCTTCGCGAACGGAATAGAATAGGCTCTCATACAGATTGGGTTTGAGTCTACCAGTTTCATGTCATACTGTAGCAAATTTGTATGGCCTGGTTTATCTGTTAATACATCTGTATGTTCCTCCAGAACCTTTTGAACTCTCTCCCTCTGGTTTTTAGTCAGGTGCTTACTGACTTTTACCTGTGCTGCTGTTTCACAAGGATGTAATGGGTATTCATGTGAGGTGAGTGGTTCCTTTTGCATCTGGGTTGCAATAGCTAAGGTCAATAAGGGGGTGCTTTCCTGGAGTGGTCTGTCCAGATACTTCTTTAACAGGTTTACATGATAAACTTTTTCCTTCCCCTTTTTGTCAATTTTATAGTTTGTTCTAGACACCTTCTCTAGAACCGTATATGGACCTTGCCAACCAATTTGTAATTTATTCTGGCTTCCGGGTAGTAAAAGCAGCACCTTCTCTCCGACTGCCAGTTCCCTGTCCTTTGCCTTCCTATTAAAATATGCTGCATGTTTCTTCCTGGCTTGTTTCAAATTATCATTTGCCAGTTTCCATCCAGCTTTCAAACGAGTGGTCAGTTCGTTCACGTATTGATACGATGAGGTAACAGTCTCTTCCGCCTTCTCATCTGTCCAGGTCCTTAATAGAGTTACATCTGGATCTTTAATTTACCATACTTATTTTTCATGGAACCCATCGGGTCCCGTCCCTTAGAAGCTCTATAATGAGGACTTTTCTTCCTAGAATCATCACTCACAAATCGACCACTACCAATTTTTCTCTGGGGTTTGTCTCCCCACTTAAGATTGTTTATGAGAGATCTTCGCTCTCTTGTCTGTTCTTCCAGTTTATATAAGTCTGACCGAGGGATTGTCATCTTATCCTGGGTAAAATTTCTTCTTTGTACTCTTCGCATAGTGGCCATGTTAATCCATTCAAGTGAAGACTGGGTGTGAAAAGGGGGCTCCCATTCCACTTTGTCTACCCGAGTATAATTAGTTTTCCTTTCAGGCCTAAAGTTGCCCCGTGGCGGTTCTAGGTCCTGCACATATTTTCCCTTTGTGGGTGTTCCCTCATGAAATACGCCACATGCTTCTACAAAGTTTTCAACATCGACATTTACGTCGGGCCAATAGTATTTTCGAGCAATCTTTTGGCAGATGGTACCGACTTTCTCATGGTCACCATCTGTTCCAACATGTAAGCTCCTTATTAAGTTTGCCCTATATATCTTGGGAAGAACTAACTGTCCGTGACCAGTGGATCTAGTTCCTGTCTTCCTGTATAAGAGTTTGTTCTTCATGAAATATTCCCCCTTGCTCGGAGGTGTGTGGCATTTGGGCAATTTTTTAAAACATGGCTTGAGTGTCCTATCCTCAGCCTGCGCCTTCCTCATCTCCTCTGGATGAGCATTTATAGGTTCACCTTCTTCCTCCTTCTTCTGTGACCTGGTCTGCACTGTCGCCATGATCACAGGTTTCTCGGGATTCCCCAAGAAGACGTATCTACACCCCAATATCAGAGGGTAGATTGGTTCATCTATCACTGCTGCTCTGATTTCTCCTTCCACATAGCGAGTTTTCACCGTTATCCTTGCGATGGGAAGTGTCATGAGTGGTATGTCCTTAGTCGCCCCTTGTATTTCCACTGTTTCTGTGGTATACTGACTTGGGTCCACTAGGCTAGACTTCACAACTGAATCATAATCCAAACCTGTATCATAAAGGCACCTTATGGTGACCCCATTACAAATAACATCCTCACAAACTGGGGGGTGATAAGGTTCCTGTTGTCCCTTAGGATTAACCTTTAATCTTTGCGTCCCCGACTTCATTGCAGCAATGTTTGAAGGTTTCCTTCTACAAAATTCGGTGTTATGGTTATCCTTCTTGCACCATTTACACCATCTTTTTCCTTGGTTCAACGGTTTTCTTTCATTGAACTTTTGGTCATTGAACTGTGAGTTTCTGTCGCGATAGTCATTTCTTGGCCGCTCAAAGTTTGTCCTACCTTTATTTCCCTGCTCTCTATTATCAAATTTATTAAATTGCTGTGGAGCTTTAAAATTGTCTATGTGCTTCTTTTTAGCACCACTTACCTCTGCCTGAGCTGCCTGATACCTCTCAGCAACATTAAAAATTTCCCCCAACTTCTCTGCACCTTGTTCCATGAGAAAATTTCTCATGTCTGGAGCCATGGACTCTCTCAATTGCTCAATCATGATCATTTCTTTAAGATCTTGGGTCTTCCCCAGAGCCGTCCATTTCTCCAAATAGGTTTCTAGTCTGGCAGAGAATTGGTGGTATGTCTCCCCAGACAACAGTTTGGCATTTCTAAATTTCTTACGATAAAATTCACCATTCTTCTCGTACCTTAATAACAAAGCCTGCTTTAACATGTCATAATTGTCTTGGTCTTCCCTGTTCATTTTGGCAAATACTTCATAAGAAGTACCTCTCAATCCCTGTGATAGCTTTAAGCTCCACCTCTCTCTCTCTAACCCATATGTAGTAGCTAATAACTCAAAACGTCCTAGGTACCCCTCTATGTCATCGTCTTTCTCAACAAAATGGTCTAAATGAAACCCCATAGCTGAGTTTGAGGCTCCCATACTGGGCGTAGCATCTGAGGCAAAAGGGCTGGCACCATTTTCAGGAGCCGGGCCTTGTAATTCCAGCTCCCTTAGTCGTAATTCGTGCTCCCTCTGCAACCTTCTATCTTCTGCCTCCCTTTCGGCCTTTTTATCTTCTGCCTCCCTTTCGGCCTTTTTATCTTCTGCCTCCCTTTGCTGTCGTTTTTCTTCTGCCTCAATCTGCAGCCTCTTAATTTCTCTATCAGCCTCAATTTGTAATCTCTTTTCTTCAGCTACCTTTCTATCTTCCCTTTCAATATATTTATCACATTCAGTCGTTACGTATTGAATTAAAATTTGACCATCCATCCCCATCTCCTTCGCAGTGAGCACAGCAGCTGATCTAAACTTTGCTAGCTCTGCCATACTTTTTGGACAATATAATAATATACAAGATAAATCTCTAACCAGTAAATACACTAAGTACTTCTAATTACTATATGACTATAGTCTAACTAATTCTAACTAACCAGTTAACTAATTAATTATTACTGGCTGTGAAGATTCACCAACTTTTATCTGCAGGGACACTTTTAATTTTAAAGGAAATTTTACAATTTATTTCCCTACTTTTATTTCTCCCACCAGGAGATCCTAATTTTACTGTTGGGCTAATTATCCCGGACGAGCCCCCAATTTATGTAGTGGTGTTGATGGTATTGTATGATGGTGTTATTACTACATGTAAATTGTATGAGGCCAGCTGTGAAGGCTCCTGAGATAAAATGTAGTTGAGAATTGTCAGAAGGCCTTTCTTGCTACCACTACGACCTCACACTTACTTTTTTTTTTTCTTAATGAATGTGGCTACGTAAAGTGTCTAGGGTAATGATGTGTAATGTGGTGTGTTAGTTATAAATACACCCACAGACATTTAAGAAGACTAATAAGATTAACAAGTGTTAAAATACACTGAACTAACTCACGTGTATAAAGTTTTTGATATAATTATATTACATTTATTTGTTCTGGATCAAGTTTTATTTTGACCAGAACTTGTTTTAAAAGAAGGATTTAAAATTTATGAAAATTATGCATGGAATGTTACATAATAAATGCAAGAGTGTACATATTTAAGTACTAGACTAGTTAGTTTTATTAAAATGTTCTGGTAGTCAGCTACTAGGGAGGATATTTATTGTCTGTGCTGTTGGGGTGGTCTCATCACACCTGTCTATATTGACTACACCGTGTCCAGAAAATGGTGGGAATTTTTACGGGGATATTAGTCACTACCAATAGTTGGTGAATGTCCAGCAGACCAGAGGCTCACTCATCTTTTTGTAGCTCTGGTGCTGAAAACTTGTGGTCCCACCTCTCCGTGCTGGCGGGCAATAATGGTGGTCTCTGTCACAAGAACTGCACAGATACACTCGAGTACAGTCACCCACCGAATAGACTCTGCTTTGTTGTCGATAGAAAACTCACAGCTCTGCAATCAAAGTATGGGCTATGTGTCAAAATCTATTCTATACCCACGTCTGGACACCACACTGACACAACAACCACATCATACAGACAGGTCAGATCTCTCTGACCAAACAGCACAGTTACCATGGTGGGTTTACATCCGATAGATCCTCCCAGACTATAGATTCTGAAAAATAATTATTAGTTGTCGGCCCTAAAAGAAGATAGGTAATCTGTTTCAACGCTTGATCTATCTTGCATAATCCTTGCTGTAGTTTATGTACCTTGTTGGTCCCTAGACCCTGACTTGGGCGGGGGGTCTAGAGCAAAATCCCTACTTGTTTGTAAGGCTAGATTTTGATATGGCAGTATCAAATCACTCGAACATGAAACAATATTCAAAATATATAAAGAAATAATTTCAATCTTACCAGATTATGAATAATTAACACAGAAGTGCTAGCAAAACTCAGCTGAGCTGCTGGCTATAGGATGGCGTCCCTAAATTTACTTCACTTGCTTTCATATGGGAAAACACCACACTTTAAAATCTGTGTCTAACACTGAACAATTATTGAAGAATGACCCCAAATGCGCTCTGAGCGCTAATGATATGATTGTCTGTGGCCAATCACTGCCTAGTTGTACTTTAAATTTCAAATTTCTACACTAAAGTCATTTCAGTCATGCTTCAGTCAAGTATGGATGGTTATCTGTTAGTCTGTCCGTCTCTACTTGTGTTTCTAAAAAAAATGTGCTTGATTTTTGAAGCAACCTTTCTCTCCCCTTAAAATTTTGTCGTAAAAAGTTATATTTAGACACAGCTACCGCTCAAAAACCCTCTCCTCCATAATAAGTAACTTTGAACACTTGCGTCCCCAAGGTCGTGTTTTGTGTGCAAATAACGACACTTTTAGATTCAATATAGTCTAGCGATGATGTAAACTACACTGTCTTTTGTCATTATTTTCAATATTATCTATCCGTCTGTAAAATTAAGACCATATTCGTTCACTGCTCAGAATAGGCCATCTGGCCAGCTAATTTTTATATTCCTAACATTAATATTAAGAAAAATTACTTTTTAAATTTTTGTAATTTTCCTACCATCCGCGTTCTGCCGCTCAATTCAAATCAAAAGCTTGGTATCGTAAAAGCGTCCATTCCGTACCTCGTGTCAATTTGGGGGACGTGAATTTTTTTTTTTTACTTTCATCCATTTCCCCCCCAATTGCGTCTCCTTAGCCTTGCTACGCAATCTTTCCAGTCATATTTTTTCCTTTTTGATCCTCCGTTCCCCTCCTGTCTAGCAAGTCAATTTTATGGAGGGTGATGACCCGCGGTCTAGGCGATCATGTACATCAGCAGCCTACGCATTATGTTTTTATCCTTAAATGTTATCTTTTGAGTATTTTACCGTTGTATCTCTGTCAATTTCACTACAGTTCCAATAAAGACAAACTATTGAAGTCATGATGACAAATACCAACAGAGCTTGAACAAAACAAAACCAGTATTACCTCATATTACTACTACACAACTGACACACATAGGATACTTTTAATAATATATGTCACTACAATATTCATATTGATAAATTCTGTACTTATAACTTGTAATTAAAATTGATTGTGATTCCTGGTTCCTTTGTATTTGAATCAGGACACATATACATTCATGACAGCAATGAATACATATTGTTATTTGAAAAGTTATCAGTGACTCCTTTAAGATATCCTTTAGAGTGTTATATGTATGTGAGTGTCACAGTGTTGTCAAGTGTGGTGGAATAAATTAAATTGTTTATCTGTCTGTTGTTGTTTTGACTTACACTTCATCATACACATACCCTAGACATATAACGTAGTCATCACACTATTTCAGAATAATTCTGACTGAGGTATACATATGTGGCAGCAAGTAAGGTTATATATAATACACTACTCTTATTAGATATATATACCTTCACAGCTGATCTCAGTCAGTACACTAAGTCCCCTATAAATATTTATAACATCCCACTTCACCACACAGATGCCCGTGGAATAACACTGGCCTTTTTGAAGTGAGACGCTTAGGCAGAAATATTTCTCGAAGGACCCTTCGATGTTTGTACATACAGGGGGAGATAAATCTTTGATCTTCAGAAACGGGGAAAATCTCGGAAGGAAACTCGTTACACGGTTCCAAGTCTCTGTTGTCGATTAGCAACACCGACAGAACGATCGTGAAAAACCTTTTATCTGGGAAACGTAGTCTCCTGAATTTCTGCTATGCACTATAGTGTGAAAAGTAACGTCATCTATATGTACATGTATTCTGTTACTTTTCTATGTATGAAATTCTGATTTTTATTTGATCTTTCTTTAGATATTCGGTGTTGTAATGTTTAATGGTAATAAACAACAAAAGAACTTACCTTTGTGTATTTGTCAGACCCATACTCAATTTACCATAGTTTTTTTCACGTTTGTGTGATTTGTTGTCACAGAATTGTGTGTGTGTAGTGAAAAGTATATTTGCATATATATATGGAGGTATAAGATTGTCTTGTACTAAATTATAGTCGTATAGATAGGCTGGACTAGAGAAACTACTCATTCCAGAGACAGATCTTCTCCTTAAAATATTCACTTATGAAATCTATTCTCACACCTTTATTTCTCACGTACTTATCACCATCCACTCTACTCATGCGGGACCATAAATAACATTCAAACCTATCTAAAATTACGACAGGAAGTAGGCCTAAGATATTTGATTTTATAAATTATTATTAAGATATTTGATTATATACATCTCTATTTATATTTGATTATATCTCTATTATCTCCAGATGTCACAGCTCTCTCAAAATTTCCATTAGTGACTAACATTTTCTCTACTTTCCCATTATTCATTCATATACTGTTTCAACTCAGACAATCTCTATTTCCATACTCACGACATATACTTATTATTAAACATTCCCATGTTGTAGTTACCTTAAAATATACAGAGCCTCAGTTAAATGGTTGGCATGTGTTCTTGGTGGTTCCGAGTTAGCAGTTCTTGGTATGTCATCGTTTTCGGACCAGAAAATAGGAAGAGTTTTCCTTAGGCAGGTTGTGTGAACAGAGGGCAGTTTGGACACTTTCTTTTCTGTTACTCTCCAGTATACTGCACCGTACATAAGTACAGAAATAACGCAACTTTCGTATACTTGTAATGTATTGTTTTAGAACTAGAATGACGCAGTCTTGAACACTTCGGTCTCCTACTGCAGTATCTGCTATAACCTTTAACTTTTTTTTCCCTTACACACCCGGTGTTTTAACAAATTCTTATGGTCTGTAGTTTTATATTTTTGTCCTTGTTCTTGTTCAATTATAGAAAGGCGCTCAATACTGTTTGTTTGTGTGCATAACAATATATAGACATATAGACAAATAGACATATAGACATATAGGCATATAGACATATAGACATACAGACATACAGACATACAGACATACAGACACACAGACACACAAACACACAGAGACATATAGACATATAGACATATAGACATATAGACATATAGACACATATACACATAGAGACATAGAGACATAGAGACATAGAGACATATAGACATATAGACATATAGACATATAGACATATAGACATATAGACAATTAGACGTATAGACGAATAGACGAATAGAAGAATAGACGTATAGACGTATAGACGTATAGACATATAGACATATATAGACATATATAGACATATATAGACATATAGACATATATAGACATATAGACATATAAACATATAGACATATAGACATATAGACAATTAGACAATTAGACATATAGACATATAGATATATAGACATATAGACATATAGACATATAGATATATAGACATATAGACATATAGACATATACCTAATGATAGTAGATATTGTCGTAGGGGAGTGAAGTGTTAGAGACTCCAGCATAGAGAGGTGGGGTGTCCGATTCCCTTCCCCCTGCCTTTTTCTTCCCTAAGTCAGTCAGGCACCCATTTACAGCTGAGTAGACTAAAGCGTGCCAGCACCGTGATTTGAACCTGGTACCATTGCCGCGAGAGACCAGAGCTCTAACAACTCTGTCAATCGGAAGCTCAGACGTATATGTACACGATTAGTTTTATACAAGCAATTAATTTCTTTTTTTACTCTGACATTTTCTGTTTAATTTTTCATTTTTTCTAAAATTGTAATGTTCTTACTACTTAAAAATTACAAATAAAACAATTGTAAATAAATGTCAGCACCTTCCCCCCAGTCAACGACTAGTGCGGCTGGACAAGGCCACTTCCATGAACGCAGACATAAAAAACGAACAGAAAAACAGTCCAATGAAATGTCAGCAAAAGTGACACATGTAATTAACAATGTTTTGGGAAGGCGGGCCAGCCCAGACAGTTTACCAGATACAGAAGCAAAGCTGTTTACCGGTGACAGACGGAAAGAAATGATTTTAGGTATTAGCAAGCAGGGGCGGATTGTTCATTAGGCACACTAAGCACGGGATTAGGGCACTAGGCTACCTCAGGCATACAAAAAAAGCAAAGAAAAGAGAAACAAGTTTAAATTAAGTTTTTATCACATTGATATGTCCCACTACGATCTGTATGCTCCAGTACTTGTAACTGTAACTGAAGATGCCACGTTTGCATGCATATAGGCAACTGAACATATTATATGAACATATTATACGAACATATAATATGAACATATAGTCACTATGACATAAGAATTTCCGTAGATGTCCTTGTGTTACAAAAGTTTTCCTACCAAAGTTGCAGTCTGCAAATTACGGGAAAGTGGTACGGCTCTGGTCATTGCACTACACTGCACAACGCTTCAAATAGCACGCATCTTTTTCCCACCAAAGTTGCAGTCTGAAAATTTCGTAAAAGTCGTGCACTTCTAGCCATTGCTCTTAATTGCACGTCGCTTGAAAAATGTTATGTTGCGTCCGTACCAAAATATCTTTTTCTTCACGTACCGTGCCTAGATATCATGTCTCTCCACAATTTCCTATCTCCAGTACAATCTATCAACTCTGCTGTTGACTTCTTTCCATACCACGATGTCAAACTGTCCAGTATTTGCTCTCTTTGTCTTCCCCTATCTCTTTTTCCTTCAGTCTTACCTGTTGTTACGATATATTCCAGCTTTTTCCTTCAATCTTACCTGTTGTTACGATATATTCCAGCTTTTTCCTTCAATCTTACCTGTTGTTACGATATATTCCAGCTTTTTCCTTCAATCTTACCTGTTGTTACGATATATTCCAGCTTTTTCCTTCAGTCTTACCTGTTGTTACGATATATTCCAGCTTTCCTCTTCTCATAACATGCCCAAAAAAGTGGATTGCTTATTTCTAACTTGTGAAATAAGTTTCTTTTATGCACTACCCTCTTTCAGGACATCCTCATTACTCTTTGTGGCTGTCCATGGTATTTTTAACATTCTTCTGTAAAACCACATCTCTGTGGCTCTAGTAGTGCCTTCCCTGCTTGTTTACTAATTTTCTATGACTCACTCCCATACGTCAGGATTGGTTCTATATAACAATGAAGAACTCTCTTTCTTACTTCCAATGACAAAGAATTGTGCATAAAATACTCTACATTTTATAGAATGCTGCTTGTGCCTGACCTATTCATCTCTTCACTTCTGAGATGCATCTTCCACCCGTTGTTATTAATGTGCCCAGGTATTTGAATTTATTGACTTTTTTTAAAACTGTTCCATTTACTTTGATAGTGCATTCTGGGGAAGCCCTTTTCTTTGAGACGATCATTACTTCTGTCTTTTTGCTGTTAAGGCTAAGGCCTTTATTACTTTCTATCACAATTGTATCAACCATTTTCTGCAGCTCCTTTTCACTTTATGCTATTAGGACTGTATCATCAGCGTATCTCAAGTTGTTTATATATATATCGCACCAAAATATATCCCATCTTTTTTCCCACCAAAGCTGCAATCATTCTTTTCATGACGCGTTTTTTCGTATATGGAATTACAGATTTTGTTTCCATTCTTGATAATGGAGCCGCGGTAGCATAGTGGTTAGTGCACTGGCTTCTTAGCTCAGCGGTCTATGGTTCGATCACCAGATGAGGTGGGATTTTTTTAGGCCGCAAACGGCTCAGGGGTCGACCCAGCCCCAATTGGGTACCAGAGCAACTCTGGGAAGGTTAAAGGTGGCCGTCGTGATGCTGATAACATCAGCCCTAGTGTGCCGATGGTCAAGAAATTATGGGCCTAACATCATAGTCCTAATATGCCTAAATGGGCGTGTAACGGGATCCTTTTACCTTGATAATGGTTTTTGTCTGAGTCTTGACACAATTTCTTGAATTTTCCCCATTAATAATTCGGGTGAGTGTAAATAAAGAAGGGAGTGCGTTACACGTGCAGTAACTCCACCGATTTAGACGCTCAAGTATCGACCATAATGTTTTCACTGCTTAGGGACCTTCTTAGTCTTCATCTTCTTCTTCTGTTTCAAGTACCATGCCTAGTGGCGTAGGAGATCATATCTCTCCACAACTTCCTGTCTCCAGTACAATTTATCAATTCTGTTGGTAAATTTTCTCCATGCCACGATGTCAAACTGTCCAGTATTTCCTCTCTTTGTCTTCCTCTATCTATTTTTCCTTCAATGTAGCTGTTGTTATGAAATATTCCAGCTTTCTTCTTCTCACAATTTGCCCAAAAATGTTAATTGCTCCTTTCTAAATGAATTAAAGAGTATTTTATGCAACAATTCTTTGTCAATGGAAAGAGAGCTCTTCAGTGTTATATAGAACCAGTCGGGACATTTGGGTCATGGACAATTAGTAAACAAGAAGGGAAGGCACTACTAGAGGTCACAGAGATGTGGTTTTACAGAAGAACGTTAAAAATACCATGGACAGCCAAACAGAGTAATGAGGTTGTACTGACAGAGTACACTGCCCAAAGGAAACCTATTTTACAAGCCAGAGAGAAGCTTAGGGACCTAGAAGCAATTAGTCAGGCAGTTGGTATTCTTCTTCTGTGTCTTTATGTACCATGCCTAGTGGCGTAGGAGATCATGCCTCTCCACAACGTGCTGTCTCCAGGATGATTTATCAATTCGGTTGTTCACCTCTTTCCGTGCCACACGTGTATTAGGTAACGAAATATCTTGCTAACGCGAAAATTAACCTTTGTTGGCCGTCAAAGAATTCCTGTGGTTTTGATTTGTCTTATTCTCTCCTTCCACTACCTATGGAGCATCGAACCACCACTGTCACTGGTTCCCTTGTATGAAGCGTACATTAAAGCTTTTGTCACATGATGGTTTTGTGGCAACCACTTCTCGGTGTCTCATCCACTACGGCAGTAATAAGTTACCTATTGTTGTGAGTACTGATTACTTAAAATTTCCGTTTCGCACCCTTTCCTTTCTCTGCTAAGTAGCAGACATTTTGTAGTCTCACATATTCTTATACTCCTCTCACTGATAAGTCGTCATGTCTGTTTAGTTATCCGTTTCTCCCTGCTTCGCAAGGAACGGCTGAGATAATAATTAATCGACAACCCTGTTGGTTAATCTCGGGAGGGCCGACATCAGAGTACAGAGTAACACTAAAATCGCCCAGCGTATTTGTTTAATCGCTGATAAGGCCAGTGTGCGTTCTTTGCCAAGATGGTAAAGAGACGGATTTTGTGGGCTCAATCGACAGATAATGAGATTACTTGTCTGTGCGACAAATTTTGGACAGACATGCATGACATTATCGTTTCCTGCACACCTTCTGGCAAAGCAGGAAATTAAGATGATACATCTGACACATATTGTCGAATGAGTTTACGGATGTGTTTGTAAGTTTGCATACAAAGCATCGGATGTTTTATTTCCATGTGTGGGATAGGTGATCTTTTACATCACCCACATTATTTCGGGCGGAAATAATTTTGAAATTACCCCACTGAACATGCATGTTTGAAACGATTGGAGCTTTCTTAGCATCGTAACAAAACAAATGTGGGGCAGGAAGGGCAACTACTGCAAAGTAGGAGAGGCAATTCTGTGACATCATTCGTTTTCTATTGGAGCTATGGTTTCTGTAGCAATATATTTAATATAATGAGGTTGTCAGCCTCATCTACAACCTCAAATTAGTCGGCTTTTACAACGATGCTTAATGAGTGCCATAGTACTATTCTTTCTTTGTCTCTTTATAACTGATCGGAGTGGCTAAAAGGTATGGCGTTCACCTCGAATTCTAGAGGTAGAGGGTTCGATTCACCAATGAGGGAATATAATTTATGAAAATGTATTTCAGAACTAGTTCTCCTAATGATGTCATAGTCCCCCTAGTCTCCTGGGTAGTAAGATCAGATGCTCAACCTTCTCGGATAAATGCGAAAAAATAGGTCCCGTGTGTAAGTTGCGCACGGTAAAAGTCCCACGGCAGTTAAAGATCGTATAGAGTATGCTGTATGGCCGCTGCTGTGGCAAAATTTAAACATTAGAAACCCACCCACCACAAAAATATTTATAGAATGTGTGATACCTGTATACACACTTTGGGATTCTCGCCAGTGCAACGGAGTTCGTGCACTGTGCTGAGATCCTCCGTGTGTGATCTAAGGGAGGAGATCGGAGCATTGATGGAGTTGTCCGTGTGCAATGAATATAGTCCTTAAAACCAAACCAAACCAAACATTCAAATCCCCCCCCCCCCATCTGGACTACCCGGTACATTTTCGGTTAATATCGTTCAACAATATTTTGTATTGCTCTCATTATAGAGCATGAAGTCAAGACTGCACTTGTTCCCCTTACAGGAAGCCTGAGTCAAGCAGTCACGCGCTCAAGTAGCGGTGGTTTCTGGGGCAATTTAATTGACCTGATCAGTTTGCCTCATGTATAACTTCATATTAGTGGCCGAATACGACACGCTTGAAGATATATATGTTCTAATTGACCTGATCAGTTTGCCAGCCTCATGCACAACTTCATATTAGTAGCCGAATACGACATGCTTGAAGATTGTCGTAAAATACAATCTGTATGTACAACACACCCACATATGGTCTCGCAAAATTCCCCCCAGTTGTAAGACTAGTGACCACCTTTATAAGAATAAAATAACATAAGAATAATATAAGGAAGTTGTGTGGAGTCATTTTTGTTCGCGCCGCCAGAAATACTAGCTTTTATAACTCGGTATCTAAAGGGTTAACGCATAAAAACGATCGTTAGACTAAATGCCAATATGACGTCACAGACTTGCACGCCTTAACCGAAACATACGAGGAAGGTTAGAGATATTTGCATATTGGGTCAAAAGTTTGAACGTGTACTACCGCATTGTTGTGGTTTTCTTGGAAAAGTGAGAGAGAGGGGGAAATAGTACGGAGTCCTTTTTAAACTATCGTCTGCATTTTCGAAACAGAAATTAACTGTCCAAATCGAACGATAGGAAAAATAAAGACTAAAAGACGATTAAAATGCTACTAATTAGTTATTAAATATATCATATTCTTTAGTCTAATATATTATCTTACTGTAGAAAGAAAGATATATTATTGGCATAAATATAGAGGAAAAACGAAAATGGTAAAATTAATAGACAGAAGTGTGAAACCTTATGTATTTGATAACAGACGGTAGACGAAGTAAATATTATCATTCTGTATTGAAATGACTTAGAGAATACTGGCGATATGGTAGAATGAAGACATATATAGACGTGTATAGGGCTTCTTTGCTGATGCTGGCCATATTAAGGGGTGTCTCCTGATTTGAAAATTATTAGGTTAACTTTTCAAAAAAGACGTGTAGGAGCGGAAGTCCCCTGATTGGTTGCTTAGAATAACTAAGGAATATGAATAAATACACTGAGGCCCAAGCTTTCCTTGCCACTTGCAAATAAAATATTCACTTGTGTAGTTATTGACGAATTCAGACAAGTTGTGCTCATATGCCTTCGCAGTTCTGATGTCAGCGGGCGATCTCTGTGACCATTTATAGCCTGTATTTAACTTATATAGTGAGATATTTCAATATTACGGTAAGAAGCAACATTTATATAATTATTATTGTATTTGAAAATGTGTTTGCATTATTGATTATGTATGAATATTTGAAGGGTAGAGTCCCTGTCGTACAAGTGCCGCTTCAACATGTTATGTAAAATCATTAAATGGGGTTAGATAATCTTATAGCTTCATGTAAAAGCCCTACAGCTTTATTTGTACTTTCGGAGATAAAAGAAAATATATAAAGAGGGAAGCCAACATCAAACTTTGTGTTGTTTCACCGAGTTGCTAAGAAAGATATTGTCCTTTGTAGAAAAGCCAGACAGGCTTTCTGACATTGTGGGGAAAGAACTTAATAAAATCTCTACAGTTTTACTTAAAAGGTTGGGATAAAAGAAGTTAATAAGGGAAAAGAAATTACTGAATAATGTTTGAGTTATAGCCAGAAAATCACTGGACAACTTTATAAATTACAGGTTATTACCTGAATGTATTTACGTAATTATAATATTGTCTTATGGCTAGGAAGTTGTTCAACATATGGTTGAGATACTTGATGATGAATAAAGCACTTTAACAGATGGGAAAAATCACTATGTGTGTATAATTTTCTGATTAGGATCATTTAATATGTATAAACCTTGTTATGAGTGGAGATAGGTCAGACTAGTATTTTGAGGGAAATGAATCTTTTCCTTCACAGGGTTTCTGTAATAACCTGAAGTGAGCCAGTCACGTGTATGTTCGAGAAAAGTACCAGTTTGAGGCCATATTTCTGATTGCCTTGCAGTATCCAACATCAACAGCTGTACCTTGCTGTGAGAGTGCAGATTCAGGTGCAGGACATCGCAGAATTTTCGACAACTATATAAAAGCTAAGCCCTGTGTAATGGGGCCTTGTTAATTCACAACCTGATCCTCCACGAATATCCTATTAAACAGATTCCTAAATATGATGACAGTATTAATCCCACAAATCTGTGCTTATTCTTAGAGGAAATACTTCACTAAAGAACTTTTCCAGCCATAAAATCTTCATGATCAAGATATAAAAGACTCACTCAATTATACTTAATACATTGTGAAAAATTTTATCAGACCAAAATTTAATAGTGAGTTGTTAAATTACTTACTTACTTAGTCGTTCCCCTTCTACCGTGAGGTACTTGTTAAGTAACTTTAAAGTGTGGTTGTCGTTATTTTATTCACATACATTGCATATACCCTAGACATCTAGCTACACAACATCCATACATCAATACATATAATTGGGAAACTATACATAGCAGGTTGGGGTCATTGGTGGAAGCAAGACAGGTTCCCTGACATTATATTCAGAATTTATACTTCCTCAGGGGCTTGCATAGCTGACTTCACATCAGCTACACATAATATATACTAAATTAATATCAACCCACCACAAAGATATATTTGTTCTAATTGACCTGATCAGTTTGCCAGCCTCATGCACAACTTAATATTAGTCGCTGAATACGACATGCTTGAAGAAATATTTGCTCTAATTGACTGTCTTGTCAGAGACTCACAGGAAACTACACGGGGTAGTTCCAAACAAGTTGTTTTTGGTCGGCCTCTCTTTTGCTTTCCTTTGGGGACCATAGCATAGCTGTGCTTGTAATGGCGTTAGGGTCACTTCTGAGGACGTGGCCAACCCAATTCCAGCGTCTGCCCGATATGATGGTGTGCATGTCCTCTTGGTTAACTAGTGCCGAAAAAATAACAATCTTTCAAGTAAAATTGCGTTTGATTATTCTGGCTTTCGCAAAGATCTTCACTTTCCTTTGCCGCCTCCTAGTATGAGTGTCATGATGTGATTGAAATGTCTGACACTTTCGTCTGAGCAATCTGCCTTGTTTTTATTTCTATTTCTTGCCTACGCCCATTTTTCTGACTTACAGCTTGTAATAGCTCTAATTATGCCGTTAGTCCCGTCAATCTTGCATGGGCCAGGTTACGTCCACCCCCTTTCTATGTGGAATAGCGGAATTTTTGCCAAAAGTCCTTTATTTAGCGATTCTTGGGGAACGGCAAGTACCCTGTCCCTTTGATTTATGGGGGACACTGCGAATTCTCTGCCCTTTATTTTGTACCTACCTTTGTTTCATCCAGAACGCATGACGCGGGTAGAACGAAAAAGTGTTGCTAATGTTACGTCGCTTTCCCTGTCTCTCGACGCGGTTGGGGAATCTTTCCCGTTGGGTCTTGCGTCTGTTTTGCTTCATCTTAAGCGGGCTGAATACTCATGCTGCACATCTAAGACTTTTCTTGCTTTTTCAGCCTGATGTCTTTATACTCAGTACCATTTGTCTCTAGAGGTATCCTTGCCACCTAGCAAAGTGCTTATCAGTTGAAAGCTAATAACAGTTTTGTGTGGACTTTGATTCTTAATTTTGGTAAGCACATTTTCTTAGTTAATTTATTGAGATTTTTCCTTTTTTTTTTTGAGCTTAATCAAAAAGAGTCGAAATTCCGTGTTACTTTATTTCCTCTTTAATATACATAATTGTTCAAGTAAGGTATTTTTGCGTGTGACCGGGAGTTCTGATCCTTTTCATTAAGCGCGCTACCAATTTAAAATACGCTAAGAGTTACGCCTAGAATGGATTTTTCGTGAGACTGAAGTGTGAGCTGGTGTATATTTTATTTAACCAAAGTTTGCCACTTGGTCGGGTGTATTATATGTTCTGTAAAGAGTTTTTTTATGGGATAAACAATGAGGATCAGCGAAACGCTACTTTTGTAAACTCATTCAATGTTAATCCTGATTTTGGGTAAAACTCAATTCCCATTTGGTATTATTCCTAGTTTATATTTACCTTGTTGGATACTTAACGTTTTTTTTCTCCTTTTACCACAGTGGGTAGGGACAGGAGGGGGTGTGAATAGTTTAGCCTTTAGACGCCACGGGGGAAATCTTAGCGCGGCTTGGAGAGCGATTCACGCAGTGCTAGATTTACCTGTGTGAATGGTTAGGAAGCAGAGCAGGGGGAGTACGGGGGTATATATACCTCTGTATTTCTTTGTGTTGGTGTGGCAGAAAAAGAAAGTCTCCATTTACCTATTCCCATTAACTTTGATGTCTGAATGTTTAATTTTGCTTCATTGGCCTGTCCAAACTCATTAAAGGTGTTTAAAACATTTTTAATTGGATGAAATTTTGGTTGGGAAAAGTACGGTGTTATCAGCGTAGGCTGCTAATTTTCTTTGACCTTCTCCCGGAATGAAACCCCCGTGATATTTGTGTCTTTTCTAATTTTCTCTATCACGGGGTCTATTGAAAGTACATATAACAAGGGTGAGAGTGGACACCCTTGTCTAACAGACCTAGTTAAAATAAATGGTTCTGTAATTGTATGATTTATTAAGACCCTACTTTCCAGTTGTTTGTATAACATTTCTATCCATTTCCTAAAGCATGTCCCTACAATACAGGCTAACAGATTTTTGTGTAAAAAAAGAATGCGATACTCTATCAAAAGCTTTTTCTTGGTCTAACGATAAAATAGCGGCCTCGTACTGCTTGTCAGATGCGTAATTAATCATATCCCTAAAAAATGCCGTGCTGAAGTCGGATGTGTCGACCGAAAGGTGCAGATATCACAGCTTAGGCGTAAACAGACACAACGCAACCACCGTCCTTTTCAGGGAGAACTGTGATGGAATACATTGATACAGCGATAAAATCATCCATTATAAATATAAAAGTTAAAATAAAATGTAGGGATAAAATATAGTTATGATACGCTGCTGCTTCTTCGCCCACGCCACAAGCGCGTTGATTTTGGTAGACCGTACCATCGTTTTCTAGTGTCATTGAAAAAAAACTATTTATAACATGGGGACACGAAAGGCTTATTCGTTCAGACGCGGTAAGAAAAGGAGGGAAGAGAAAAATGATGCCGTCTGCAAACGGGGTTTGAATCTAAGCCTAGCATACGCGCGAACTTGTAGTTAGTTGTTTGAAATACGACGAAAGTTAAAAAATGTTCGTCAATTGGGTCACGAAAACAGGCTTAGCTCTTATTGAGAATGACGTAATTCCCAACGTAATACGGACGATTCTCGTAATTAGTTTGAAAATAGTGGTAAAAGAAGTGAACGAGTGGTAGATTATAGATTTCAAGACTAACATGGAAAAAAATATGGAATTCCTTATTAATAGGTTTAGAATCACAAATGTTAGCTAGTTTAAGAGCTTATCTTTTCCTGATAAATAATATGCTTTCAAATAAAAGGACGGACATATAACTCGGAAGTTATTGACAAAAGACTGATTTGTTCGGTGCAGACTAGCAGACAGATGTTCGTTTTGCAGTCACTAGCGGTTACATTTTGACGCGTCCTTGAGTAAAAGCAGGAAAAGGGTCATGTGTTCTGCAGGAAAAGGGGTAGACACAGGGTAGAAATTATGGGATAGCTCAAACTGAATATTGTGTTTTTTTTTAGTGTTGGGCCAAAACCAAGTCCATTTTGGGGAATGCCAAGTTCGGACAGACCGACCGACAGAAATACACTACACATTGGACCAAATTTGGACCTTAGTGTACAATTTTGAATTTACAAAGCTGGGCTTTCCTATCTGATTGGTCAACACAGTTAAGATTATTAGAAAATTGGACGGCTCGTTGCCATTTTGTTTAAGACTGTCCATAGAAGCAGATCGTTGATGCTGTGAAGTGTGACGTCCACTGAATATAAATAAATAATATAAGGAATACGGACGCCATAGTCCAGCCAGCAGCTCAGCTGAGTTTGTGCTATTTCAACGTACCTGTGTGTTTTCTTTTGAATTGTGGTAAGACAGAAATTATTCACCTTTTTATTTAACAATTCTGAGTGAGTGATACTGCCATATAATGAAAAATGATTACGACAAGTGAGTACTTATTCTAGGTCCCCAGCTAACTGTTACAGGGCCTAGAGGTTGAATTATAATATGATAAACTATCAGAAATGTAGAATACAGATGTTTCTTTTCAGGTGGTCAGGTGGAAACATATCACCCACCTTATTATATGGAAAGAAGAGATTAATGATAATATTTCAAATGCAGTGCAGGCCTTAGAGGAGAGGAATGTGAAACTAGTGTTACTTGATAACAGCATTAATGTAGATGTGCAGGGTCGGTCAGAGAGTTCTGACCCTGTCTATTATTTCAATGTATTAATGCTTGTAAACATGGTGGATTAGGTATTATGTTAAGACCTAGCCTAATTTTGTGGTTTCAGAGTTTCTTTGTCTGGCACTGTGCTAGTGCCAGATATTCTGAAGAGTACAACACTGTATGAAACGAGATGCCTACCATACTACCTCAGCGCATGTGAGGAGTGGGCCTAAGTAACAACTATCTTCAATCGTCACAGGCCAGATAAGTGTTATAGAACTGGCCTGCTGAGATTCATCAACGAGTACTAAATAATATAAACTCCATTGTGTAACTAATAAACTTTTCCACCATCAATCCTGTTAAGAGCAAATGAACACTGTTAAATAAAGGACTGGGTATGATGAAAATACTCCGACCCGACATTAAGCACTAGTTAATAAAGACTTTAGTTTTAGTACTAATATTAGCAAATTTAAATTATGTATATGTACAGATCTTTCATGTGTTTACTTGATCATATGTAATTTTATTGAAAGTGATTCATATTGAGTTGAAAGTCCTGACCAGGAGAAATCTAGGTTCAGGACAAAATAAATTTGAAAAACATTGTAAATTACTAAATTTTAACCACAGTGTCAGTTGACTTAATCATAGAGATTAATATTAGTGTTTGTGTGTGTGTTTGTGTACTTAATTACCAGCACACCACATTTTCATTACCCTAGACAGTAGACGTAGCTATCAGACATACTAGTCAAGAATAAGTCTGATTGAGGTCGTAGGGTGGTAGCAGCAAGGTACTCTGTAAACTCACATAAACTGTTATCCTCAGGGACCTTCACAGCTGACCTCATTCAGTACACTAAGTAAACATAGCAACAACACTTAATAACATCAAAACCCACCACATATATTAGGGGCTCGTCCGGGATTAATCTATTGGGGTATAAGTTTGTATAAATTCAACAGTGTAACTAAAATTAAAAGTTATTCATAAGAAATATTTAAGGTGGAAAGTAAGAGTTGATGAATCTTCACAGCCAGTAGTAATTAATTAATTAGAGTGTCACTTTGGTAATTAGAGTTTTGTAATCTATCTTAGAACATTATTAGAGTTGTGTGATACAGGATGGCAGATCTAGCCAAATTCAGATCGGCTGCTATGCTGACTGCTAAAGAAATGAATATGGAGGGTCAGGTTTTGATCCAATATGTAACTTCAGAATGTGACAAGTATATTGAAAGGGAAGATAGGAAGTTAGCAGAAGAAAAACAATTACAGTTACAAATTGAGGCTGACAAAGAACTTAAGAGGCTGCAGATTGAGGCTGATAAAGAGCTAGGGCATTGGAGGCAGATAGAGAGGCTGAAATAAAGCGGCTCCAATTGGAAGAGAAGAAATTAGAAGCAGAGGAAAGAAGACAGGCTGCTGAAAGGGAAGCAGAAGAAAAGAGACGGGAAGCTGAAAGGGAAGACAAGCGATTGGCTGCAGAAAGGGAAGCAGAAAAGGAGGAGAAGAGATTACAAAGGGAGCACGAGTTACGACTAAGGGAGTTGGAATTTCAAGGCCATGCTCCTGAAAATGGTATCAGCCCTCATACCTCCGATGCCACTGCCAGTCAGGGAGCCTCTAACTCAGCAATGGGGTTTCATTTAGACCATTTTGTAGAGAGGGATGATGATATTGAATCATTTTTATCCAGATTTGAGGTTTTAGCCACCACCTATGGGTTGGAGAGGGAAAGGTGGAGCTTAAAGTTATCCCAGGGTCTTAGGGGAACTTCTTACGAAGTGTTTGCAAAAATGAATAGAGACGACCAAGACAATTATGACAGGCTAAAGCAGGCTCTGTTATTAAGATACGAAAAGAATGGTGAATTTTATCGTAAGAAGTTTAGAAATGCCAAGCTTTTGTCTGGGGAGACATACCACCAATTCTCTGCCAGACTGGAAACCTATTTGGAGAAATGGACTGCTCTGGGGAAGACCCAAGATCTTAAAGAAATGATCATGATAGAGCAATTAAGAGAGTCCATGGCTCCAGACCTGAGAAAGTTTCTCATGGAACAAGGTGCAGAGAGGTTGGTTGAGGTATTGAATGTCGCTGAGAGGTATCAAGCAGCCCAGGCAGAGGCAGCTGGCACTAAATGAAACATATAGAGAATTTTAAGGTCACACAGCACTCTAATAAATTTGATACCAAAGAACAAGGTAACAAAGGTAAGACAAACTTTGATAGGCCACGAAATGATTATCATGATAGAAACTCACAGTTCAATGACCAAAAATATAATGAAAGAAAACCTTTTAACCAAGGAAAGAGGTGGTGTTAATGGTGTAGGAAGGACAACCATAACACCGAAGTTTGTAAAAGGAAACCTTCTAACCTTGCTGCAAAGAAATCGGGGAACCAGAGATTAAAGGTTAAACCTACTGGACAGCAGGAACCTTATCACCCCCCAGTTTGTGAGGATGTTATTTGTAACGGGGTCACCATAAGGTGCCTATATGATACAGGTTTGGATTTTGATTCAGTTGTGAGTTCTAGCCTAGTGAACCCACGTCAGTATACCACCGAAACAGTGGAAATACAAGTGGCGACTAAGGACATACCACTCATGACACTTCCCATCGCAAGGATAACTGTGAAAACTCGCTATATGGAAGGAGAAATCAGAGCAGCAGTGATAGATGAACCAATCTACCCTCTGATAGTGGGGTGTAGATGTGTCTTCTTGGGGAATCCCAAGAGACCTGTGATCATGGCGACAGTGCAGACCAGGTCACAGTCAAAGGAGAAAGAAGGTGAACCTATAAATGCTCATCCAGAGGAGATGAGGAAGGCGCAGGCTGAGGATAGGACACTCAGGCCATGTTTTAAAAAATTGCCCAAATGTCATACACCTCCAAGCAAGGGAGATTATTATATGAAGAACAAACTGATTTATAGGAAGGCTGGAACAGGATGCAATGGTCAGGGACAGCTGGTACTTCCTAAAATGTATAGGGCAAAGGTAATAAGGAACTTACATGTTGGAAAAGATGGGGACTATGAGAAAATAGGTACCATCATCCAAAAGGTGGCTCAAAAATATTATTGGCCAGATGAAATGGTTGACAGTGAGAATTTTGTAGAAGCATGTGGCATATTACATGAGGGAACACCCACAAGTGGGAAAATTGATCAGGACCTAGACACGCCACGGGGCAAACTTAGGCCTGAAAATGGAAAGAAAAATAAATTTAATAGAGTAGACAAAGTGGAATGGGAGCCACCTTTTCACACTCAGTCTTCACTCGAATGTATTAAAATGGTCACTAAGCGACAAGTACAAAGAGAAATTCTACCCCAGAATAAGCCGACAATCCCTCGGTCGGAATTATGTGAACTGGAGGAAGATAAAAGAGAGAGATGATCTCTCACATGAACTTAAAGTGGGGAGAAAGCCCCAGGAAGAAAAGAATTGGGAGTGGTAGATTCTTATGTGATGATAAAAGGGAAAAACGTCCTTACTATAAGGCTTCTAATGGTATGGAACAAATGTCGGAAAAATGTAAGGTCCATATGTATCCTTGTTAAGGACGTGGACAGATGAGAAGGCAGAGGAAACTGTTACCTCATCATATAACTATGTGAACGAGCTTGTAGTGGATTTGATGGTATTGTATGATGGTGATATTACTAAGTGTGATGTATGAGGTCAGCTGTGAAGGCTCCTGAGATAAAATGTAGTTGTGAATTGTCAGAAGGCCCTTCTTGCTACCACTACGACCTCACACCTATCTTTTTTTACTAATGAATGTGGCTACGTTAAATGTCTAGGGTAATGAAATGTAATGTGTTGTGGTAGTTTACATACACACACAGATATTTACTAAGTCTAATAATATTAATAAATGTTATAATACACTGAACTAACTCAAGTGTGTAAAATTTTGATAGTAATTTTCTTTAAATTTATTTGTTCTGAACCAAGGTTTTAATTTGGTCAGAACATATGAAAGGTTTTGCAATTATGAAAAAAATGCATGAATATTACATAATAAATGCAAGGTGTGTACATATGTATGTTACTAGACTAGTTAATATTACTACTGTTTATAGTTGTAATCTATTTTGGGAGAACATTTAATGGATGTGCTGTTGGGGTGGCCTCATCACTCCCTGTCTATGGTGACTACACATTATCCAGTTAATTGATGGAATTTTATGGGTGTGTTAGGAAATAAGTTGAGTTGGTGAATTCTCAGCAGACCAGGCTCTCACGTAGCTTGAAGGTGTAGCTCTGGTGCTGAGATCTGGTGGCCCCACCTCTCCGTGCTTGGGGGCAATATCAGAAGTCTGGTGGCCCCACCTCTCCGTGCTTGGGGCAATATCAGAAGGATGGTGGCCCCACCTCTCCGTGCTTGGGGGCAATAATAGAAGTCTGGTGGCCCCACCTCTCCGTGCTTGGGGGCTATAATAGCCTGCTCTGACAAAATGTCACTGCACGGGTCCACTCTAGTAATATTCAACAACTCATTTGACACCGCATTGGTGCCAACTGAAACTCACAGTTCTGCAATCAAAGTATTAGTCATGTGTCAGAATTCCATCCTCTAACCATTTCTGGACACAACACTACACAACAACAACACCACATAGACGGGTCAGATCTTTCTGACCAAACAACACATCTTACCAAGTTGGTTTCACATAGGATAAGTTCTCCCAGACTACGTATTCTGAAATATGTTCATTAGCTTCCTGCCATAGAATAGGATAGGTGATATGTTTCACTGATCTCAACACTTGATCTGTCCTTCCTAATCCTTGCTGGAGTTTATGTATTTTATTTGTCCCTAGACCCTGAACTGGGGCGGGGGGTCTAGAGCGAATCCTTACTTGTTGTAAGGGACAGATTATGCTATTGCAGTATCAAATCACTCGAAACCTTAAACAAATATTAAAATGTACAAAGAAATAATTTCAGTCTTACCAGAATTATGAATATAGTACACAGTTAAATGCTAGCAAAACTCAGCTGAGCTGCTGGCCTTAGGATGGCGTCCCTCTAAGTATTTCAATAGCTTCTGGGAATTACACCACTTAATAATTCACTGTGTCTACTAGGACAACTTATAATGACTGGCACAAAATGCGCGTCTGAGCGCCGATAATATATTACTCTATGGCCAATCACTGCCTTTTATTTTTCAAATTCAAATATCCTACCAAACAGTCATTTCAGTCATACCTCAGTCAAGTATGCCTTATTGTCTGTTGGTCCGTCCGTCTCTACTTGCGTTTCACAAAAAAACACACTTGTTTTTTGAACCAACCCTGCCTTCCCCTACACAATTTTGCCTTTTAAAGTTATTTTTAGCCACAATTCTCCATCCCATCCCGTCTCTTCATTCCAACTAGATTTTAGCACTTGCGTCTTCAAGGCCACAATTTTTTGAAAATTAGTGACATGTTTTATTTCAATGCAGACGATCGTTGATATGAACAACACAGTCTTTTGTCAATATCATTCTTATTATACACTGACAAACAACATTTTTCTTTCTTATATAAGAATACGTGTTCTTAGGTCAGTTTCTTGCGCTGATTTCAAATTTGAAATCCGTTTATCTCTATCACGTCGGGTTCTTAAGATATTTGTGAATAAATATATTTTTGGGAAACCGTTATTTGCTCCGTTTCATTTTTACTATATAACTTATTAAAAATTAATAAAATGCAAAATAATTCTACTTTTTATACTGCTAAAAGATGCATGACATATGTTACGCTATTTCTCAAATAGTTACTGTATTTTGAAATAATTCTGAGCGAAATATGGCTTCTAGAAGTTGTTGAAATTCGGCTGATCCGTTCTGTTACGTGTGCGGATATTTTACCGATCGTGTTCACCAGAAAAACTTTACACCATTACTAAAGACAGCATATTAACTGTATGTCGATTCGAAAGTTGATGATGCAAATAAATCTTGGAAGCCAAATGCAGTTTGTTCGACTTGTGCAAATACATTGGCTGGTTGGTTACGAAAATCGCCGAAGCATAAGTCGATGCCTTTTGGAGTGCCAGTAATATGGCGTGAACCGACAAATCACGCTACTGATTGTTACTTCTGCTTGACAAATATCCATGGTTTCACTTTTAAAACTAGAAAGTCTGTGGTTTATCCAAATATTGAATCGGTTTCGAAACCAGTGCCTCATGATCCAATCACGTGTCCGATCCCAGTTCCACCAGAACAATATCCGTTGGACGTGAATGAACCATCAGAAAGTGATAGTTTACCTGCTTTAGAAACTAATTCTGACTCGGATTATATACCGGTGAATGATGGTGTTCACTTAATTAACCATTCAGAACTCTCAGATCTAATACGTGATCTCGCTCTTACCAAAGGACAAGTGGAATTACTCGGTTCGCGACTCAAAGAATGGAATTTCTTAGCGCCCAATACTCCGATATCTAAATTTCGTCATAGACACAGAGAACTTGTTCTCTTCTTCTTCTTCCTTGTTCGTCCTGAAAAGGACGTTGGTTGCGTTGTGTCTGTTTATGCCGGAGCTGTGATATCTGCACCTTTCGGTCGACACATCCGACGTCAGCACGGCATTTTTTGGAACCGGGTTTGCCTTCCCTCTGCGATCCCTACTCGCTCTGCCAGACTGCAGTGATGCAGCCTGTTTCCAGGACCACCACGTGGAGGTGGAGTAGGGTCTTGGTCAGCTCTGGTTTGCTGACCCTGATGCAAGCAATCAAGCTATGTGTCGCTGACTGCATTCTCTATTGCTGCATCTTTGGGTCCCAGAGAACTTGTTCAATACTTTGAGATGGATGATGACATTTGCTATTGCAAAGATGTAAACGGTCTTATGGTGCACCTCGGTCATGAGCACATAGTCAACGAATGGCGACTTTTCATCGACTCTTCCAAGACTAGTCTAAAAGCCGTGTTATTGCATAACGGAAATTTATTTTCATCAATTCCAGTCGCCTACTCTGTTCATATGAAAGAAACTTATGACAATATGGCTATACTTTTGGCAAAAATAAAGTACAATGACCATTAATGGCGGATCTGTGGAGACCTAAAGGTCATTGCAATTCTCACGGGCATGCAGACTGGGTATACTAAATTTTGTTGCTTCCTGTGTGAATGAGACAGCCGCAACAGACAGGAACATTATGCAAGAAAGGTGTGGCCTATCAGGGATCGTATGCAGCTCGGGCATAAAAATGTAATACACGAGCCATTAGTTAACAAAGACAGCATCATTTTACCACCGTTACATATAAAGTTGGGGCTCATGAAGAATTTTGTAAAAGCGTTAGATAAAACGAGCAAAGCTTTCACTTGTCTTCGAGAAAAGTTTCCGCAAGTTAGCGATGCAAAGATAAAGGAATGTATCTTTGCAGGACCTCAGATTAGGAAAGTTATTGCAGACAAACAATTCGAAAGCTTGTTACATGCTACTGAACTTCGCGCATGGATGGCATTCAAATCGATCGTCGATAACTTTCTGGGAAATCACAAATCTGTCGACTATGTGCATATTGTTAAGCAGTGCATAGATGCATACAGAATTATGGGCTGTAACATGTCCCTCAAAATCAATTTGCTCAATTCGCATCTTGACTTTTTCCCTGACAACCTTGGCGAAGTCAGCAAAGAACACGGAGAACGATTCCATCAAGATATCGCCGTAATGGAGTCACGTTATCAAGAACGGTGGAGTGTGACCATGCTTGCCGATTATTGTTGGATGCTTCATCGCGATGTACCACATGCCATTCACCGACGAAAGTCGACTGCAAAGAAATTCAAGCCTACATAACTGTTATACTTCTTGTACGAATGATGTTGTAATACTGTATGGGTTGTTAAAAAACTTCAATTGCGTATTTCTAGAAATCCCGACCTGATAGAGAAAAACGGTTTGCAGATTTAAAAACAGCGCATTAAGATTGACCAGAAAAACATAGAAATGTTAAAGAAAGAAAAAAAAATTTTTTTTTTGTTAGTCAGTGTTATCTGTCCGTCTGTATAAATGAAAGCATATTATTTCACTGCTCAAGATGGGCCATCCGGCCAGCTAGGTTTTATATTCCTAACATTATTATTAAGAAAAGTTACTTTTCAAATATTTTCTAGAATCTTCTGGAATGCGTTCATCACTGCATTCAAATAAACGGACTAAGTTATCGCAAAAGCGTCCAAAAAATGACTGTGGCGTATAATATCCAAGGTCCCTTTTGTCGATTTCTTTACTTTATGTCAACTTGGGGAACGTGACTTTTTCCTCCTTTCCCCACCAATTTGCGTCCTTTTAGCCTCGCTAGTTTCAAGCACGCGTTCAGTCAGATTTTTTCCTTTTGATCTCCGTTCTCATCCCGTTCCGTTTTGCCTTCAAGTCTAACAATTTAATTTCCATGGCGGGTGATGACCCGCGGTGTGGGCGATCATGTATTCTAGCAGCTTACGCATTAGTTTTTATCCCTACGTTGTATCATTGGAGATATTTTAACGTTGTATCACGGTTAATTTTGTGACACATCTCCCCACTTGAAAACATGCCTACGGCAAGTTCTAAAACCAGTGATACACATAGATAAAATCTCTCCTTACGCCTGCCAATACTCTAATTTTGATCACAGGGGTGCCGACTGAGGAAATCTGCACCGACATTCAATTTGCCTGGGATATATTGGATACTAAACTGATAAGGTTGAAGCAATAAAGACCACCTTAGCAATCTTGCGTTTTCATGCTTAGCCTGAGATAAGAATACTGATAAGAGGCTGATGGTCCGTCTCGACCACAAAAGTCCTACCATACAGATAGATTTGAAACTTCTTTATTGCCCAGATTAACGCTAAACATTCTTTTTCGCTTGTGGAGTATCCTTGTTCCGCCTTATTCAATTTGCGGCTTGCATAAGCGACTGGTTTCAGTTCCCCATCAGGTGAAGATGATCTTTGCAACAAAGCCGCTCCGAGTCCTACATTACTGGCATCGGTTCTTAAGACAAAGTCCTGTGTCAAATCAGGTAGTTTGAGAATAGGCTTGCTAGTGAGTTTTTCCTTTAAGTCTTGGAACGCTAATTCACTTTGCGCAGTCCAATTAATTTTATCTGGAAGTCCCTTGCGAGTCAGATCAGTCAGAGGAGCACAAATAGAGTTAAAATCTTTGATATATTTTTGATAAAATCCGCATAACGACACGAATGATCGCACATCCTTTTTTGTTTGTGGTCTAGGTGCTCTCTGCAGTTTTTCCAAGTTCTTGGGATCAGGGGTCATGCTACCCTGATATACAGTGTGTCCCAAGAATTCCAACTCTTTGCATCCAATGCAACATTTTGTTGGCCTAGCAGTCAAGTTCGCCTCCCTAAGCCTATTAAATAACATTTCTAGAGCTTCAATGTGTTCTTCAAATGTCTCTGTGGCGACGAGAATATCATCCATGAAATTCGTGATACATGGGTTATTCAGGGGATCAAACAATTTGCGCATCATCCTTGAAAATACACTCGGAGCATTTTTCAGTCCGAATGGTAGCATGTTGAATTCATAATGTCCATCCGAAGTGCTAAAAGCCAAATAAGGTCTCACTTCAGGCTTCACTGGGATCTGGTAATAGCCTTTACTAAGATCCACCTTTGAAAAGTATTTTGCCTTGTTCAGTCTGGCAAATAACTGTTTTGTGTCTGGTAATGGATCCACTTGTCCTTCTGTGACAGCATTCAGTTTCCTGTAATCTATGCACAGTCTGTGTTCCCCAGACGGTTTTTTCTAACAATACGACACTAGAGCTAAAAGATGATTCACTGTGTGAAATAATCCCCTCCTTCAACAAATAATCTATTTCTTCCTTCAATGCCTTCTCCTTCGCGAACGGAATAGAATAGGCTCTCATACAGATTGGGTTTGAGTCTACCAGTTTCATGTCATACTGTAGCAAATTTGTATGGCCTGGTTTATCTGTTAATACATCTGTATGTTCCTCCAGAACCTGTTGAACTCTCTCCCTCTGGTTTTTTAGTCAGGTGCTTACTGACTTTTACCTGTGCTGCTGTTTCACAAGGATGTAATGGGTATTCATGTGAGGTGAGTGGTTCCTTTTGCATTTGAGTTGCGATAGCTAAGGTCAGTAAGGGGGTGCTTTCCTGGAGTGGTCTGTCCAGATACTTCTTTAACAGGTTTACATGATAAACTTTCTCCTTCTCCTTTTTGTCAATTTTATAGTTTGTTCTAGACACCTTCTCTAGAACCGTATATGGACCTTGCCATCCAATTTGTAATTTATTCTGGCTACCGGGTAGTAGAAGCAGCACCTTCTCTCCCACTGCCAGTTCTCTGTCCTTTGCCTTCCTATTAAAATATGCTGCATGTTTCTTCCTGGCTTGTTTCAAATTATCATTTGCCAGTTTCCATCCAGCTTTCAAACGAGTGGTCAGTTCGTTCACGTATTGATAAGATGAGGTAACAGTCTCTTCCGCCTTCTCATCTGTCCAAGTTCTTAATAGCGCTTCTAATAGACCTTTTATTGGCCTCCCAAATAGTAGAGTTGCGGGAGCCATCCCGGTTGAACTATGTGGTACCTCCCGGTACGCAAACAATGCGGCGGGCAGGAATTGATCCCACAGATCCGGTTTTTCGTGTGCCAGCTTTCTCAGGATAGAAATGAGAGTCCCGTTGAACCTCTCTACCTGGCCGTTCCCTTGCGGATGGTACGGACTACAATGAAAGTGTCTGGCTTGAAATAGCTTAAAAACTTCTTCCGTTAGTTTCCCCTTGAACTGAGAGCCATTATCCGTCAAGATTTGATGCGGGAATCCTAATCGGGTAAATATTGTAAGTAGTGCCTCTGCTACATGTTTTGAATCAATTGATGGCAGGGCTACTTCCTCTCCCCACATAGAACAAGTGTCCACCAGAGTAAGGATGTAACTGTTCCTCCTCTTGGTCCGAGTGAGAGGTCCTACAATATCCACTGCAACCCTCTCAAAAGGTGTTCCCACTATGGGCATTTCCCCTAGAGTTGCAGGAGCAGTCCAGTGCTTTGGAGCTACCCTTTGACATTCTGGGCAGGATTTGACATATCTTTTTATATCCTCCGTTATCCCTGGCCAGAAGTAATGACAAGCTATACCCTGTCCTGTGGCGCTGATCCCCATGTGACCACTGAAGGGAATCGCATGCCCAAGTTCCATCACTTTATCCCTATATGAAGTGGGAAGAACCAGCTGGTTGTGACCATTTGTTCCAGTTCCGGCCTTCCTGTATAAGAGTTTGTTCTTCATAAAATATTCCCCCTTGCTCGGAGGTGTGTGGCATTTGGGCAATTTTTTAAAACATGGCTTGAGTGTCCTATCCTCAGCCTGCGCCTTCCTCATCTCCTCTGGATGAGCATTTATAGGTTCACCTTCTTCCTCCTTCTTCTGTGACCTGGTCTGCACTGTCGCCATGATCACAGGTTTCTCGGGATTCCCCAAGAAGACGTATCTACACCCCAATATCAGAGGGTAGATTGGTTCATCTATCACTGCTGCTCTGATTTCTCCTTGCACATAGCGAGTTTTCACCGTTATCCTTGCGATGGGAAGTGTCATGAGTGGTATGTCCTTAGTTGCCCCTTGTATTTCCACTGTTTCTGTGGTATACTGACTTGGGTCCACTAGGCTAGACTTCACAACTGAATCATAATCCAAACCTGTATCATAAAGGCACCTTATGGTGACCCCATTAAAAATAACATCCTCACAAACTGGGGGGTGATAAGGTTCGTGCTGTCCCTTAGGATTAACCTTTAATCTTTGAGTCCCCGACTTCATTGCAGCAATGTTTGAAGGTTTCCTTCTACAAAATTCGGTGTTATGGTTATCTCTCTTGCACCATTTACACCATCTTTTTCCTTGGTTAAACGGTTTTCTTTCATTAGATTTTTGGTCATTGAACTGTGAGTTTCTGTCTCGGTAGTCATTTCTTGGCCGTAAAAAGTTTGTCCTACCTTTATTTCCCTGCTCTCTATTATCAAATTTATTAAATTGCTGTGGAGCTTTAAAATTGTCTATGTGCTTCTTTTTAGCAACACTTACCTCTGCCTGGGCTGCCTGATACCTTTCAGCGACATTTAAAACCTCCCCCAACTTCTCTGCACCTTGTTCCATGAGAAATTTTCTCATGTCTGGAGCCATGGACTCTCTCAATTGCTCAATCATGATCATTTCTTTAAGATCCTGGGTCTTCCCCAGAGCAGTCCATTTCTCCAAATAGGTTTCTAGTCTGGCAGAGAATTGGTGGTATGTCTCCCCAGACAACAGTTTGGCATTTCTAAATTTCTTACGATAAAATTCCCCATTTTTTTCGTACCTCAATAACAAAGCCTGCTTTAACATGTCATAATTCTCCTGGTCTTCTCTGTTCATTTTTGCGAAGACTTCGTAAGAAGTACCTCTCAGTCCCTGTGATAGCTTTAAACTCCACCTCTCTCTCTCTAACCCATATGTAGTAGCTAATAACTCAAAACGTCCTAGGTACCCCTCTATGTCATCGTCTTTTTCAACAAAATGGTCTAAATGAAACCCCATAGCTGAGTTTGAGGCTCCCAGACTGGGCGTAGCATCTGAGGCAAAAGGGCTGGCATCATTTTCAGGAGCCTGGCCTTGTAGCTCCAGCTCCCTTAGTCGTAATTCGTGCTCCCTCTGCAACCTTCTATCTTCTGCCTCCCTTTCGGCCTTTTTATCTTCTGCCTCCCTTTGCTGTCGTTTGTCTTCTGCCTCAATCTGCAGCCTCTTAATTTCTCTATCAGCCTCAATTTGTAACCTCTTCTCTTCAGCCAACCTTTCAGACTCTAATTTTCTTTCAGCCTCTTTTTCTAATCTTCTTTCTTCCCGTTCAATATACTTATCACATTCAGCCGTTACATATTGAATTAAAATCTGACCATCCATTCCCATCTCCTTTGTCGCCAGCACAGCAGCTGATCTGAATTTGGCCAGCTCCGCCATACTTTTTAATCAATTTAGCAATGAACAAACTAAAATTTCCAACTACTAAAGTACTTCTAATTACTCTAGTCTAAAATAATTCTAATTAATTAATTAACTACCACTGGCTGTGAGGATTCACCAACTTTTATTTTCAGGGACACTTTTAATTTTAAGGACACTTTTAATTTTAAGGGACACTTTTAATTTTTATAATGTGTTCCCCTAATCTAATTCTCCCCCCAGGAGATCCTAATATACTTAATGGGCTAATTATCCCGGGACAAAGAGACCCCAATATATGTAGTGGATTTGATGGTATTGTATGATGGTGATATTACTAAGTGTGATGTATGAGGTCAGCTGTGAAGGCTCCTGAGATAAAATGTAGTTGTGAATTGTCAGAAGGCCCTTCTTGCTACCACTACGACCTCACACCTATCTTTTTTTACTAATGAATGTGGCTACGTTAAATGTCTAGGGTAATGATATGTAATGTGTTGTGGTAGTTTACATACACACACACAGATATTTACTAAGTCTAATAATATTAATAAATATTATAATACACTGAACTAACTCAAGTGTGTAAAATTTTGATAGTAATTTTCTTTAAATTTATTTGTTCTGAACCAAGGTTTTAATTTGGTCAGAACATATGAAAGGTTTTGCAATTATGAAAAAAATGCATGAATATTACATAATAAATGCAAGGTGTGTACATATGTATGTTACTAGACTAGTTAATATTACTACTGTTTATAGTTGTAATCTATTTTGGGAGAACATTTAATGGATGTGCTGTTGGGGTGGCCTCATCACTCCCTGTCTATGGTGACTACACATTATCCAGTTAATTGATGGAATTTTATGGGTGTGTTAGGAAATAAGTTGAGTTGGTGAATTCTCAGCAGACCAGGCGCTCACGTAGCTTGAAGGTGTAGCTCTGGTGCTGAGATCTGGTGGCCCCACCTCTCCGTGCTTGGGGGCAATATCAGAAGTCTGGTGGCCCCACCTCTCCGTGCTTGGGGGCAATATCAGAAGGATGGTGGCCCCACCTCTCCGTGCTTGGGGGCAATAATAGAAGTCTGGTGGCCCCACCTCTCCGTGCTTGGGGGCTATAATAGGCTGCTCTGACAAAATGTCACTGCACGGGTCCACTCTGGTAATATTCAACAACTCATTTGACACCGCATTGGTGCCAACTGAAACTCACAGTTCTGCAATCAAAGTATTAGTCATGTGTCAGAATTCCATCCTCTAACCATTTCTGGACACAACACTACACAACAACAACACCACATAGACGGGTCAGATCTTTCTGACCAAACAACACATCTTACCAAGTTGGTTTCACATAGGATAAGTTCTCCCAGACTACGTATTCTGAAATATGTTCATTAGCTTCCTGCCATAGAATAGGATAGGTGATATGTTTCACTGATCTCAACACTTGATCTGTCCTTCCTAATCCTTGCTGGAGTTTATGTATTTTATTTGTCCCTAGACCCTGAACTGGGGCGGGGGGTCTAGAGCGAATCCTTACTTGTTGTAAGGGACAGATTATGCTATTGCAGTATCAAATCACTCGAAACCTTAAACAAATATTAAAATGTACAAAGAAATAATTTCAGTCTTACCAGAATTATGAATATAGTACACATTTAAATGCTAGCAAAACTCAGCTGAGCTGCTGGCCTTAGGATGGCGTCCCTCTAAATATTTCAATAGCTTCTGGGAATTACACCACTTAATAATTCACTGTGTCTACTAGGACAACTTATAATGACTGGCACAAAATGCGCGTCTGAGCGCCGATAATATATTCCTCTATGGCCAATCACTGCCTTTTATTTTTCAAATTCAAATATCCTACCAAACAGTCATTTCAGTCATACCTCAGTCAAGTATGCCTTATTGTCTGTTGGTCCGTCCGTCTCTACTTGCGTTTCACACAAAAACACACTTGTTTTTTTTAACCAACCCTGCCTTCCCCTACACAATTTTGCCTTTTAAAGTTATTTTTAGCCACAATTCTCCATCCCATCCCGTCTCTTCATTCCAACTAGATTTTAGCACTTGCGTCTTCAAGGCACAATTTTTTGAAAATTAGTGACATGTTTTATTTCAATGCAGACGATCGTTGATATGAACAACACAGTCTTTTGTCAATATCTTTTTTATTATCTGTCCGTCTGTATAAATGAAAGCATATTATTTCACTGCTCAAGATGGGCCATCCGGCCAGCTAGGTTTTATATTCCTAACATTATTATTAAGAAAAGTTACTTTTCAAATATTTTCTAGAATCTTCTGGAATGCGTTCATCACTGCATTCAAATAAACGGACTAAGTTATCGCAAAAGCGTCCAAAAAATGACTGTGGCGTATAATATCCAAGGTCCCTTTTGTCGATTTCTTTACTTTATGTCAACTTGGGGAACGTGACTTTTTCCTCCTTTCCCCACCAATTTGCGTCCTTTTAGCCTCGCTAGTTTCAAGCACGCGTTCAGTCAGATTTTTTCCTTTTGATCTCCGTTCTCATCCCGTTCCGTTTTGCCTTCAAGTCTAACAATTTAATTTCCATGGCGGGTGATGACCCGCGGCGTGGGCGATCATGTATTCTAGCAGCTTACGCATTAGTTTTTATCCCTACGTTGTATCATTGGAGATATTTTAACGTTGTATCACGGTTAATTTTGTGACACAGCTGACCACTCGTCTGAAAGCTGGATGGAAACTGGCAAATGATAATTTGAGACAAGCCAGGAAGAAACATGCAGCTTATTTTAATAAGAAAGCAAAGGACAGAGAATTAGCTGTGGGAGAGAAAGTGCTTCTTCTACTACCCGGCAGCAATAATAAGTTGCAAATTGGATGGCAAGGTCCATATACAGTTCTAGAGAAGGTGTCTAGAACAAAATTATAAAATTGACAAAAAGGGGAAGGAGAAAATATATCATGTGAACCTTTTAAAGAAGTATCTGGACAGACAAATCCAAGAAGGCACTCCTTTACTGACCTTGGCTATCGCAACCGAAATGAAAAAAAGGAACCACTCACCTCATATGAATACCCCCCTACACTCCTGTGAGACAGCCGCACAGGTAAAAGTCAGTAAGCACATGACTAAAAATCAGAGGGAGAGAGTTCAACAGGTTCTGGAGGAACATACAGATGTGTTAACAGACAAACCGGGGCATACTAATTTGCTAGAGTATGATATGAAGCTGGTAGACTCAACACCAATCTGTATGAGAGCCTATTCTGTTCCGTTCGCTAAGGAGAAAGCATTGAAAGAGGAGATAGATTATTTGTTGAAAGAAGGGATTATTTCTCACAGTGAATCTCCTTATAGCTCCAGTGTAGTTTTGTTGAGGAAACCGTCTGGGGAACATAGACTGTGCATAGATTACAGGAAACTGAATGCTGTCACAGAAGGTCAGGTGGATCCATTACCGGACACCAAACAGTTATTTGCCAGACTGAACAAGGCAAAATATTTTTTGAAGGTGGATCTTAGCAAAGGCTATTACCAGATTCCAGTGAAGCCTGAGGTTCGACCTTATTTAGCTTTTAGCACCTCGGAAGGACATTATGAATTCAACATGTTGCCATTTGGATTAAAAAAATGCTTCGAGTGTGTTTCCTAGGATGATGCGCAAATTGTTGGATCCCTTAAATAATCCACGTATCACGAATTTCATGGATGATATCCTCATCGCTACAGAAACATTTGAAGAACACGTTAACTCTCTGAATATGCTATTTGATAGGCTCAGAGAAGCAGACTTGACTGCTAGACCAACAAAATGTTGTACTGGATGCAAAGAGTTGGAATTCTTGGGACATACTGTATATCAGGGTAACATGACCCCTGACCCCAAGAACTTGGAAAAACTGCAGAAAGCACCTAGGCCACAAACAAAAAAGACGTGCGATCATTCGTGTCGTTGTGGGGTTTTTACCAAAAATATATCAAAAATTTTAACTCTACATGTGCTCCTCTGACTGATTTGACTCGCAAGGGAAATCCAGATAGAATTGTTTGGTCAGCGCAGTGTGAATTGGCATTCCAAGAGTTAAAGGAAAAACTCACTAGCAAGCCTATTCTCAAATTGCCTGATTTGACTCAGGAGTTTGTGGTAAGACCGGTCGCAAGCAATGTGGGCCTGGGGGCTACTTTGTTGCAAAGGTCCTCTTCACCCAATGGGGAACTGAACCCAGTCGCTTATGCTAGCCGCAAGTTGAACAAAGCGGAACAAGGCTTCTCCACAATCGAAAAAGAGTGTTTAGCGTTAATCTGGGCGATAAAAAAGTTCCAAATCTATCTATATGGTAGAACATTCGTGGTCCAAACGGATCATCAACCTCTCGTATACTTATCACAGGCCAAGCATGAAAATGCCAGATTATTACGATGGTCGTTATTATTACAGCCATATCAATTTACCATTGAATATATTCCGGTGTCACAGAACGTCTTTGCAGATTTCCTCAGTAGGCACCCCTGTGATCAAATTTAGAGTATTCAGCAGGCGTAAGGAGTTTAATTTTATCTATGTGTATCACTGGTTTTGGAACTTGCATTACTGCATGTTCTCAAGTGGGGAGATGTGTGATGGAATACATTGATACAGCGATAAAATCATCCATTTTAAATATAAAAGTTAAAATGAAATGTAGGGATAAAATATAGTTATGATACGCTGCTGCTTCTTCGCCCACGCCACAAGCGCGTTGATTTTGGTAGACCGTACCATCGTTTTCTAGTGTCATTGAAAAAAAACTATTTATAACATGGGGACACGAAAGGCCTATTCGTTCAGACGGGGTAAGAAAAGGAGGGAAGAGAAAAATGATGCCGTCTGCAAACGGGGTTTGAATCTAAGCCTAGCATACGCGCGAACTTGTAGTTAGCTGTTTGAAATACGACGAATGTTAAAAAATGTTCGTCAGTTGCGTCACGAAAACAGGCTTAGCTCTTATTGAGAATGACGTAATTCCCAACGTAATACGGACGATTCTCGTAATTAGTTTGAAAATAGCGGTAAAAGAAGTGAACGAGTGGTAGATTATAGATTTCAAGACTAACATGGAAAAAATATGGAATTCCTTATTAATAGGTTTAGAATCACAAAAGTTAGCTAGTTTAAGAGCTTATCTTTTCCTGATAAATAATATGCTTTCAAAAAAAAGGACGGACATATAACTCGGACGTTATTGACAAAAGACTGATTTGTTCGGTGCAGACTAGCAGACAGATGTTCGTTTTGCAGTCACTAGCGGTTACATTTTGACGCGTCCTTGAGTAAAAGCAGGAAAAGGGTCATGTGTTCTGTAGGAAAAGGGGTAGACACGAGGTAGAAATTATGGGATAGCTCAAACTGAATATTGTGTTTTTTTTAGTGTTGGGCCAAAACCAAGTCCATTTTTGGGGAATGCCAAGTTCGGACAGACCGATCAACAGAAATACACTACACATTGGATCAAATTTGGACCTTAGTGTACAATTTTGAATTTACAAAGCTTGGCTTTCCATTCTGATTGGTCAACACAGTTAAGATTATTAGAAAATTGGACGGCTCGTTGCCATTTTGTTTAAGACTGTCCATAGAAGCAGATCGTTGATGCTGTGAAGTGTGACGTCCACTGAATATAAATAAATAATATAAGGAATACGGACGCCATAGTCCAGCCAGCAGCTCAGCTGAGTTTGTGCCATTTCAACGTATCTGTGTGTTTTCATTTTGAATTGTGGTAAGACAGAAATTATTAACCTTTTTATTTAACAATTCTGAGTGAGTGATACTGCCATATAATGAAAAATGATTACGACAAGTGAGTACTTATTCTAGGTCCCCAGCCAACTGTTACAGGGCCTAGAGGTTGAATTATAATATGATAAACTATCACAAATGTACAATACAGATGTTTCTTTTCAGGTGGTCAGGTGGAAACATATCCCCCACCTTATTATATGGAAAGAAGAGATTAATGATAATATTTCAGATGCAGTGCAGGCCTTAGAGGAGAGGAATGTAAAACTAGTGCTACTTAATAACAGCATTAATTTAGATGTGCTGGATTGGTTAGAGAGATCTGACCCTGTCTTTTATTTCAATGTATTAATGCTTGTAAACATGGTGGATTAGGTATTATGTTAAGACCTAGCCTAATTTTGTGGTTTCAGAGTTTCTTTGTCTGGCACTGTGCTAGTTCCAGATATTCTGAAGAGTACAACACTGTATGAAACGAGATGCCTACCATACTACCTCAGCGCATGTGAGGAGTGGGCCTAAGGAACAACTATCTTCAATCGTCACAGGCCAGATAAGTGTTATAGAACTGGCCTGCTGAGATTCATCAACGAGTACTAAATAATATAAACTCCATTGTGTAACTAATAAACTTTTCCACCATCAATCCTGTTAAGAGCAAATGAACACTGTTAAATAAAGGACTGGGTATGATGAAAATACCCCGACCCGACATCAAGCACTAGTTAATAAAGACTTTAGTTTTAGTACTAATATTAGCAAATTTAAATTATGTATATGTACAGGTCTTTCATGTGTTTACTTGATCATATGTAATTTTATTGAAAGTGATTCATATTGAGTTGAAAGTCCTGACCAGAAGAAAACTAGGTTCAGGACAAAATACATTTGAAAAACATTGTAAATTACTAAATTTTAACCACAGTGTCAGTTGACTTAATCATAGAGATTAATATTAGTGTTTATGTGTGTGTTTGTGTACCTAATTACCAGCACACCACATTTTCATAACCCTAGACAGTAGACGTAGCTATCAGACATACTAGTCAAGAATAAGTCTGATTGAGGTCGTAGGGTGGTAGCAGCAAGGTACTCTGTAAACTCACATAAACTGTTATCCTCAGGGACCTTCACAGCTGACCTCATTCAGTACACTAAGTAAACATAGCAACAACACTTAATAACATCAAAACCCACCACACGAACGAAGAAGAAGAATGTCTCTTAAATAAATGTCTATGTTTACTAATATTTCTCTGCAGCACGCTGTTCTGCTGGTCATCATGAGTCAGGATATGCATGAATGGTTTTAGTTTAATTGTAAGAGTTTTAGTTAGAATCTTAGACTCAGTGTTTAAAAGCGATTTGGGTCTGTCATTTTTGAGTAGTTTCCTGTCTGTTTTATCTTTTGGTAAGAGTATTATGTACGACTCATTCAAACTTACGGAAAGTTCGCCCATCTGAAAAGCTTCCTGAAAGTCTTTAGTTAATAGTGGTCCGAGCACGGGGAGAAATAATGTATACAATTCTGCTGTAAGGTCATCCGGACCGGGTGTTTTGTCTCGGTGTAATGTGTTTTATGCCTCTCGCAAATTTTCGAGCGTTAGTGCTTAGTATAAATATTTACTGTCTTGTTCTGTGAGAGGCTTTGTGTAGTGCAGAAAAAGGTTTTGTGCGTCAGTTCTTGTTTCTTCTTTGGCATATCATCATCTCAACCCGTAACCAATCATGGGTAGTAGGGGTGCCACGGTGGAAGCATCAGCAGACAGGGTCCTCCACCGCTCTCTATCCTCAGCAATGCGTACAAGTGTGGAAAAACTGTGCCCTGCCCATTCTTTGATGTTATCAGCCCAGGATGTTCTTTGCCTTCCTCTTCTCCGTTTACCTTCGACTGTTCCCTGGAGGATCGTTTTCGAAAGGGAGTCATGACGAGTTACATGCCCAAACCAGGCAAGCTTTCGACTTTTCACTACTGACAAAAGTGGTTCTTGGTGGCCTGCATAGGTGTTTATTATCTCTCTAACGTAGACATTTGGTTTGTGCTCTTTATAGCAAATGCGCAAAATTCTTCTATAACATTTATACTTGAAAGCCTGAATACTTCGCTCCGTAACTGCAGTGAGTGTCCAGCCCTCACACCCTGTCACGAGAGGTTTGAATGTTATTAAAACAAAGGTTATCCTGGACAAACAGGTGTATCAGAGGATACCAGGATAGTGCCAGATAAGAGACTGGTCTTAAAAGAAATACCCACTTCTCTGAAAAGAGTAAGGGTGTATCGACATCAAAGTGGGGTCAAGCTATGTAAATCTACAGGTATGATGATAGTGTTTGGTCCTGAAGATCTATCTGCTACCTCTCATGATCCCAAATTGATTTATTATTATATTATTGTTTGTGTGGCTAATTATCTAGGGGTAAATTACATTATTTGTATGTAATAACTATCAAACAGAACATAGTCTTAATTACAATAATTAAGTAAGACTGAATAAAAGTATGTACAATTTATTGTTCCTAAACCTGATTTCTTTTAGTTAGGAAAACTTAAATCATGTTATAAGGTATTTACAAAATGAAATAAATAAGATGGAATGTTATCCATAACATGCCAAAAATATGCTGTTATATGTGTTTATATATGCATTTATATATGCATTTATATATATATATATATATATATATATATATATATATATATATATATATATATATATATATATATATATATATATATATATATATATATATATATATATGTAAGGTTCAATTTATCTTTCACTCTCTTAGTATCAACATCCCTGGCTGTTAAAGTAACATATATTTAATGTGTTTTGCTGTGTTTCATCCTTTGTAAGTCTGTAACAAGTATTTGAGTCTTCAGTGTTTATATTTTCTTTATTGTCAATGTTTATCGTTTTGACTGGAGTTTCTGAACAGTGGACCAATAAGCCCAATTAAGTTTCGGTTGAGACAGCTCCTATCCTGGCTAGGTTCTCACAACAGATGACCTCCAGGCTGGAATAGGGTGTTGTGGCTCTATCAAGCTGACGAACCATACAACACCATAGCTCCTCTCATATGTGTCTCAAGACTTTGAAATATACCAGGACAAAACCCTCAGGCAAAATACACAAGCTGAATACTGCTTTTAAAGGGAATCGAAGTCTGCTCCAAGCTCAGAAAGGCAAAAGACTTTGGCATATCAGTTTTGCGCTCGATCCCATCAGCTCGGTATTAATTTTTAAATTTAGTGGCGTACTTTCCTAGGTCGTCGTGCTATTTATAGCGACGTGTATAATCAATCAGAACATCATCAAAACTGAAGTTAAAAATTTTCTTCTGATCGCATTTTCAGCCCTACCGTACAAATTGATAAAGTTTAAATATTTATTATCTCACTTATTTATGGGCCGATTTCAATTATATAAAGTTCTAATAAAACTAGAAATTTATCTCTACCGTTCTATCTATTAATATTTTAGTTAGCCCAGTGCATTTAGATCTGTGCATACTTTAACTAACTAAATTGGGGGTTTCCCTGAAGTAAAAGTATCATTAAAACTGATTTTTCTCATACAATAAAATTTTATTATGAGGGAATCTTTATGCTTATCTCTTAAGTAATATCCGCGCTTTAATTTGAGATATTCCTTTCTGTTTAACTATCTTTAGTTTTTAAGAAATAAAATACCAGCGTTCGGTCAAAAACACAAAATAGGCCCTATTATCAAGTCTAAAAAAGTTTCTTTATCACTACTAGAAAAAGAAGCAATTCTATTGGTTGTTAAAATTGTACCATACTCTTAGATATTTTCGCGCGGTAAATTTGACTGGGTTCTTAGACAGATTCACATACGATAGATAAATTCGAGCGGTAAATTTGAGCGTGTTGTTAGACAGATTCTAAAATACGACACACCCATACAAGAGAATAGATAATACAAATGATTTGTATAATTTGATCTTCACAGGAAAACTGATGTTACTTTTCCAGATCACATTCAGCCTTGTCATGGCAGCTGAGGCCATCTCAAGTCTTGTCTTGATTTCTTTACTTGATCTTCCATCACTACATATAGTGGACCCCAGATATTTAAAGGTGTTAACTTCTTCTAACGTTTGCCCATTTAACGTAATGTTGGTCGGAACATGTTTCTTATAGCTATTCACCAATATCTTGCTTTTTTCTATATTAATTTCCAACCCATACGTTCTTGTTACTTTCTCCAGTCTAGAGGTAAGGTCTTGAAGTTCTGATTCTGTTCCAGCTATAAGATCGATATCATCAGCAAAACGTAGATTGCAAAGAGGTCGACCTCCAATCGATATGGTTGTTTTATAATCGTAGAGAGCCTCCTGCATAATATGTTCTAGATATATATTAAAGAACACTGGGGACAGGATACATCCCTGACGAACTCCAACAGCTGTTTTGAAAAATTCTCCAATGTCATTGCTTGCACAAACAGCACTGCTTGCATCCTTGTATGTGTGTTATTTGGGAGCCGCGCTGGTGTAATGGCTTCGGCGTTGTACTGGCGACCAGGTGTTCATGGTTCAAACCCGGGCGTCGGCGTTTGAAGAAATGTTTACGGCCGGAAATTTGACTGAATAGCCTGAACGGCTCCTGTGATAAACCCTCTGTGGATGGGAAGGAGCGAAGCTCCTGACCGGGTTGGAAGGAAAGTCCTCAGGTTCCCCAGCCTCGCAATGACATGTCATTGGGCCGAAGGGCTGAAAGCCCAAGTGCCGCTGGTTAAGAAAAAAAAAAAAAAAAAAAAAAAAAAAAAAAAATGTGTGTTATTTGCTTCAATGATATCTATGATGTTGGAATCAAAATTGCATTTTCTCATTTTATATGCCATAAGCCTTCATGCCAGACTCGATCGAAGGCTTTTTTGAAATTGATGAAGTTATGATATAAATCGAGTTGATGCAGATGTTTTTCGATCAGTAATCTAATATTGAAGATTTGTTCTGTGGTACTTCTTTTTTGGTCTAAAGCCAGCCTGTTCCTCGGACAAGATTTCTGTTTTATTCTGTTCAAAAGTATCCTTAACATCACTTTACTTGGATGACTAATAAGGCTAATGGTTCTGTAATTCTTGCACATTTTTAGATTTCCTTTCTTTGGAAGCGGTATTACTAATGACTGCTCCCATTCTTTTGGCCATTTTTTAGTATTCCATATCTTCTGGCAAATTGTTCTCATGATTTTTACTATATCTGTCCTCCATATTTCAAGAGCTCTGCTGGGATGTTTTCCACACCCGGTGACTTTCCTCCTTTCATCGAACATATAGCCTCTTCCACTTCTTCCCTTTAATATTGCTGCATTTTCGAGTTCCCTGTTTTCACACTTAATGTTGTTTAATAAGGCCCAAGAGAATCTATAATTGAAAGCTAAATTTTATACTTAACTCATGTTTCTAAGACTGAATACGCATTTTAGAATGTAACTTTCTATAAAAATTTGAAGGCCGTTCATTTTCTTATGAAATAACCCAAATTTGACCAAGTGGGAATTAATACTTGTTTTATTATAACACTATTATAGAGTTATGTATGCTGGGTCATATATGGGCCGCTGGGCCTTAAGGGGTTTAATATGCTATAGTCAGTGTCGAGTTTACAGTTATATAATTCTTTACAATAGTCTGTCCACCTTCGCATTATAGCTGTTTTTTCATTAAGCAGAGCCCCATTGCTATCTTCTATGACAGTTACACTGGGCTGTTGGGGTTTTGATAGTCTTCTTAATATGTCAAAAGCTGCCTTGCTATTACCTTTTATTAGCCCCGTATTAATGGACTCACATTGATCAGCTACCCATTTTTCTTTGGGCTGTTTCATTTTCGTTCTAATAGTTTTATTCACCATACTATATTGCCATGCTGTTTCAGGAACCTTTTTCTTAAGCTTTTTCCTTTCCCACCGTGTATCGCAATACTTCAGAATGTCATCTGTATATGCTTTGGCATATAGCTGTTTATAAAACTCCAATACGGTCTGACATATGTTTGCATTGTTCGTATGCAATTGTCAGTTTGTATCTAGTATATGGCGAATCTGTTTATTTTGTTGAATGTTCTGTTCTATTGCCAGGTACTGTTTGTTTGGGGTCTCTTGTGTTGTATATAACTTTGTTCTCAGCATTGCACCTGTATATGTGTGATGTTTATGCTGTTCTAACTGGTCTTGCAACGTCTGAATAATCGGACTCGTTTTGTCTATATGTTTTGTCAGTTTGATTGCTTGTTCTAATATCTTTTCTTGTGTTTTTGATGTCCTGTGTATGTAAGTGGCCAGGGCATGTGTCCTATCTCTTATGGTGTCTTTTAGTAAGTCCCAATATCCTGACATATTTTGTTGAGGAGTTTGTTCTGTGTATCCTAATATGAGCTGTGTTATTTGTTTTGTGAAAAAAATCATGTTTAAGTAAACTTATTAAACTTCCAATGCGGGGATCTTTTAGATGTTGTAATGGGCGGCCTTATACCTAACACTGTATAAACAGTTTTATTGTCTGTGAAGTCAAGAGTGGTGTTAATATGTTGTGTTTCATGTATCCTGTAAATATCTGATGTATATATCACATCTATCCTAGATACTCGTCGTAAATACGGGTGTGCCTTATCTATGTAAGTGTACGATCTGTCATCGGGTCGAAAACCGCTGTATGCATCAGTCAGACCATGTTCTTCTAGAATAGGCTGTAATAACTTCAGCTTAGATACCTGTTCCTTAGTAACAAAATGGTTCTGTCTATGTAAGATTTGACCAGTAAAATCTAAGTCAGACAAAACAGAGTTAAAATATCCTCCTCAAATTATGTGCTCTCCTATAAAAATCTCGAAAATATGCTACAAGAAACAAGTTTTAACATGGACTATCATTTAAAGTGGCAGCGGATATAAGTATTCACTTCTTTAAGATGCGCATCAAACTCCAATTATTTAAAGTATTTTAATTCTAAACATAGTAAACACAAGATTTTTTAACAACTTAACAAACGTACTAATAAAAATAAAAGACTATTTTGTGCCTTAAATAAATTTGTATAATGAATTAATAAAAAGAAATGAAAAATTAAAATCTGTTATTTAGTTTGATATTTTATTAAGAGTTAAATTGTTCCCCTTCGGAAGTGAAAATTGATGCCTTCCCCTAACTTCTTTATCTGTGCTATATCACATGGTTAAGTTCTTTTTTTTGTCACTTATTTCCGAGACTGGACATCACATTAAGCCTGACAAGAGGTGTAATCTATCAGTTATATATACTGTTAAAAAAAAGAAACGCAACATTATTGCAGTGTTAATGGACACCAAATTTAAAACTTGTACCAAAATTTTATTTTACGGAATTAATGTTTCAATCTTGGCAAGAAGAAACTTTCAAACTTTACCAATGAAATGATGTTCATTAAATTTGGTTTGGACTTTTATTCTTTGCGACTGAGGCCTAAGTTTCAGTGTCACAGGAGTTTGGATCATAAATTGCCTATATCCTCTTCTTTTTTTCTTCACCCATATTCTCTAATTTTATTATCTCAGTTTACCTTTTTCCTGTATTTTTTTTCATCCATTCGTTTGCGAAAAATATTTTTCATCCTCATTTCTAACGTTTACCTGTTTCGTTTCAAATACTAGTAACGCAATTATTGCATAAGACGTGAAGTCCCTGGGCGGACTGACATTAGTGTTAGAACACGTCCCAGCAGACAGCTGTCTACAGTTTCCCCCTGGGACGGTGTTTCCTCGGCTTAGTTTCTGGGCCTGTAGAGTGAAAATTCACTCCGCCAGACATGGCCGGCAGACGGATTGTCTACATTTTGCAGCAATTATGAGAGCTTTCGTCAGAATAGCTCCGGCGGAGTGTGGAAATCGCCCATGCACTGCAGACGGTTGTCTGAGATTTGCAACTGACACGCGCACTCTCGGTCACTGATGGCAGTTACGGCATGCTGATCAGCGTGAGGCGTGAAGTAGTAGAAGTGTCAGTTCATGGGTGTCTTCTAGTTGACGTAAGGTGTTTTACACGTACAAGGGGGATTATTTCGTTTGCGAAATAAGCTGGGGCTTTTGTCTAATTTTAAGATATTGGCCCGATTTTGAAACTAACTTCACTCATTCTCCATTTTACAGTAGACGTAATCACTTCGTTCTAGAACACTTAAACTTATAAGTGATGTCTCTTAGTTTCGTTGTGATACGTAGTTCTGTTTGAGGTAAAATATTATATCTAGTATATCTAGTAATTTGCGAAATGTTTAAAGTGGCTAATCGGTTATTTATTTCCCTAGTTAGATTTGGTGCAGAGCGATTAATTTATAAGTCTGTATTATTTTCTAGTGACGCATACAGTGGCAAGCAGAATAAATTATAATTTCTATGCTTACCAAACATGTAGCCATAACGAATTTAATTTAACTGCTAACTACTCAGTCGAGTATATTTTTCTAAACAAACTTATAAATGCTAGATGCATCATGAGTGGTGACGGAAATACGCAGATATTCCTAATTCATGATGAGGGATGGTTGTTATATAACTTATTTCACGGGAAGCTTCAAATATAAGTCAAGCTGTAGGCTTGCCATTTAAAATGTAAGTTATAACGAGTACATATTCTGTATATTATATTATATGTTGTTTTTCTTCATTCAGTGAATACTGGGGTGAACCCAACTTGCCGGCGTTTAGTAAAGAGACATACTTGTGAGAAGCATAGACATTTCCTATCTTTAACCACTTGGGTTTTTTTTCAAGTAACACTGGTCTGACAGTGCATGTGCCATCAGAGATAAACAGTAATACCAATCCCACTAACGGTTGCTAAAGACTAATGTTTATACTGGGCTTCTGAGCCAGTTCATATTTCTTCTCAAATTGAAATATACATGCTGCCTGGCGGCGAGAATAAATTTCAAGAAATACCATTAACATTTCCGACATTATCGAAGGAGTGGATAGTGAACCAAGACTAACATTCTGCCCTTCCAATCTCAATTATCTTGCATACTATACCCTTTCATTCCCACATGTTACTTTACGCATTAAATTAAAGGCATAAAACATTATAAAGGTTATATAACATACAATGAAATTACCCAATCATAATCAAACTAAAGTATTTGTTTAAGCAAACAAGAACGTAATGGAAAAAACCCAGACAAACAAACAAACAAATTCAACACATCTATACGGTAAATAAGACAATACATTGAGTATGCTCACATTGGGGTAGTATAGAATCGGAACTCTTGAAACATTTGAACAGTCTGCTATTGAGTGAGTAGGAACTCCGTAATTTTTTTTTGCTCTCCCTAACGAGCAGAATCAGATAGAATGAACAAAACCGTCATCAGACGGGTCTCGAGAGACGGGTCTCGAGAGACGCGGTACCAACTTCGTAGACACTCCCTGACGCTTATGGGAACGTACTGCACCTTAAAAACTTGAACAGAGACGAGCAATCAGTCATCCATTTGCAAATGAACAACCATCAGCAGGAGCAGAATTTCCTTGACAGCTAAGTAGAACATAACAGCTGCCAAGTGAACACTTACCCAATCGTTCATCACATCAGTGATGATGAACATTTATTTTTTTGTTAAAGAATTATTTATTTGGTTAATAACTGTTGAAACTAAATTTATTTTTAAATTTGTTTTTGTATATATAGAAATTTAACGTTGATTGAGTAATTTTGAATGTACTACATCTGGTTGTCTCAGTCACTTTCGTAAATACACTGTAACCAGAGCTACACCATAATAAGAAGAATTCCACTAAGTAAATTATGGGTAGTGGCTTGAACGAGCTGAAAGGAATCATTGCATAAATCTTCATAAAACATGGCGGATCAGATGCTAAGTTAACAATTGCCATTCCACAAGCAGCATTGTTCTTGACTTCTACAATATCTTATGATTCTCCCTCAGATAGAAGCATCATTTTCCTTCTATTTCCAACTCTTCCAAGAGTAATCTTGCGCGAAGGTAGACACCTTTGAAGACCCGTGTTAGATATTCTTGAGCTTTGGCCACTACTGCAAAGCAGGGGAGGCAATTCCATGACACCACGATTTCTTCAAAACCGGTGTTGTCTGCTCCTATTTTCGCGTTTAGGTCCCCCATCAAAATTGTGAAATCCTTTCTTTTCTTTTTGTTCAATACATGGTGTAGTCTGGTGTAAAATTCTTCTATCTCAACAGTTATGCATTTAGCTGTCCATCTTGAAAATGGCCAACGTGTGTATTTCAAGCTTAACAATGAAATGGATTTTGTTAATAGTCCGTGAGATACTACTTTGATGGGGTTTTTGTCAAATTGTGCTCAGAAGATTCTTTTGCAAGTGTGACAGGGCGCCCCAATCTTGCCCTCTAAGTACAGTAGAACTCCATTTATCCGAACCCCATGGGACCGAGCATCGTTCGGATAATCAAATGTTCGGATAATTGGATTACATAATGTATCGAGTACATGTACACATATTTCTAAAAATAATTAACCATCACAAGGAAAATACACTATAAAACATATTTACTTGTACTGTAATAATAATACCCACACTGTATTAGATTACTATATCACCAAAATCTGTCATTACACTGCAGTGTATGTACTACTTGTATTAATTTTTTTTTTGTTAAGAAAGAGAAATGTTTTCAAAATAACATTACAAACGATTCAAAACCAGGCGCAACTTACGTATACATGTACTTGCACAGATGTAGCCCACTATTTAAAATAATGAGGAATCCTCTTTTGCACCAACCTGGATAGTCTCCTTTTGGCTGCTAAGTCCCGCATTCTCTTCAACAGCAGAAGCTGTGTAGGACAGCTGTCATCTTCTTGCTCGTACCAAGCCATCGCTATTCTAGTTATAAAGGGACTGGATTGGTCGACAGGTTTTTTATAATCTGTACATCATGTACATCGTCTTCGTTATCGATTCCTTTTTGCACAAAAGACAAAATTTCTTTGTCATTGTGACCAGAATCATTATCATCTTCTAGTATGTATCATCTTTTTCACAGTCCGAAAATCCGGGCATTGAAACAGTTCCACAACTTCATTTATCAATCATCATTTGTGTCCACTGCAGTAGTTTTGATTTCCTCCTTTTTCCCCAAGCAATCTATTAATCCATGAGATTATCTTGTGAAGGGTGGTTCACCAACATATAGCAAGTATTTTTTTTTTATTTGATTCGGTTTCCTTTTTGTGTGACATATAATGTAGTACTCTTTCATCATCTTCATCCAAACTGAATGCAAACTAACAAATAACTTTATTTTAAAGATTGAGATTAAGCTTTTGGAAAAACGCCACCACACTTTCTTCATCTTCCAATTTTCACAGTTGAATCGACATTGATCAGAAAATTATAGTGTCGGTTGCAGATTACAAGTTTTCTTTTCTTGTCCTACTCTATTTTATATTACGAAATATTTCACTATTGGAAACTCTTCAGTGCTTTGTACCAAAAGTCACAGTATTTGGTATTATTCCACTGGCATTTCGTATGCACTTTTTAGCTGTTGTGTAATGCAGAATGTCATCGTCAAAACCAACTAAGAAGCTGGTGTATTTTGAACGAGATTTAAAGTCAGGAGGACCGAGTGTTGAAGAAGTGCCTTTTTTAGGGAGCTAATCTCCAAAATAATAAGTTCCAAAAAAACTACGTTTCTTCTAACAATGTTCGATCTTACACACAAATGACTGTTTGTCCTTGACATATATCGTTTCAATCGATTGCGGCTTTTATATTCATAATATATCAAATCGAGCGAATTCATAATATATCACATCGAGCACACGAATTAAACCATTAACCATGATTCTGCATCAAAGCATTAGAAATTGTTCAAACACATTTGTGCCGCCAATGTCACTGGGGGATTGAAAATAGCGGATAATTGAGTCTATCTGAGTTCTCTACTTCATACTGGGTAAAGTTTATTTTATATTTTTATCTTTTCTCTTTTTCCTTCATCTGGTCTGTCTCAATATCACGGGACCATCTCGTTGCAAGGTCCTAAAGAGATCATCCTAAGAACTAATCCATGATAGAATTTCCAACAATAACTTTATTTTACAAGTCTTCCAATTTTCACAGACGATTTGATCATATAAACATTAGTCTTCATGGAAAACAAAGGATGTCTTTTATCCCAATGAATCTATTGGCTAAAACCACTGGTTACAAAAAAAATTATTTGTGCACCATTTATGTCATATGTCATCGTTACTGCACTAGTAACGAATTACCGTCAAGAAATCTTGTCGTCATTTCCTATCAAACTGTCTCAATTTTGTTGCAAGGTCAGTCTATGCTAAACATTAGTCTTTCTTTTGTTTTATAGGTTAATTATGAATTACGTTACTCATCACGTCATCTGTTGTCTCTTATGTTAGATAGAATTGAGGGTATCTTTTATATAATGACGTCATCAATCCGTTCACATATGTCCCCATGCCATAAAAATGTATCTCAAGAGACATTTTCCGGTACTATCAGTCGGTCTATCTATGTAGCATCTTAATTTTAGAGTAATAATAATAATCATAAAACACTTCATATCGTGCATGTATGGGGAAAACTTAAGAGCGAATGTCTGAAAACTCGGCATTGGTTGAAGTATCACAAAGAACAGGTCGTAAATGTGGCAAGGACCTCTTCATTTGGTTTAAATCCTGATGAAGGACTTGTAGAAAGACAACATAGGCATCAACTGTTCGGCTTCACAACACGATGAAGAGCCCAAGGTCTCTTAAAGCTGGATCAGTTTCAGTAAGGTCTTTGAGTGATGAGTAATAACGTAGTCGTGGAGTCAGTTACCTCCCTTACAAACTAGAATCTAGTTGAATCACGATGTATGAAATTTGTCGTAGCTCCGCAAAGGTTTATGTAAAGGGGAAACGTTTCTGCCAAAATGCAAGTTACAGTTTGTCAGCTAATAATGGCATGAGCTGAGATAAAAGCATGCCCTTATCCACGTGGGGTGAAACATTGCGAGGAACTTGAACCATAGGTGTGAGATGTGAAGAATCATCAATAATCATGTCTACATCACACGAGAGGCGTGGAGATTTCGGTTTTCTTCTACGTTTTTTTAGGTTTGACATATATTTGATCTTGCGAAAGTTTCGGAAGCTTGGCTACAGGGATGGAATCGGAAAATGAAGAATCGTATCTCCGTTTATCTGCTAATTTTCGCGTTTCGTTCATGTCCATCAAGGTGGTATCCGAAGCTGTAGTCATTGAATCATTTTCTGAAACTATGGGTTTGGAGCAATCGATATCGGATGGTGTTGATAGTGTAGATTGAGGAAAATCAAGATTCATACTTGTTTCATTATGTTCGATTCTTTCATCAGCAGCAATACGTTCTTGTCTTGAAATGAGACGCTGTCTAAGTTCTTGTAGGGGAACGTTATCTTCACTTGATGACGAACTTCTACAATCTTTAGCTCTTTGAATCGCATGATCCAAACGATGTGGTACAATATCTGACTCTGAGGAAGAATGTTCTGATGTGTCCACTGCATCCGAAGAAGATGAAGAAGAAGATGGAGGTTGGGCTAACGTAGACAAACGAGTTGGTCTCTGGAACTTCGTCTCTGGTATATCAAGCGGTCGGTGATCATCAAGTCGCATCTGATTGACGTGAGCTTTTGTAGTGGAATTGCGTTCTTCGTTCCACAAGATATAATTAGTTGGAGAAGTTTGTTCCAATATTTTGTATCCGGGTAACCATCGGTTGTCAAATTTATCCGTCCTAACATGCTTCTTATAGTATACTTGGTCACCAGGCTTGAATTCTTGCAGGGTAGAGGTTTTGTTACGGATCCTGGCTCGTTTAGCAAAAGCTTTTCGGACGTTTCTGTGAGCAATAACATGTGCCCTATGTTTTTGCTGCAAAATAATCTGTATCGGACATTCACCTGTATATTTCCTCTGGGGAAGCAAGATGTTATCCAAAGGAAAATTTGGTTCTCGGCCATAAAGTAAGTAAAAAGGCGAAAATCCTGTTGAGTCATTGATGTTCATTCTTATGGCTTCTAAGGCTTGATTTATGTATATATCCCAATATTGACTGTTACCTTCCGTAAGTTTAGCTTATATGTCATGTAGGGTAGAGTGCATCCTTTCGTTTCTTCCATTTGATTCTGGATGATAAAATGAGGTTTTCGTGTGTTTTATATTCATTTTTCTTACTGTTGAGGCAAAAGGATCTCCTATGAACTGTTTGCCATTGTCGGTTATTATTCTCTGAGGACAGCCATGTCTCGGAATGAATTGTTGTAAGAAGATGTCTGTAATGAGAGCTGAAGTAGCATTTTCTAAAGGAAAGCTCTCTGGCCACACAGAATATTGATCCACCAGGTGTAATATGTATTTGTGTCCGGACAATGTAACTGGATACGGTCCCGATATGTCTAGACTAACGACTTCCATGGGATAATGTTGATATGACATTTCCTGAATCGGTGCTCTAATCATTCTCATATTTCTGAGTTTACAAATTTTACACGTACATACATATTCTATGATATCTTTTATCATAGTTGGCCAATAGTATCTCTTTGTAATGACGTCGAGGGTTTTATCGCGTCCGAAGTGACCATTGTCATCGTGAAATTGTTTCAATACAGTTGGTACCAATGATGTGGGGATACATTTCTGCAGTAATCCATTTTCTCTTGGACTGACATGATATAAAATATTGTCTTCAGGTAATATCACATAGTCTCTCTTTTCTTTCGGATTGGTACGTACTTGTACTATAATCTTGGTTAATGCTTCGTCTTTCAGTTGTTCCTTCTTGAAGATTAGACTCTGTTCAAAATCTCTAGATTCATCGCCATCATCAGTTCTCGAGTTCTCCGTAGGTTGTGTTTTCTGTTCTTGACTATCAGGAGGCTCAGTGTCTTGACTATGTTGGATGAAGTCAATGGCGGAGATTTCTTTCGCATTATCATCTATTTCAGTTTAGTCTTGTTGTTTCAGATCGTCCACGTCTGTAGGTTCAGGATATGGTATTCTCGATAATAAATCTGCACATGTGTTTAGTCTACCAGGTAAATACTCGATCTTGGTATCGTAATTTTGCAAATTGATAGCCCATGTCTGAAGCTTTTTTGGTTGTTCTTGGGGTTTAGTAAGCCAATTTACTAGAGGTTGGTGATCCGTTTTTATGATAACCGACGTTCCTCTGATATAAAAGTCAAACTTCTGCAAAGCATAATGAATTGCATAAGCTTCTTTCTCTGTTGTCGTCCATTTTCGTTGAGTTCTGCTTAAAGCATGTGAAAGAAAGGCTATCGGTTTTTCTTGAAGAATATTGGCAATCACTGGTGGTTCATTTGGTGATATTTCTTGTACCAAACAAGCTCCAATTGCAGTGTCGGAAGCATCACTATAGATGATCATGGGTTTTGTGATGTCTGGATGTGCCAGAAAAGGTATTGTGATTAGTGCTGACTTTAGGTAGTCAAATGCTTTCTGACATTTTTTTCCCACCTGAATTTTGCATATTTCCTGGTTAAATTCAGCAAAGGTTCGGCTACTTTTGAGAAATTTATTATGTGTTTTCGATAGTAAGCACAACATCCTATGAATCCTCTCACTTGCCTTACATTCGTTGGTGGAGGTATCTTCTGTATTGCTGCAATTTTATCGTCATCTGGTCTGATTCCATTCTGATTTACTATGAAACCTAAATATTTGATCTCTTTTTGTAGAAAGCTGCATTTACTCAATTTTAACTTCATTTTGTGTAAACGTAATCTGCCGAAGACAGTCTCTACATGTTTAAGGTGATCCTCAATGGTTCCATTGGTGTGTATTAAAATATCGTCTATGTAAGCTGATGCAAATTTGTGTAACCCTTGTAAAACTTCATCCATCAAACTCATGTATGTGGCTGGACTTGTTTTTAACCCAAAAGGCATCACAGACCATGAAAAAGATCCCATGTGAGAACAGAACGTGCTTTTCTGTTTTGCATCCGCGGACATAGGAATAGCCCAAAATCCTGATCGAGCGTCTAATCAGGTGAACCAATTGGATTTCCCAAGCATCGCCAAAATGTCGTCTATGCGGGGTAGAGGATACGATATTGTTTTAGTAATTTTGTTCAATGCCCTATAGTCACAGCAAAATCGGTGAGTTCCGTCTTTCTTGGTGACTATTACTATAGGGGATGACCATGGTGAGCGGGATCTTTCAATAATACCAGCCGCTAACATTTCCTGGATAGCTTTCTCTACGATTTCTCTATTTTTTAGAGGAGTATGATATGGCCTCAGACTTATTGGTTCTTCCGATGTAGTATGTATTTCCATTGTGACGGTATTTGTTCTCTCCAACTCCATATCAGAGATTGCAAACACATCTTTATGTTTCTTTATGAAATTCTCCAGTCTATTCTGAAATTCTTCAGTAGTATGTAACTGTTCTAGTAAAACTTTCATCCTGTCTGGATTTTCATCATTGTTGCCCTTGAGAAGACTGTATTGACCTCTCGTCATCCGGTGCTGACAAGCTGGCCTCGAGGGACAATATGATTTGCCATAAAACCCGCCACCTCTTCCACTCGGCCAAGCAGAAACTGACTCCACAGTATAATATCTGCCCCCAGAGGAGCAACAGTCACCCCCCCCCCCTTCCATATGTCTCGCCCAACATGTCTCCATCTCCCTCATCAAGGCACGGATCGAAATTCGTGCATCTCCCCCCGGTGTCTGCCTCCGAAATCCCACCCGAAATACACCCTCTGTGATACTCTCCCCCCTGGGACCGGAGGGAGGAGATGGGACAGGGACGCTTCCCATTCCCCGAAGGAAATGTGTCTGGAAAGGCCTTGGACGACGCTCGAGCAGAGAGGTTCACACAATCGTCCCTGCAACTTGACAGTCCGTGGGAGATCCCATCCTTTGGCATCTGAACCCGTCCCACAATTCCTCCTCCCGGGACAGCAAGAGTGGCCCCTGAAGAGCCAACAATCACCATAGGAAAGTCTCCGCTCCCACTCACCATCACAACGCCATCCTGCATTTCCACACGCGGATCATCCGCCCCTTCACTCTCCATCTGAGACACATAGACTGTCTGTCCTACATTTACACAAGGTGAGCCTTCCATTCGAGCCCTTGTTACAGTGATAGAACTCGGCCTCAAAGCCACCGGAGTGGCAGTTCCCATCAACGCTGCGACACGTACGTCATCTTGCAGAGGCATACAACTGCCATCTACTCTGAGCTGCCTCAAATCAAAGCATATTCTGGCACCATTCCCCCCAAGGAAGTCTCTCCCGATTACAAAATCCCCAGACAGTCCTCTCGTTATAACAAATGAGCGCCCTAGCACCTCCTCTCCCATCCCGAAATGTACACAGGCAGTTCCCAATGCTTTCAGATCCCGTCCCGCCACCGATTTTACTCCTACTGCACGTCCCGAGAACTCCGTCATGTGCCCCATCTGATGGCACAACTTCTCTCCAATCAGACTAACCGTCGCGCCAGTGTCCATGAGAGCTCTAAAGTTTTGTTTTCCTATTTTTAAAATGCAAGAACAAGGGTCTGGGACAACACTTATGCAGGCCCGATCTTCCTCTAACGCCGCTGGCCCATCAGACAGAGATCGACCCCGCAGACCACCACACCCGATCTCTGTCAATGTGAGGTCCCTCCGCCTCCCACCCTCCCCGAGACCGGCCGGGAGCCACTTCTGCCCTGACGACGTCCTCTATTATCACTTGTCTGACAGCGATTTTGAAACCGATAATCTCCATGATGTACCTCTGGTCCCGAACTGTTGTCCCCAAAATGACCTCTGGGCTGTGAACTTCTGCAATTCCCCGCCACATGCCCCCGACCCGCACAGTCAAAACAGACGGCGGTCGGCCGCCGGGGCCCCACATTGTGTACCCCGCAGTCTCCCCCGTGGCCACTCCGCAGCGCCGGACCTCTCCGATTCCGGCACGAGCCATTGAATGATCCCCTGTGATGCCCCCGATCCATGTCCCATCGATGTCTCGAACGATCAATCCCCACAGGTTGGTGCACCTGTTGATCACGCCGGGCACGCTGGCATTCACACTCTGGCAGCGGACACCCTCCAATCCGCCGTTGGAATCCCTTCCCCACACTCTCCCCATAAACAGCCATCCGCACTGAGGTAGTCACTGACCGAGGATCCCTTCCTAGTAGATGAATCCCCAGTGAATCAGAACACAGTCCGTCCACTAAAATTCCGACCAGATGTCTCCCCAGATCAGTCGATGGAACGCCACCCCCAACAAAAGCATCCCCGGCAAGGTTCAACAGCCCATCTCCGTACATCTGAACCCCCCCCCCCCCCCGGCCGATCTTGCTTTATTCTTCCCAACACCGTCCACGCGTGCTCAGCGTCGGCAATCTCCGAGCACCCTGATACCAACACTTTCCCGAGTTCTTCAAAAGTCTCCATCGGAAATGCCCCTGCCCTCCCTCGGACAAAATCTGTGACCAGTCCCTCTGATGACAAAAAGATTATTTTCTTCTTGTCAATGTCTGTAGTTGCATCTATCAAGCAGGCGAACTTGTCCACGTCAACCATCCACCGTCGAATTCCCCTCGAATCCCCACCGAACGGTGTGACAAAGTTCTCCATATTGTTAAATTTTGCACGTTGGTCAACACGCCGAAGAGCGCCAGTCATGTTTCGCAATGCCATTAGGTTTGTTTCACCTGGATCCACTGGAAGTGGCACCTGATCTGCATCCATCTCTGGCCGACCCCGCTGTAGGCTCTGCATCACCAATGCCCGCCGCCGGCCATGCTGCATCCGCAAAACATCCATGTAATTATCCACGCGTGGGCTCGGCCGCGTCATTCTCCAGCAGTCCATCGAATCCCGGCTGTCGCGGCTCCAATCTACCCCTCCTATGTGACAGGGCGCCCCAATCTTGCCCTCTAAGTATGTACCCGTTTTACATACTGGGTAAAGTTTATTTTATGTTTTTATCTTTTCTCTTTTTCCTTCTAATAAGTGTTTCTGAAGAGTCATAAAACGAGAGTACTGGTTTGGTTCACCAGAGGTAGAAATTCTCTTCGATATTTTACGGGACCCAGGTTTTTATTTGATTCGGTTTCCTGGACTTTGTGTGACATATAATGTAGTACTCTTTCATCAGAGATCATCCAAACTGAATGCAGAACTAATCCATGATAGAAGTTCCAACAATAATTTTATTTTACAAGTCTTCCAATTTTCACAGACGATTTGATCATATAATTATAGTGTCGGTTGCAGATTACAATGTCCTACTCTATTATATTACGTTGGAAACTGGTACCAAAGAGTATTTGGTATTATTCCAGTTTCGTATGTAGCTGTTGTGTAATGCAGAATGTCATCGTCAAAACCAACTAAGAAGCTGGTGTATTTTGAACGATGGGAGAGTGGAAGACAATTAGGGAGCTAATCTCCAAAATAATAAGTTCCAAAAAACTATTCTAACAATGTTCGATCTTACACACAAATGACTGTTTGTCATTGACATATATCAAATCGAGCGAATTCATAATATATCAAATCGAGCGAATTCATAATATATCACATCGAGCGAATTCATACCATTTCTGCATCAAAGCAAGAAATACACTGTCCAATGTCAGGGGATAAAATAGCTTGAGTCTATCTGAGTCTACTTCAACATCGGTCTGTCTCAATATCACGACCATCTCGTTGCAAGGTCAGTAGCTAAAGACTGCTAAACATTAGTCTTCATAACGGATGTCTTTTATCCCAATGAATCTATTGGCTAAAACCACTGGTTACAATTATTTGTGCACCATTTATGTATATGTCATCGTTACTGCACTAGTAACGTTACCGTCATCTTGTCGTCATTTCCTATAACTGTCTTTTGTGTCTATGTTAAGTTTCTTTTGTTTTATAGGTTAATTATGAATTACGTCATCAGTCTCTGTTGTCTCTTATGTTAGATAGAATTGAGGGTATCTTTTATATAATGACGTCATCAATCCGTTCACACAAGCAATTTGACACATGATGAAGTTCCTACATACTATACATGTGTGACAGCGCATATGTTGTTTGTAAATAAAATGTCAATCGTGCAAATGTTCAGGTCAAGTTGCACCATATTAACACAATGCACATGGTATATTAATATAAGTATTCTTGTTAGTGTTCAGTGGTCTGAAAGGCTATACGCCCTAGATGTTGATTTCCACCATCATGAGAATGTGTGCAACCTTGTTCAACCCAGGTTCGTTCTTCTGGATGAGAATGCTGCTACGTGTTGGTGTTTCTTGTCGCGTGATGTTGCGTATAATGTAATGTTAGTGCTCTAACACAGTTCATCTCACAGTAGCACATAAGTCATTGATGACACTTAACAAAGTCACCAAGATAACCAACTGTTTCACTGATAAACATTTTCTAAAATCACTAACAATAATTAGCTTAATCACTGACAACAATCCAGTAAATAATAAAATGTTTATTAAGATTAAAAGTTGGATATAAGAATATTAAAGCATGCCTATTTACAGAACCAACAATATTATTTATTATTTCATTTTTTTTCTAACTCTAGTTGTATCTGGTCTTATTCTATACAATGTGAGAATCCTTATTCTTAACTATCTCCATTTATATTCTTGTTCTCATCATGACAATTACCCTGAGAGTCATTGTTCTCACTATTACATAACAATGTGTCAATTCAACAGTTACATTGATTCTCAAAATCTCATATAGATTACCAATATCATCTTTCTTAATATTCAGTGAATTTTTCTCATTAAGTTTTACAGTATCTATAATTATGAATCGAGTCAGTGGTTCTCAATATATTTACTAACAAGTGGCATCAACAGCTAAGCGCTTGAAAAAAAAATCACCACTATGTATTCATCTATTGCCTGCCAATCTGCCAGAAGCCCGACTTACTTGGGACAGGGAACGTCATATGTCCCAGAGAGCCAAAGATAATTCTGCTCAAAGAGAGGATTGGATTTCCGAAGACAGAAAGCGCCATATTATCCAAACAGAAGCGCAATCTTTGCCTAGGAGATTGGCCTGCCTGCAGCGCTATCGATAACGTCACACAGACTTGAGGATTGAACGGATGCTTCGGCTAAACAAGAATGTGTTACCTGAAAATACGGAATCTTATGAATCTGACGACGAAAGGTAACATTTTAGGTACAGTTCGATGCTTCATGTATACAGTGATGTGTCAAAGGCATCGACTCCCTCATTTACATTTACTGCTTTGGCTTGAGAACAAAATTCGACCAGAAGAAAACGATTCAGTGATTTGTGCCGAACTTCCAGACACGAATATTGACCCAACATTGTATGATACTGTCATTATGAATATGATACATGGGCCTTGTGGACATTTTAATGCAAAGTCTCCATGTATGGACTCCAATAAATGCATCAAGAAGTATCCGAAACGTTTTCACATAAATACCATTACAAACGATGCTGGATACCCGAATCATCGAAGAAGAGAACCTGGCCGAATAGCGACGGTAAGAACAGGAATGCAGGAAATTGACAATCGTTGGGTGATACCATATAACCCAGTTTTACTGAGAACGTGTGACGCGCATATTAACGTTGAGTACTGCAGTTCAGTAAAATCTATAAAATATGTTAGCAAATATATTAACCAGGGTAACAATAAAACCACATTTGGTCTCAACAGCCAGGATGAGAAAAAAAAAAAAACAATTCCACTCCAGACGCTATATAAGTACTACAGAGGCGGTTTGGAGAAATGTTTAGTGTAACATACACGAAAGATCGCCAACAGTTATGCATTTAGCTGTCTGTCTTAAAAATGGCCAACGGGTGTATTTCAACCCTAACAATGCCGCGGATGTTGTTAATAATCCGCGAGATACAACTTTGATGGCTTTTTTCAAATTGTTCTCAGAGGATTCTTTTGCAAGGACTTTAAGGTATGATGAGGTTCCGGCATACTATAAATGGAATAAAAATACATTTTAGCAGCAAAATCAAGGAGTACCAGTTGAATTACACCCAGGCGTAATACAAAGTACCAACGGGCTGATCACCCGTTTGCCAGTCACTTCGATTACGGAAACAACAGCAAATGGATTGATTTGCCGTTGCCCTAAAGACGCCAATAGGCGTGATGGGAAACAATGGCAAAGAAAACCTATCTGCTGTTGCCCTAAGACGCCACTAGGCGTAATGGCCACTGACTGCTTTGACGGTCGGTGGCTAAGGACGGAAGAAGAAGAAGAGAAGAAGTAATACAAAGTGACGCTTTGGGTCGTGTCTATACCGTCCACCCCAATAGCGCTGAATGTTATTATTTGCAGTTGTTACTCCACGTTGTTAAAGGCCCTACTTCTTAACACATTAACTACCGAATTGAAAAACACACTGTGGCCGAATTAAATTTTTTTTCCCATTTTCATCCTGCAGGTGTTGGCACAAAGTAAGCCGTAGTTTTCGTAATTGTTTACAGATTTTTATGAATTACACGTCATTTTACAGATAAATGAATGTACTATTACAATAAACACCGGTTGTAACTCTAATACGGGTTGTTGCTATTTAATGGCCCTCCGATGGCCGAGGACTTGCAATATTTTCACAATTATAACTGCTTGCGCCCCATCTCTATCAAAATCACAATTTCAATCAATGTGCACACCGTTTTCACTCTTGTCCTCGTCGTTAGATCAATCAGTCAATCAAATATCTGCTACTTAGCAGAAAAATAACGAGGAAAGAAAAGTGCGATATTTGACAGCACATAATAAAAATCAGTACCACAAATGTACCGACACTGCCGGAGAGAACCAAAGATCGCTAAGAGGTCGTCCATTTCGTCACAGCATCAAAGAGCGTAAAACGTCCATAAAAATACTGAAACCAAAAGCCTTATGACCCTCTTTAAGTGGGAATAGTAGAAGGATTCAGTACAATATAACTTCATCTATCTGAGGGATTACTGCATCTTAAACTAGTTACAGTCAATTACGTCCATTTTGTGCATCACGCCTGTGTATTACTACGCCCAATACGGAGTAAGTTGTAATATGTACACTTTTCTTTACGTTTATAATTTGCTAGTAGGTCTACAGTAACATATGAGGCTGGCAACATCATCACTGTAATTAACTTGACACACATGAACCATCACTGCAAGAGCTGGTGACTGTTTAGTGCGGGCTTGCTCACAAGTAACCAACACCAGGATCCATAGATAGCAGGGAATGGATAATGACGTCATGGTGTTCATATGTTTTATACAAGAACCCGTTGTACAAACAGCTGGCCTGAAAGTCGTCGCTAGTTCATCTGTTAGACAGGACAATCAAAGACATAAAGTCTTTATCTTCCGGAATCTTTTAACCCCCACCGTGTTATTCCAGCTCTTCAGTGACGAAAAAGAGAACGCAAGCCCAAATCGCGGATAACAACGGAAACCATCAATGAGATACAAGACAGGGAAAAAATAAAACAAGAAAGCAGATTTACAAATAGACAATAGGAAATATACTGAGGAGTGTCTACAAGAGGCCGAGGAAGCCGCACCAAAAAGAAATATCAGAGTTGTATAGTACAGTATGTTCAATAGATTCATGAGGAGCGCTCGATCAGCGCTGACATAACAGTTTGATGTGCACATCTACCACGTTAGAGGTATTAATCAATATTTGTACCATTAAATGTAGGGCAGCATGTAAGTGTTCACTACTTCAACATATGCATCACGTGCAACATTTATAGCATTTTTGTATGTAAATACTGAGACAAACATGGACCTTTTAAGCAATTTAAAAGATGCACAATAAAAGATGAAACACAACTATGTGCATTTTATTTATATATATGTTTTAAACTTTCTCTGAATATAATAAATATTAAATGAAAATAATTGATTCAGTTTAGTATTTGCGTCTTCATCAAATTATTTCCTTTGGCTTTATCTCCCTTCCCTTGATTTCAATGACACGTTAGGAAATCTTCGCGAGAAATATATACGAGGTAGCTTCAAAATAGTTCCCTACGGCAACTACACACTTTTGCCAACGTACATACAGTTGTTGGAAACATTCCTGGAAACCATTCTTTGACACTTCTCTCAGCTGCTTTGTTGCATTGGTGATAACGTCCTCAGCATCCTTGAATCTCTGCTCTTTCAGTGCCGATTTTAGGCGAGGGAGCAAGAAACAATCAGGCGGTGCCAGGTCGGGTAGAATATGGAGGATGTTCCAGGGCAGTCCCAGGTACTGCTTCACCAGTAGGGATCGATGGGCTGGCGCATTGTCATGCAGCAAAACCCAACTGTTTGTTCTCCATTTTTATGGGCGTTTCCTTCTGATTGCATCTCTTAGACGACGGAGGATATCAACGTACATTTCCTTGTTAACCGTTCGACCTTCAGGAATGAATACATGGTAGACAATACACAGGGAATAAGAAAAAACTTCCAAAATAACTTATCCTTTGCTCTTTTTCAAACGAAACGTCTGTGTCCGGGGAGATGAGGGTGATTTCCATTCAGAGGACTGACGTTTTGTCTGAGGATCGTACAAAAAACACCATCTCGTCTCCTGTGATTATGTTGTTGAGAAAATTGCTATCTTGATCAGCCACAGTGATTAGGTCTCCAACCAGTGTCAATCTCGTTTCTTTCTGTTCAGGAGACAACATTTTGGGACAAACACGGTGCATTTGCAGTTCATTGAGGAAAATACTGTGGACACTTCCAACTGATATTCCAACTTCTGAGGCTATTTTCTATATACTAAGTCTTCAGTCAACACGAACAACCTTCCGAGCACGCTCAATGTTTTCATTGTTTATCGAGGAAGGCGGTCGTTTCCTACGTGGATCATCATCGACACTAACACGGCCTTCACGGAAACGCTTGTGCTACTCAAAAACTTGCGATTTCTTCATTGTGGTATCATCATATGCTTTATTAGGCGAGGTTACTGTCTCTGAGTGTGACTTCCCAAGCAAAACACAAAATGTGACATTTGTACGTTGTACAATCAAGGACATTTTCAACTCCGGCGATGCAACGTGCACACCACACAAACAAACTTCTGTAACTTCTGTTCGAGAACACATGTGAGGGTTACATCAGCCATGTCGTTTCCTCAAGGTCACTACCAACTTATAAAACTATAATCTCCATGACATAATCACTCATTCAAACATGAGTCGACTATTCAGGGAACTTTTTGAAGCTACCTCGTATACGTCGTATGTAATTAGTGTCTGCGTCTTCGGTTGTTGTGTTTTTAGTAATGCATACGTGGCCGTACCATGTCAGCTTCCGTCTTGTTGTGAGTAGTTCATCACAAGGTCCTATAACATTTCTAACTGTGTGTCTTATCTGATCATGCTTTATACGATCAATGTCAGATTGTTCGATGACATTTCTGTAACATCTCATATCTAATTCCTGTATTGTTACCAGTTTCACATTATACAAGTAGACACACGAAATATCACTGTCTCACACGTAAGTACTGTCAGCTCTGGTTAAACCAAATATAAACATATAATCTCTTTGTGGGATTCTCGTCAAATATAGAGATCTACACAGTCCTAAAATATAGTGACCGTTGGGGTCAACATATAGTATTCTTAGCTACCACGTGATCTGTAAAGTGAATTCGTCTATTACTCCTTGAGTCATACACTGACGGTTTATTTCTTCAGGACTTCATAATCCAAATAGAAAGCACTTTCAAAATTAGAAAGCCACTTTCCAGAACCACTGGAACGCATTCAAATCGAAGGGGTGCGTATAGTCTTGGGCTGTACGCGAGATATCTTCATTGTGATGATGCGGCACATGCTTGAATTGCTGTCAATTAGATCCAGATATACCATCGCCCAGATAAAAGGGTATATGCGAGTAACCACAGACTAAAGGCACCCCCTGCTTGGAACATCGCTGACATCAAAGGAGCAAGAATAAAGCGGGAGATGTCGTGGATAGCTCAGGCAGAGGAGACTATTAGACAGGTGACCACAGTTGAAATATATTCAAGGGAGACGAATGGAGTAAGTCAGAAGATAGTTGGATGAACTACCAGCAAGTCATCACCAGCCTTGGTAGAGAGTACTGAACTTGGGCCAATGGGAGAGCAGGAAATTGATCAGTTTATCAATTCTTATGCTGGGGATGATGATGCCATTGTGTTCACTGATGGGTCAGTAATCCGTGGTAATAAATCAGGGTGGGGCTTCTCAGCTACAGTTGAGGGCAGAACCGTCGCTGAACATAGGGGGGGGGGCTTACATGATAACAACCTCTAGCATGAGAATGGAGGTAGAGGCAGTTACTGCTGCCTTAAGATGGCTGTCTGAGACTTTATTAACAAAAGCAGTTATTGTAACAGACTCGCAATCCATGCTTCGATAGGTTCAAAATGGATGGCTCCGACATGAATGGAAAACTTCCATAGAACCATCGAATCTTCAAGAATTGATATAGATCTACTGTCCTGGTCATGCATGGCTATGCGGCAATGAAGAGCTGACAGACTAGCTTCAGGAGCACCCATAGAAGGTGAATTGAACATGGATAATAGAGAAATACTGAAAGAAATTCATGATCGCCTGTTAGAGAATGACACTGCAATCGATGAATCATCAAGGCTAAGACTGCTGGAATTTGGCACCAAATGTTAGACCAGCAGGGATGGATGTATGAGGACGCATCCGGCGTACAGTGTGCAACAGGAACAATTAGCATTCATACTCTTCGACATTTGCTGAGGAAGACTGAGCACCTATGGGTCGGACAGGAGTGCAATTAAGTCGATTCTGATAAACATTAACATAAACATTAATATTAACATTAGAAAGCACTTATGCTCATACGTGTAGTCTTTTAATACTTTATTTTTGGTGCTTCCCAACAGTTTAACATATGTACATTGATGGGCCGGTGAAGAACAAAAATATGTAGACATCATCGTTACAAGTATTTAGTAATACAGCTCTTTCTCCCTGGTTAACACTTATGTCACGTGTTACTCTGCTTTCGGTCTTCTGCGTTTCTATCTCGTTTTTCTCTGTTGTGACATAAATGTTTTTCGTTGCTCTATCGTCTATCTTTCACTACTTCGTTCAAATTCTATGTAGTCTGGGTGATGCTTGAAAGTATCATTTGTGACCGGACAGCCTCGGGGATCTTAACGTCATTTCAAGACTGCATCTTCAACCCGAATTGATTACGAGGCATAAAGTTCATAATTCAATAGACACGTACCTTCTACTGAGTGGATCTCTCCATTCCCTTAAACAACACACACTATTGGTTCTCTCTGAAAAACTCTGCTCTCGACACAATCATCTCTTGAGTTCTATTATCTCATGTTGGCTTTGATTTCTGTTTCCACAGATTGATTTGCCACAAGCACATTTCAAAGCGTCCACACTAAAAGAAAAACTCTTCAACTGAAATTTATCTCTGGTCCTTTCACATTGAAGACAAGATTTGAACTGATTCAACGCACAACATGTTGCCTTATCTTCCTATCTGTCACGTGAAAACGTCAAATTGATTGTGACATATTATGAAAATTGCTTTCGTCTATCTATTTCTCTATCCACACTTTTCTTTTACCTAGCTTTCACCTACGCCTGTTAGTTAACATAAAACCATTCTATACTCAGAGATCTGTACCTTTTTCTAATTTAGCACGCATTTTAATTGCTGTTAGCTATTTCCTTTGATGTATGTTCACGAGAGACCTATTAGCTAACGCTGAGCGGGGTATCTGTAATTTTTAACGCCAGCGATGGAAAATCGTTGGATAGGATCAGATAGCGACCAGGAGGAGATCAGTTTGGAACAATGGGCAGAACATTTCTATTACCTTCCCCTCAACTGTTCGTTTGAAAGTAATTAAACACGGCGAATCGCTAGATCAAAGACATTGATCGCTAGAATGGCCCATACGAGCAGAGACTTGTAAAATTTGCACTGATTAGCAAATTATTTTACGCCAGATCTCAAGCGAGTCCGTACGCAACAGAGAGAGTCTAGGTTTCGGTTATAGTGAGAAAAATGGCTTTGATTTCACGTATTCCCCAAGATCTGAACGTAGGTGCTAAATCTGGCAGAATCTGGTTTTCGGTGAATAGTGGCCATTCCCTTTGATTTCAGATATATATACCCCAGCATTCTAACTCAAATTTATCCAGTACCGCTACAGCTTCAGGAGCCATCTAGCTACGATTCTAGAATCACTTGTATTTAGTAAAGTTCTTAGTAGTCGGTGGAGATAGTCTTAGACGTTTGTGTGAAGGTAAATACTATGCTAGTAGTTTTGAGTGATTTTAATGGTAAAATCTTCGATTATATTTCACTAGATTTTGTGCAGAGTGATTTACTAGATAGATCCGTCATTAATATTTCTCTAGATTTTATTGTGTTACATTGGCTAGCAGAATTAATAATAATTTCTAGCTAAATTATTCTAGCTATAAAATAAATTTTATTAACTGTTAGTAACCAGTCAGAGAATATTTTAAGCGACTAGTAAGGCACTGTTCATCATGAGTATTGACGAAATAAGTATTTATTTCTAATTCATGATGATTGATTTTTTTAACTGACTAGAATTTATTTCACTGGGAGTTTTAAACGACAAGACCAGCTCTAAGCTTGTAGTCTATAATTTAAAGTTAAATAACCGAAGTGGATAAATATATTATATTTTACGCGGGTTAAGGATAGGATTGGAAATACTATATTATAGTTAAGTATTTGTATTTTTTCTCCTTTACACAGTATTGGGTCAAACCATAAACCTTACCAGCGTCTTCCAGGTAAATCGGAGAGTAACCATACAAAAGAACCATTTAATTAGTATCTGGGTTTCTTCAAGGTAAAAGCTGTCTGAGGTTGTGTTTACACCCAGAAAGAGACAGAATACCACACAAAGAACATTAAGTGTGACTTTGTAACTGGGCATATAGATCCAGATTTCTTTGCAAATTTCATTTACAGTCAGCCCGTAGCGGTGACTTAACAAGCATTTACATCTCCCGACGTTTGATCATTTGTCGTGTGACAAAGAATTTTATACTGAGAGAAGTTACCACCCTGTCATTTCTATGTACTGGAAATCTCAAATTATTGACACTGTGAGCGCCGTTAAATTTCTTACCTGGAACAATTAAATGTGACATAAACAGTAATCCTGAATAAAAATAACAAAGGGAACGCTCCCCGGAGAATTGAAGTTAATATCTCTTTGAGGAACTGGGGTTCTCTTCGCCAAATATAACACTGGTTCTGCTGTGGGTGTGCATCCTAAAGATTGTCCCTGAAGATACCACACAAGTATTAGGTAAGAAAGAATGCTCGTGGCCACGGTTGTCTGAGAAGAGAGGAAGGATGAATGAATAATTCTCATGTATATCGTGTAGAATCCATGTACACATTTTTGTATATTTTTCTATGCAAGTTTTGCTGATGCTGCCCTTTATCAGAATAGATTAACGTACACTCTGTTCTTTACGGTAGAGGGAATTACTAGACCATAGCGTATACATCTTTGACTCTTTGGGGTTAATAACATTCGTCTAACGGGATCTTGTCTCAACAGAGGGAGGGAGGATTACACCTATGAGTCTAACTCTTTAATTAATTCATTGACTTATGTTTATTTGTGTTTGATTTGATATTCAAAATATTGCTGTTGTGAAGTTTCTTATGATAAATAAAATTTACATAAACTTTATTTACGTGTTTTGGTCAGCTTGTCCCAAAACATCTCTATTCCATAGATATAGTTTTCACGTCTGTGCGTCAAATTGTCGTCACTTATCTGTGTGTGTGTGTGTATTTGTGAGTGGTTGAATATATATATATATATATATATATATATATATATATATATATATATATATATATATATATATATATGAAAACTATCTGATCTAAGAATCTCAGTCGTAACCGATAGGCTGGATAGATTATCTCTCAAACCCAGGAACAGACTTTACCTTTCACCATTTCACTCTTGAAAATCTATTTCTTTACTTTATCTCCCACTGAGCTATCACCTGTTCCCGTTCTATTCAGACCGGACCATAATTGATCTTAAATTTCTATCGAAAAATCTACGACACTGATGTTAGATTCTACTTAAATAAATCTCACCTAGCCTCACGGACTCTCTTGTACCTGTTGTCGTTTCTAATAACTATTTTTCCCACTGTACATCAAGTCATGATTATTTCACTTTATTCCACTCTTTCTAAAATTTTAAACCATATTGTAAAACCCGATTACACAATCATGCATTAGTAGATTGAAATGAACGAGTCCTCACTCGATTTGATTAAATTTTTTGTGTCTTGCATTGTCCTCTTCTTTACGCCAAAAACTCGGAGAATTTTCTCTATTTGTAGAAAAAACGATGTGGTCACTACACGACATGGAGAAGAGACCATTATGTTATTGTTTCAATCATTTCCTTGTTTTCTGCCGGCTCTGCCTTTTTTTTAAACCTGATACTGTGCTGTAGAAGAGAATATTTGATAGCCCGTGCGATCTCGATAAAAAGAAGTTTAAGAAAAATCACGTGTTAATCAAAAACTATATCATAAGTAAAGTTGCGGAAAGAAAGAGAACGAAAAAACGCTCACAATAAAAAAATAATAGACAAAGAAATATGACACACAAAAGAACAATTAGTTAGAGACAAAATGATAGGAAATAGACGACATGGAAACAAAGCATAATACAAGAGACGAAGTGATGTAAATTTCAAAGCATGCAATAGCTCTAGACTCACCTTGGAGTCAATACTCACTGTCTTTAGTAGGACACAAACCTCCAGCCAGACTGGCTGCCACCTTTGCCATCGACTTCTGTTGACAAAACTGTTTGACCCATTGACAGCCAGTAAATCCGGTGTAGCGTGGAGTATCTTACATGTATCTTCGATGTGGATAATAATCACCTGCCGGAAGCTTGAGTCATCGTTAGCCACCAGATAGAGGCGCATCTCTTGGGAGCCCTCAACTATATTCGTTGTAATCCTTGCCAGCAGTGGTCTCTAGCGTCTTGCTAATCGGATTTATTAGTAAGGTAGGTAAAGGAACCCGTTACACGAGCATTAAGGCATATTGGGAATATGGTGTTAGGCCCATATTATCTTGACCGACGGCACACTAGGGGTGATGTGGTCAGCATCACGCCGGCCGCCTTAACCTTCCCAGAGTTGCTCTGGTACCCATTTGGGGCTGGGTCGACCCAGGAGCCGTTTGTGGCATAAAAATTCCCACCTCATCTGGGGATCGAACCATAGACCACTGCGCTATGAAGCCAGTGCACTAACCACTATGCTACCGTATTAGTAGTGCTAGGTTATTCACACTGGTGTTGTCTCCTTTAAACGTGCCTTTGAAAGTGGGTGCGCGCTTGGATTATTTTAATTACTGGTTCCACGGGGAGCTTATCTCCACATCATTTGGATATCAAGATTCAAAGGAACTGTGTTAGGTTTTTCTCGTGGCGGATTACTTACATACCAGGATTATTGTGCTCAAGACTGGAGAGGCCGTTTTCATAACCGAAAAATGGGGGCCAACTGTTTGCTAGATAACCTGATTTGTGAGAAAGTCTCTGGGTGTTGTGTGGGTGTGAGACAGAGGCAGTGACTAGTTTGATTGCCAGAGGAGGTGTGTTAGTTTGTTATTCTGTGATTGGTGATTTCTAGCCTTCAGAGATAATGAAGGCCTTGTTTTTTTTTCTTTTTGATATTGTTTTTTTTTTTCAACTTCAATAAGCATATACATATTACGTGTGGTCAGAATCTTCTCTATTCTAACTGTCACTTGATGTTCTGCCGTATGTCCTTACTGTAGTAGATTAGTCTATTTGAACATTGGAGCACGGCTGAGAGGTTTACATCATTAAAGTCAGTCGGAGTATGGTGGAGAAGTAGCCTCACTATTCTCCGGAAGTATTATCTCTCCCCATAATTTAATTAGCCACTCTATTCTCTCTAAATCTCATTACATCATTCATAGTCTGTATACACTCAAACATTCTCTATTTATCCATAACTCACGATAACCACGATACTACGAGGGACGTGTTGCGGCCACCAGACTTGACCAGTGACGAGAGTGAACCAGTCCATAACCTGCAAAGAACAAGCATCGGCTGGAGCAGAAACCAACCAACATATTACTGTCAGCTAAGTACCCATTCAAAGCTGCCAAGTGAACTCTTTCATAAAGAACTGTTCAAATCAGACCATCACCTGTGAGGAAATTTTAAAAACTCTATCTAAATTCACCCCACCTCTTATTTATTTGACACCTGTTAACGATAATTGATTATTAAATTTTATATCTGTAATATGACAAATATATAGTTGATTTAGTCATTTTAAGTGAACTGCACCCGTATGACTCAGTCATTTAAAATATTTATAACAGAGCTATTTAAGTAATATTTTGCTGAGTTAAATCAGTTGGGGGCTCATCAGAACGAACTAAAATCCTAACTCATAGAAGGTCAGGAAAGATAAAAGTTGACAAGGCCTTGACCCTATCAGCCGTTAGTACTTGATTTCTTTAAATTCCTATGAGGCTCTCTAGAATTGAAGCACTATTTGTCAATTGACATCTGTGCCTAGAGTAATCTTGAACGAAAGGTGGACACATGTGAAGACCCTCAGTAGAAACTCTGAATTGTTGCCAATGTTGGACCATCAATGCAGAGCAAGGGGAGTAAATCCCGTGACACACAGCTGTGGATATTATGATAAATAACGAAATACTCGCGGGAGGGAAGCGAGATATGATTTCTTAGAAGAACAGTAGTAACAATTCATTGACAGCCTAGATAACAAACGAAGGAAGTTTGAGCGGTGTGCATGAATGTTGTTACTTTATGGTGACATTTTGAATAATTGAGGGATGCAGCGTGCGTGATGAAAATAGAAAAAGGCAAGTACAGGATTCGTAGAAACGCTTGATAATAAGAAAAACAATCAGTAAATAGATCAGAATATACACTAAGACACCCTAATATAACCAACATATCCATGCACATGGTTAATGGTTGAAAGTGACACGTTGCGTGCAAGCGTACTAGAAACGTAACTGAAACAAAAATTAATACAACTCACTTCAAAATAATCACAATCTATCTTGGACACCACAACGTGCAGCTATCACTAAAAATCGGTTATCACCAATCTGTAAAGCGCGTTGTGTTACAAAACATTCCATATTGATTCACAAAATCCCGTGATGACTACCACTATTTTAATTGGCGGGTCGGGAGAAGGAATGAAACAGTGTAAATGTCTTCAGGTAATACTTGATATTGATCCTTGTGGAGATAGAATAATTAAAAGCCAACAAATGTTTAAATCAAAATTATTTTTTCTGGAAAATATGTTCTCCTATAAGAGATCAGTGTAAGATATTTTGTTGGATGATAAAGTAGCTTTAATGACGTCAATGTATGACCTCAGGTCAATGTTTGCCAAACATGTAGATGGACTAAAAAAAGTACTAAGGTGACCAATAGGAACATCAATATACTGTAAAATATACATACATTTCTTTACGTGTCACCATTTAAATGTTAGGGGAGGTAACTTATTCCTTTGTTTCTTTAATTTTATTTCAAGGGAAACAATTTACCCATTACTTACTTACTTACTTACTTAGTCGTTCCCCTTCTACCGTGAGGTGTAGAGGTTTGGAAGAGAGAGCGCCAGACCATTCTATCAGCTGTGTTTACCCATTACACAAATGCTAAAAAAATAAAAGATTTTCGTTCAGATTTAATTGCATCTGGTTAAAAGCAAAAATATATAAAACAAAGAATATAGTGTTATGCCCACTTTAAGAAAACCTGTTACATTCTATTTGTGAATGTTGTTATTCGCTGTTATTAATAAATATTGAAACAATATTTCACTTGATGCACATGACGATGAAGTGAAAACGTAGCTGCTCTGCTACCTTCAATGATAATAGACGTTTACATTCTGTTGGCGTAAATTTATCCCTCAGCGCTGAAACGCGTTTTTCATCAATCCCTTGAACATTACTGTATTACAAGACATCCCAGAATAACGTTTCTACGCACGGACAATAATTATACTGAGCAAGAGAAACAGCTGTTACAGATAAACACTTCAAAGACGTTTCTGTTTGGATTTATAACGACTTTTTACGCGATGTTCATAATTTAATGGTATGTCTTCCACATACAAAGAGATGTTTAATCCGCTAACTGCTAACTTCGTTGCTTCCAAGATGTTGTACTATTCAAACATGGATAAGTTGAATCTCGACTTTCGTGATCTAGAATGTGGGCTACATTGTAAAACCCGGACACACTTAGATTAGTTATTGTTTTCTACTTACATCTTAGTAAGATCCGTTGGAACTGGTGTGAATAGTCTACCTCGCTGTACAAACTCCATGCTTGAAAGTGATCGCTAGTTTAATAAACCGACTGGACAATTAATAGCATAGACACACGTAGTAAGAGTGACGTTATATACTGAAGCACATTAAAAACGCACCACTATTATATATACTTATGCCGAGAAGCTGGGAAAAAAAAGTGTAAAAATGGATTTTCCACGTGTTTTTTTATGAGGTAGAAAGCGAATGGCTGCTGAAATGGAAAGTGCATGATTCAACCCCCGGGTTTGTGTACAGACTAATTGAAAACAATGAAAGTTACACGTGCAACACGATTCCCAACAGCTATGACCCTGAAAATGTGTACGCGTTGTGGCAGTATACTCGGTATAAAAAGGCCGTTGAGACAAAACACCCAGTACATGTGCTTGAAATGCCAAGACTATCTGAAAACGACCGCCAACGAGCCATTGGTATGTTGGAGACTGGAATGAGCTCGCGGGCCATTGCCAGAAGGATGAATTGCCACCACAGCACTATTGTACGTCTCAATGAACGTTACGGAACCACTGGCAGTGCCCAGGATAGACTTCGGAGTGGCCAACCACGAGTTACTACCCCTGCGCAAGATCGTCATATTGTGCTGAGTCACCTAAGGAATCGTTCTCTCCCGGCAAGTCAAATAGCAAGAACAACAGTGGGTAGACGTGGGCAAGTCTCTCAAATGATAGTCATACGACGACTCAGAAATACAGGCCTTACTGCAAGACGACCTTATGTTGGGCCAAACTTGACTCACATACATCGTCAGCAGCGCCTGCAATGGGCAGAGCAACATGTCAGATGGACTAGACTGCAGTGGACTGCTGTCCTACTCACAGACGTGAGCAGATTCAACATATCCTTTGCTGATGGACGTATGCGGATTTGGCGACGGTGTAGAGAGCGCTTTGCAGATTGCTGTGTTTGTCAGCACAACCGATTTGGAGGTGGCAGTATTCACATTTGGGGAGGACTCAGTTTTCACCATCGCTTGCCTCTTCACGTCTTCCGTGGAAATGTTAATGCTCTGACTTATCGAGATGAGGTTCTGGATGCATTGGTTGCTCCTGCGTTCACAAATTATCCAGACTTGCAGCTTCTCCAGCAGGATAACGCACGTGCGCACACCGCATGCATTACGTAGCAATATCTACAGCAGCAGAACATTGTGACGATTGATTGGCCTGCCCTATCACCAGACATGTCCCCTATAGAACATCTGTGGGACGAGCTTGGACGCAGAGTCTACAGGCAAGGTTCTCCAGCTAATCTGCAACAGCTCGAAGCTGCTCTTACACAAGAATGGGACTTGATTCCCTGGAATTTCCTTCAGAGACTTGTGCGTTCCATGCGGAGCCGCTGCCAAGCTTGTTTGCAAGCACAAGCTGGACATACCAGATACTGAGGATAGTGTGAATGAATTTTTTTATTGGTTGCATTTTTGGTTTTCTCCCTTGCCTGCAAAGAATGCAATGAATTTCATAACAATCAAGAGTACAAATTAATGACCAGCATGGATTCATAGGAAAATGAATAAAGATTCCAAATATGTAAACTTGTAAACACTTATATTTACATTTCACACTCTGTTCCTGGATTATACAGGTGGTGCGTTGTTAATGTGCCTCAGTATATAAGACAGTACTTACATATACGAACATGCTTACCTGTATGATTTGAACCCGAGACTATGACAACAGATTTTGAGAGAAGAAAATAACTTTTACAAATATAATGTAACAGAAAGATCATCGGAGTAACAAACCTGAAAGTTATATCAAGTCAACAGGTTAAAGACTCATGGATAGACGCGCTATTCTGTAATAACAAAATGACTGAGGCAGACATGGTATTGCCGCATACGGATATCACATCAGTTACCAAAGATTGTCCCACAATGCCCAGTACCAGACAAAATAAGACCTGATAGACAGAAAAGAAATACATTGGCAACATAAAAGAATTGACGCTTCTAACTGTCGAGGAACTAAACAAGCTAACAACTGGTGTGTACTAGTACAGCACTTATCGTCTGTGGTGAATCAATGGTCACGTGTTCTGAGACAAGCTAAGACAAGTCACCTGTATAATCAGTCACATTAGTCTCATGTCACATTTACATCAATGAATTCAAATAATTCAATCCATAAAAGTATTAGTAACCAATTAAAATAAATAAACTGGTTATCTGTCTTTGCTTCTGGTTACACCCATTTTTATTATTCCTGTACTTACATCATCTTGTTTATTCTGTATTATGTCTGTCGTAAATAAAAATGGTTCACATCAGTTCATCACTATCATGTGTTCTGTGAATGGTGAAATTTACACAAAACTTTAGTTATTTAAAGTGTTGTCCTGATTTACTTCTCGTTTGTAAACAAACATATTAGTAGTATATGTGGTAAAGTGGGATGATATAAATATTTATAGGGGACTTAGTGTACTGACTGAGATCAGCTGTGAAGGTATCTGTATCTAATAGGTGTAGTGTGTTACAGATAACCTTACTTGCTACCACATTTATACCTCAATCAGAATTATTCTGGAATATTGTGATGACTACGTTGAATGTCTAGGGTATGTATATGATGAAGTGTAAGTCACAACAACAACAGACAGATAAACAATTTAATTTATTCCACAACACTTCACAACACTGTGACACTCACACACATTTAACACTCTATAAGACTATCTTAAATGATTCTATGGTAAAGTTTCAAATATATATGTATTAATTACTTTCACTAATATATTTCCTGATTCAACTACAAAGTGAACCAGGAATCACAATCAAATGTAATCACAATTTATATATACATAATTTATAAATATGAACCTTGTAGTGACATATTTTATTAATATTATCCTATGTGTGTCAGTTGTGTAGTAGTACTATGAGGTAATACTGGTGTTGGTTTTCAAGCTATGTTGTTATTTGTCATCATGACTTCAAGTGTTTGTTTATCTTGGAAATAGTATGGGGAAAAAGTCACAGTTCCTATCAATTTACACAATGTATTTTCCCTCTGATTTATTATACTGTCAATTTTAGAGGGGGACACATAATGTTGAGCTCCTCTGGCCACGGAAGCTTATCTTTCGTGATGGCGGCAGGAAAACACTCCTCTGCTTGATAGCTTCCCTGTGTTCTGGAGACACCACACTGGTCACTATCTGGACCCAGGAGTATGCTGTCAGCCTCTAGATTCAGCAAAGCTCAGACCAGGTGCTGCTCAATAACTTTAGGACCACAGTTCCTGAAACAAGAAGGTTGTACCTCCTATTTCAGAGCTAATTTATAATCTATTTCCAGACAGAACACAATACATAACAAACACTGAGTTCAGAGTGGTAGGCCAACTGCCAGCTTTATCTGAAACAATTTACACCAGTATACTCCTCCCTAATGGTTACTACGCCTCTGCAATTCCAGCATTAGTTCTTTCTAGTCAATAAGATAGGTGTCAGTGTACTGTTTGGCAATTCCGTGCAGTTTTACTTTTCTCCGACACTTTCTGTTCAGGTTGGAGCAATATTTATGCCTTGCCTCATGTTCGCTACTGAACCACACACATATACAGACATAAATTATCAATTTACATACAATTTTCATTAAAAAGATATCAAATATTTCAATCTTACCATAATTCATGGAAATAATACACAATTACGTTGACTGGCAATGAATATGGCACAAAATCCGACCTGCCGCTGTCTCAGGCTTTTATTTAGAAAAATCTAAGCTGAATCTCAACGCACTGTTGCTTTAGAAAGTTTATTTGAAAATGTGGTGCTGAACTGACGCTTCTAATTGCCTATATTGGCGGGTCTAACCAATCGTGCCATGTTTACACAGCTTTTCAAAAAAGTACCTCTACTACTGTCTCCCCTAACAACAAAGAATTAGTATTTGTAGCCCGACTAATCGTGTTTAGCCTTACATTTACTTCTATCCAATCAAATAGGATTTAACATGGGGACATATTTCCCGTACAATGGTGGTTTCCAAATCTGCCACTGAGCGATTCTGATTTTGGTGTTGTCTGACACCCTCATTATTTCTTTTGGCTAGAATTTGTTAATTCCTAGACTATTTGCGTAACACTTAACATATTCTTTGTCAGCAAGTCCTAAGGAACCCAACTATATAAATTTTATGGGGCTAAGGGGCTGCGTTCAAAATATGCATTTTCTTCTAGGATAGTCGTGCTGTTGTCACCTCCTCACTTCCAAACTTTATGGTGTCTGCTGTACTGTCATGCTTTCAAACGTAAACCAGTATAATGTCATCTTTCCCAATAAGCATTTTTTCAGGTTTTTAAAACTAACTCTCGTATGGGTAGTGTTTTTTATCACTGTCTATCTGAAAAAAAGTTAGTGCATGTGGCCTTACACGCGTGATGGTAGTAATTGTATAGCGAGACGCGTGTTAGTGTTGCAAGCGTTCCGGCTTTCAGCCCTCCCTTTCTTTCTATCCTAAGTTCATCTGTCTGTTCGTTTATGGTAACGTAGTGTATAAAATGACATGAATGGAATTTTAAATATAGGTCAGCTTGCGTATCTCAAGGTTTTTCTTAGAAAGGCAGTACACGTTTTATTGTGTTGTGGAAACGCGTGTATGCTGCAGTAGGCTTTTACTATCAACGTGAAACGTTACAATTTGCAGACGAAGTAGAAAACAAGGGGGATTTCGAGTACAGTCATTGTGACAGCACTGTTCTTTACCATTCTTCTTTCCTTTTATTGAATTTATTCGGTAGGCTTTACATTTACCTTTTAATTTATATATGTGGATTTAGAATGTTTCACGACAAATTCTCCCCTCTTAAAACAGACGTTATATGTCAGTCTATAATTCTATATACACATAGAGAAATTTATTATCTTTCCTGGGGCTTAGGGTGATTCTCATCACACGGATGGCGGCTTAAAAAATCCGCTCCCAGATTTGTTTTTCCACTTATATACTCTATGCTAAACTCAAATGGCTGCATCAGTAATGACCAACGGAGTAATCTAGAATTTTCATGTCTAGCCTGAGCTAGAAACGACAAGGGTTTGTGATCCGTTTGCAACTTAAATGCCTTCCCATACAGATAAATATTGAATTTCTTTATCGCCCATATTACTGCAAGACATTCTTTTTCGCTAGTTGAGTAGTTGGTTTCAGCTTTATTCAACTTTCTGCTAGCATATGCCACTGGGCTTAATTCCCCATCCAATGCATCTGATTTCTGTAGCAGAGTCGCACCTAACCCAATATTACTGGCATCCGTCCTTACAATGAATTCTTGACTTAAGTCAGGTAATTTCAAAATAGGTTTACTTCTGAGCTTTTCCATCAATTCTTGGTAAGCGATTTCATATGTGGTGTCCATGTAATTCGATCTGGATTTCCCTTACGTGTCAAATCAGTTAACGGTGCACATATGGAATTAAAGTTTTTGATATCCTTTTGGTAGAAACCACATAATGAGACAAAGGATCTCACGTCTTTCTTGGTTTGTGGTCTCGGGGCTTTCTTTAGTTTCTCTAAATTCTTTGGGTCAGGGGTCATGTTTCCCTGATAAACTGTGTGTCCCAAGAATTCTAATTCTTTACATCCAACGCAACATTTGGTTGGTCGGGCTGTGAAATTCGCTTCCCTAAGTCGATTAAACAGCATGTTCAGAGAGTCAATGTGTTCCTCAAATGTTTCTGTGGCTATAAGGATATCATCCATGAAATTTGTGATGCATGGGTTATTCAGAGGGTCCAATAATTTTCTCATCATTCTAGAGAAGACACTAGGCGCATTCTTCAATCCAAATGGCAATCTATTAAACTCATAGTGTCCTTCTGAAGTACTAAAAGCTAGGTATGGTCTAACCTCAGGCTTTACTGGAATCTGATAGTATCCTTTACTCAGGTCCACTTTTGAGAAATATTTAGCTTTATTTAGCCTGGCAAACAACTGATTTGTATCCGGCAATGGATCCACCTGTCCTTCTGTAATAGCATTCATTCTCCTGTAATCTATACAGAGTCTATGTTCTCCAGAGGGCTTCCTTAAGAGTACAACACCGGAACTATACGAAGATTTACTGTGTGAAATAATTCCTTCCTTCAACAAATAGTCTATCTCTTCCCTCAAAGCTTTCTCCTTAGCAAAAGGAATCGAATAGGGTTTCATACATACAGGTGTGGGGTCTATCAGTTTCATATCATATTCCAATAAGTTTGTATGCCCCAGTCGGTCTGTTAATACCTCTGTATGATTATCTAGAACCTGTTGCACTCTCTCTTTCTGAGTTTTCGTTAAATGTGTACTGATTTTCACCTGTGCCGCTGTCTCACAGGGGTGTAATGGATATTCAAATGATGAAAGTGGTTCTTTTTTCATCTCCATGGCGATGGACAAGGTCAACAAGTGTGTCTCTTCCTGATGTTCTCTTTCCAAATATTTCTTCAGGAGATTCACATGATAGATTTTTTCTTTCCCCTTCTTATCTATCTTATAATTAGTTCTAGACACCTTCTCTAAAACTGTATATGGACCTTGCCATCCAATTTGTAACTTATTCTGACTACCGGGGAGAAGAAGCAGTACCTTCTCTCCCACATCCAAATCTCTGTCTTTCGCCTTCCTGTTATAATAGGCAGCATGTTTCTTCCTGGCTTGTTTCAAATTTTCATTGGCAAGTTTCCAGCCAGTTTTTAAACGAGTGGTCAGCTCATTCACATATTGGTATGAAGATGTAATATTTTCCTCTGCCTTTTCATCAGTCCACGTTCTTAACAGCGCTACATATGGACCTTTAATTTTGTTGTCCTATTTGTCCATGCACCGGTATGGTCTCTTCCACTCGAAGCGCTATAGTGATGATTTTTCTTCCCAGAATTATCATGCACAAAACGACCGCTACCAATTTTTCTCTTGGGGCTGTCTCCCCACTTAGAATTCTGGATGAGAGATTTCCTCTCTACATCTTCTTCCTCCAGTTTGTTTAAGTCCGATTGAGGGATTTTCGGCTTATTCTGGGGTAAGACATCTTTTTGCACTCTCCGCATAGTGGCCATTGTAAAACAGTTAATTGAAGCTTGTCCGTGAAAAGGGGCTTCCCATTCCATTTGGTCCACTTTATCAAATTTATTTTTCTTTGTATTATCAGGCCTAATTTTGCCCCGTGGCGTGTCCAGGTCCTGATCAATGTTCCCACTTGTGGGTGTTCCCTCATGTGCTATGCTACACCTTTCTACAAAATTCTCAATGTCCCATCTTGCTTTGGGCCAATAATAATTGTGAGCCACCTTTTGGATGATGGTACCTATTTTTTCATGGTCCCCATCTGGTTTCACATGTAGGCTCCTTATTAAGTCTGCCCTATTTCTTTTAGGAAGAACCAGATGTCCCTGACCGGTGGATCTAGTTCCGGCCTTCCTATACATCAACTTGTTTTTCATGTAAAAATCTCCCTTGCCTGGAGTAGTATGACAAGTTGACAATTTCCTAAACAAGGCTTGAGGGTCTTATCCCCAGCCTGTGCCTTCCTCATCTCTTCTGGAGTGGTATCTAACATAATATCCTCCTCCTGTCTTGAGGTCGACCTGACCTGAAGGGTTGCCATATACACAGGTTTCCTTCTACAATGGTCAGTGTCATGATTGTTCATCTGACAATTCTTACACCACCTCCTTTTTTGGTTGAAAGATTTTCTTTCATCATATTTCCTTTCATCGAATTGTGGGGTTTTATTTTTATTGTCATACCGTGGCCTATCAAATTGGTGCTTACCTTTGTTTTGATCTCTAGGATCAAATTTATTAAAGTTCTGTGGTGCCCTAAAATTTTCTACCTGTTTCTTTTTATTACCTGATACCTCTGCCTGAGCCGCTTGATACCTTTCAGCAACATTTAGCAACTCACCCAGCCTCTCTGCACCTTGTTCCATGAGAAACTTTCTCAGGTCTGGAGCCATGGACTCTCTTAATTGTTCTATAATTACCATTTCCTTAAGATCTTGGGTTTTCCCCAGAGAAGTCCATTTCTCCAAGTATGTCTCTAACCGTGCAGAGAACTGGTGATAGGTTTCACCTGACAGTAGTTTAGCATTCCTAAATTTTTTCCTATAAAATTCTGCGTTCTTTCATATCTTAACAAAAGAGCCTGCTTTAGCATGTCATAATTTTCTTGATCACCTCTGCTCATTTTGGCAAAAACTTCATAAGCTGCCCCACGAAGCCCTTGAGATAACTTTAAGCTCCACCTTTCTCTTTCTAACCCATATGTGGTAGCTAATAGTTCATATCTATTTAGATAGCTCTCAATATCATCGTCTTTCTCAACAAAATGATCTAAATGAAAATTCATAGCTGAGGTTGAGGCTCCCTGACTAGCAGTGGCATCAGAGGTAAAGGGACTGGCACCATTTTCAGGAGCATGGCCTTGAAACTCAAACTCCCTTAGTCGTAACTCATGTTCCCTTTGTAATCTCTTCTCCTCCTTTTCTGCTTCCCTCTCTGCAGCCAATCTCTTGTCTTCCCTTTCTGCAGCTAATTTCTTCTCTTCTCTTTCTGCCTCCAATTTCTTAGCCTCACCCTCAATCTGCAGCCTCTTAGTCTTCGCCTCAAATTGCAACCTCTTAATTTCTTTTTCAGCCTCTAACTTTCTTTCGGGATCGTTTTCTAATCTTCTTTCTTCCCGTTCAATATATTTGTCACATTCAGCAGTGACATAAGCAATCATAATTTGCCCGTCCATTCCTAACTCTTTTGCAGTCTGCACAGCAGCAGATCGAAATTTGGCCAGGTCCACCATTTTCTAACAGGTAAATGTATGTAATGTCTAACTAAACAATACAATCTGTAATTACTTATCCAAAGACACCACAGGCACTGAGAGCTCAACGTTATTTATTTCCACCCAAGGATATCTTTTAATTCTTATTATTCCCGATATATATATATATATAATAGGAGAAAGTTCAATATCCCGGACGAGCCCCCAATAAATGTGGTAAAGTGGGATGATATAAATATTTATAGGGGACTTAGTGTACTGACTGAGATCAGCTGTGAAGGTATCTGTATCTAATAGGTGTAGTGTGTTACAGATAACCTTACTTGCTACCACATTTATACCTCAGTCAGAATTATTCTGGAATATTGTGATGACTACGTTAAATGTCTAGGGTATGTATATGATGAAGTGTAAGTCACAACAACAACAGACAGATAAACAATTTAATTTATTCCACAACACTTCACAACACTGTGACACTCACACACATTTAACACTCTATAAGACTATCTTAAATGAGTCCATGGTAAAGTTTCAAATATATACGTATTAATTACTTTCACTAATATATTTCCTGATTCAACTACAAAGTGAACCAGGAATCACAATCAAATGTAATCACAATTTATATATACATAATTTATAAATATGAACCTTGTAGTGACATATTTTATTAATATTATCCTATGTGTGTCAGTTGTGTAGTAGTACTATGAGGTAATACTGGTGTTGGTTTTCAAGCTATGTTGTTATTTGTCATCATGACTTCAAGTGTTTGTTTATCTTGGAAATAGTATGGGGAAAAAGTCACAGTTCCTATCAATTTACACAATGTATTTTCCCTCTGATTTATTATACTGTCAATTTTAGAGGGGGACACATAATGTTGAGCTCCTCTGGCCACGGAAGCTTATCTTTCGTGATGGCGGCAGGAAAACACTCCTCTGCTTGATAGCTTCCCTGTGTTCTGGAGACACCTCACTGGTCACTATCTGGACTCAGGAGTATGCTGTCAGCCTCTAGATTCAGCAAAGCTCAGACCAGGTGCTGCGCAATAACTTTAGGACCACAGTCCCTGAAACAAGAAGGTTGTACCTCCTATTTCAGAACTAATTTATAATCTATTTCCAGACAGAACACAATACATAACAAACACTGAGTTCAGAGCGGTAGGCCAACTGCCAGCTTCATCTGAAACAATTTACACCAGTATACTCCTCCCAAACGGTTACTACGCCTCTGCAATTCCAGCATTAGTTCTTTCTAGTCAATAAGATAGGTGTCAGTGTACTGTTTGGCAATTCCATGCAGTTTTACTTTTCTCCGACACTTTCTGTTCAGGTTGGAGCAATATTTATGCCTTGCCTCATTTTCGCTACTGAACCACACACATATACAGACATAAATTATCAATTTACATACAATTTTCATTAAAAAGATATCAAATATTTCAATCTTACCATAATTCATGGAAATAATACACAATTACGTTGACTGGCAATGAATATGGCACAAAATCCGACCTGCCGCTGTCTCAGGCTTTTATTTAGAAAAATCTAAGCTGAATCTCAACGCACTGTTGCTTTAGAAAGTTTATTTGAAAATGTGGTGCTGAACTGACGCTTCTAATTGCCTATATTGGCGGGTCTAACCAATCGTGCCATGTTTACACAGCTTTTCAAAAAAGTACCTCTACTACTGTCTCCCCTAACAACAAAGAATTAGTATTTGTAGCCCGACTAATCGTGTTTAGCCTTACATTTACTTCTATCCAATCAAATAGGATTTAACATGGGGACCTATTTCCCGTACAATGGTGGTTTCCAAATCTGCCACTGAGCGATTCTGATTTTGGTGTTGTCTGACACCCTCACTATTTCTTTTGGCTAGAATTTGTTAATTCCTAGACTATTTGCGTAACACTTAACATATTCTTTGTCAGCAAGTCCTAAGGAACCCAACTATATAAATTTTATGGGGCTAAGGGGCTGCGTTCAAAATATGCATTTTCTTCTAGGATAGTCGTGCTGTTGCCACCTCCTCACTTCCAAACTTTATGGTGTCTGCTGTACTGTCATGCTTTCAAACGTAAACCAGTATAATGTCATCTTTCCCAATAAGCATTTTTTCAGGTTTTTAAAACTAACTCTCGTATGGGTAGTGTTTTTTATCACTGTCTATCTGAAAAAAAGTTAGTGCATGTGGCCTTACACGCGTGATGGTAGTAATTGTATAGCGAGACACGTGTTAGTGTTGCAAGCGTTCCGGCTTTCAGCCCTCCCTTTCTTTCTATCCTAAGTTCATCTGTCTGTTCGTTTATGGTAACGTAGTGTATGAAATGACATGAATGGAATTTTAAATATAGGTCAGCTTGCGTATCTCAAGGTTTTTCTTAGAAAGGCAGTACACGTTTTATTGTGTTGTGGAAACGCGTGTATGCTGCAGTAGGCTTTTACTATCAACGTGAAACGTTACAATTTGCAGACGAAGTAGAAAACAAGGGGGATTTCGAGTACAGTCATTGTGACAGCACTATTCTTTACCATTCTTCTTTCCTTTTATTGAATTTATTCGTTAGGCTTTACATTTACCTTTTAATTTATATATGTGGATTTAGAATGTTTCACGACAGTATAGTAGGCACGCTACGGTTAGGATTGTGAAGGATGAGCGTGACTTTTATATAAGAAAATACTCCGATCGATTGTGGAGGATGAGCTGACTTTTTATGTAAGGAAATACTCCGCTCGATAATGGCGGGTGGGTAGGCAGTGTTGTGGATTGGTGTATTGTGCTGGTGGTGTGTTTGTTTATACAAAACAGGTGTTACAACATATATTACAACATTTATATACATATTTTACAACAGGTATTACAACATATATTACAATAGTTATACAATACATATTTTACAAACAATTCATATACAGACAATATATATACATATATACATCAGACATAAAAATCGATGTGTCGCATTGTGGCGGCGGCGCGTGACTTTTATATAACAAAATATATGGGTCGAATTTCAGGTGGTGGATGCGCTGACATTTTATATAGACATATATTAATTCGATAATGGCGGTGTGTAGGTAGGTTGTGTGTTGTGTGAGGGTGTGTTTGTATTGCCTTTGGCTGGCGGGGGTGACGACCCATGTGTGTGTAGATGGTTTTTTTTGTGTCTGTTTGTTCTTTATATATTTTTCACCACACACACACACATATATATATATATATATATATATATATATATATATATATATATATATATATATATATATATATATACTATTATAATACTATTAATACGTATATACAACATACATAAAAATCGATAATGGCGGACAATATAAAAAATCAATAATAGCGGAAAATATGAAAAAAATAGATAATGGTGGCTTAGGTTACTTGCGGGGGTGATGACCCATGAGTGTGTTTTGGGGTGTAGCGTCGGAGTGAGACAAAGTATAAGCGGTGCGGTGTGGGTGGTATTGATTTTGGTTTGTCTGGTGTGTTGTGTGTAGGTATTTTAATTGTTGTATTGTGCTGGTAGAGTATTGTTTCTTTATACACTATATACATATATACATTCAATATATACAACAGACATAAAAAATCGATAAAGAGGAAAATATTTTAAAAAATCGATAAATTCGTTTAGTATGAGTCTTATAGAGGAAGATGAGCGAGAAGACATCACATGTTTGTATTACTCCACATTTTGAGAATCCCTGCATCCACTCTGGGCCTTTGTCAAGGTCCGCGGATTCGCTATTTTTAGTATTCAGCAGATTGGGTTTTCCTGAAAACATACTATCTGATCGGGCATCTCGTTAATGCGGCCGCCGTGATGCTGACTACAGCATCATGCCGGCCGACAACACAACGTGCATCACACATACCTTGTGTATATCATCAATGACAAACTCTGCACTGGGAGAAACATTTGTATAAATATTTGTCAACCCTAAGAAATATTTGACAATGGGAACAAAACATTTGAAGAAATATCTGACAACTGGCAAAAACGTTTGCATAAATATTTGAGAACTGTAAGAAATATTTGACAAGTGGAAAACAATTTGAAGAAATATTTGACATGTGGAAGAAACATTTGCATAAATATTTGACAACTGTAAAAAGTATTTGACAAGCAGGAAGAAATTTGAAGAAAAATTTGACACATGCAAGAGACATTTGTAGAAATATTTAACAACTGTAAGAAATAATTGACAAGCGGGAAAAAATTTGAAGAAATATTTGACAAGTGGAAGAAACATTAGCATAAATATTTGACAACTATAAAAAAATATTTGACAAGCGGGAAGAAATTTGAAGAATTATTTGACACATGCAAGAGACATTTGCATAAATATTTGACAACTGTAAGAAATATTTGACAAGCGGAAAAAATTTGAAGAAATATTTGACAAGTGGAAGAAACATTTGCATAAATATTTGACAACTGTAAGAAATATTTGACAAGTGTAAGAAACATTTGCATAAATATTTGACAACTGTAAGAAATATTTGACAAGTGGAAATTAATTTGAAGAAATATTTGACAACTGTAATAAATATTTAATAAATGGAAAAAATGTGAAGAAATATTTGACAAGTGTAAGAAACATTTGCATAAATATTTGACAGGTGGAAACAATTTGAAGAAATATTTGACAACTGTAAGAATTATTTGATATGTGGAAGAAACATTTGCATAAATATTTGACAACTGTAAGAAATATTTGACAAGCGGGAAAAAATTTGAAGAAATATATGACAACTGTAAGAAAAATGTGACAAGCGGGAAAAATTTGAAGAAATGTTTGACAACTGGAAAAAATATTTGTATAAATATTTGGCAGGTGGAAACAATTTGAAGAAATATTTGACACATGCAAGAAACATTTGTATAAAAATATTTGCCAACTGTAAGAAAAATTTTACAACGGGAAAAATTTGAAGAAATATTTGATAACTGTAAAAATATTTGACAAGTGGGAAAAATTTGAAGAAATATTTGACAAGTGGAAGAAAGATTTACATAAATATTTGACACATGCAAGAAACATATGCATAAATATTTGACAACTGTAAGAAATATTTGACAAGCGGGAATGAATTTGAAGAAAGTTTTGACAAGTGGAAGAAACATTTGCATAAATAATTGACTTCTGTAAGAAATATTTGAGAAGTAGAAAAAAATTTGAAATATTTGACATGTGTAAGAAAATTTGAAGAAATATTTGACAAGCGGGAAAAATTTGAAGAAATATTTGACAAGTGGGAGAAACATTTGCATAAATATTTGACAACTTGAAGAAATATTTGACAAGAAGGAAAAAATTTGAAGAAATATTTGACAAGCGGGAAAAAATTTGAAGAAACATTTGACAAGTGGAAAAAATTTAAAGAAATATTTCACAAGTGGGAGAAACATTTGCATAAATATTTGACACATGCAAGAAACATTTGCATAAATATTTGACAAGTGTAAGAAATATTTGACAAGTGGGAAACAATTTGAAGAAATATTTGGCAAGTGGGAGAAATATTTGGATAAATATTTGACAACTGTAAGAAATTTTTGATAGTTGCAAGAATATTTGCATTGTCACGTACTGACAACAGGAAAAAATATTTAATGAAAAAATATTTAATGAAAAGTTTGGAAAACTGCAATAAATTTAAAAGAAATATTTAAGGAAGTATTTACAGCTGATCTAGTTACCTACAGGTTGGAACCTTTGAGCAGGACTGGGAAAAATTTTGGGACCATCTTTGGTAATTGGAAGAAAAATTGTTCACTAAAGTTTGAAAATTGCAGGACAAAAAAAAAGTAGATAACCGGTTGATAACTGGAACAAATACTTAGTTACATTTATAATGTACTAAATGTCTGTGGTCGCCGCATGTTTGCAACGATTGGGAGACAATATAAAACCGATCCCCAGATGCCGCACGTGTAAAAAGAGTGAAACCTTAAATCACGGGGGTTCGAACACACGAACGAAGGAATGCTTCTTTTATAAATTTCTACTATTGATCTCTTGTGTTTTGAGCTTGTCTGCAATAAAGTGAACAGAAATAAGTAGCAGGGTTAGTTTTACACAGGTAAATGTTAGTCTTACAAAGGTAAATCCCGTTGCAGATAGGGTTTTTCGTTTACCAATACGCAAAACACTGCATGTTAGAATTTTATTACGCTTTTCTAAATAGCTAGATTTAGCCCTGACGTCACTATCTATGCTACGGAATTTTATAAAGTATACTGTTTCCTCGCGCCGTTTTTCGCCGACGATCGATTGCGTTTTATAACTAGCGAGGGTAAAAGCACGTGCGTGTTTCAACTTTATTAAAAAAGGGATGAAAATGGCCTCGACATTGTTACTGTTGCAGCCTGTACAGTGACACTAAGGGGTGTCTAGTTGACGCCATAATCTAGATTGCATATGGCATATATCTCTACGGAGCTGTCACAGAGTTTGTTATGATCATAAAATTTCCTATTTTCTTTTCTTTCTCTACCCGTGTCCTCTATTTTATTATCACTCTTTATCCTTTTTGTGTGTTTTCGCATTCGTACGTTTGCGACTATAAACATTACTATTTTCCCATTCAAACTTTCGCCGGGTTTTTGTTTTCTCATTTAGAAACGCACTAGTGATGTTATTACGTAGATGCCAGATCTAGGAGGTTATTGCGTTGTAGACGTAAACTGTGAATATTCGTTTTCGCCAGACTTATAGGCGACATATCGTCTGCATTTCCACCTGCCATAACGAGTTGCATCGGCTGAGTTGCTCGGTGAGGTGTGACTCGCGCCAAACATGCTCGCTTAGAGCAGACAGAGTGTCTAGCATTTCACATATGACACTCACGCTCCACGGCCAGGTTTTTGGCGTATGGTGCGAAGACGCACGTTTTGGCAGTTATGAGCTAGCGTTTAAGCAGACGTAGGTGTTAAAACGAGAAGTGTCAGTTATGAGCAATACGTCTAGTAATGGGAAGTGTTAAATGTACGGTGTTTAAGACGGAAAGGAGAGATTATTTCGTTTTGCGAAATAAGTTGTGACCCTTTGTCTGGTTTAAGATATTAACCAGAGTTCGAAACTTGATTTTACTCATTCTCAATTTGCAGTAGACGTGGTCACTTCGTTCTAGATACTTAAACTTATAAGTGAAATCTCTTAGTTTCGTTGTGATACCGTAGTTCTGTGTTGAGGTAAATATATTATATCTAGTATTTGGTGAAGTGTTTAAGGTGTTGAGCTTCAGAGCTTGATGAATCGCTTCACTAAAGCATGCAAGGACTTTGGCCTCACAATAAGTCTAAAGAAAACGAATGTGCTGAGTCAGGATGTGGGTGCTGCACCAGTTATCACTATCGATAACTATGAATTGGCAGTGGTGCACCACTTCACATACCTTGGGTCTACCATCAATGACAAACTCTCACTGGATACAGAAATCGACAGCCACATTGGCAAAGCTGCAGCTACCTTTGCCCGCCTCACATCGCATGTTTGGGGAAACTCTAAACTCACAATGAAGACCAAAGCTGCGGTATATAATGCCTATGTCACCAGCACACTCCTATATGGCAGCGAGACCTGGACGACCTATGCTAAACAAGAAAGAAGGCTCAATACCTTCCATTTGCGGTGTCTACGCCGCATACTCGACATCTCGTGGAAAGATAAAGTGACAAATGTCGAGGTGTTGTCACGTGCTGGCCTTTAAAGTATGTATACGCTGCTTAGACAGCGCAGACTTCGCTGGCTTGGCCATGTTCGCCGCATGGAAGATGGTCGCATTCCAAAAGATATCTTCTACGGACAATTAGCAGATGGCAAGAGAACAGTTGGGCGACCACAGCTGAAGTTCAAAGATGTGTGCAAGAGAGATATGAGGGCACTGGACATGGATCCAGCAACATGGGAGGATGAAGCTGCCGATCGCAATAAGTGGCGATGCTATTTACGGCACCACCTCAGATTTGGCGAAGAGAGGCTCGCACAAGAAGCAGAGGTGAGGAGAAAACGTCGAAAGGAGCACCAGGAAAATAAGCAGCTGAGGGCTGCCACCTCAGGGGCGCATTCCCATAGTCAGTTATGACTGAAGGGGCTATTATTATTATTATTATTATGTTTAAGGTGTTAAATCGCCTATGTCATTTTCACTAGTTCTTTTGTGCAGAGAGAATTAAAATATAGTCTGTATTATTTTCTAGTCACGTGTTTGAGTGAAAAGCAGGATAAATTATAATTTCTAGCTTAAACAACAATGTAGCTATAATGAATTTAATTTAACTGCTAAATAATCAGACGGGAATAATTTTTCTAAACTAACTTATAAATGCTAGATGCCTCATGAGTGTTGACGGAATACGTATGTATTCCTAATTCATGAGGATTGATGATTTTTATATATAACTTATTTCACGGGAAAGTTTAAACGTCAAGTCAAGCTCTACGCTTGCAATTGAAAATGTAAGTTATATTGAGTACCAAATATGTAAAATATTTCATATGTGTTTTTTCTTTATTCAGTGAATACTGGGGTATCCCAAACTTTGCCGGCGTATAGTACAGAGACATACCTGTGAGAAACATAAACATTTTATATCTTTAACCACGTGGGTTTTCAAGTAACACCTGTCTAACCGGGCGTGTGCCTTCGGAGATAGACAGAATACCAATCCCACTCACGGTTTTTTTTTAAGAATAAGTGTTTATACTGGGCCTTAGAGCCAGTGCATATTTATGCACTAACTCTAATGTACCTGCTGCCTTGTGGCGAGCATAATTACAGAGAAAAAAACATTAATTTTCCGACATTATTTTACCAAGTGTGTGGTGAACCAAGTCTATCTGTTGAGAGAAGTTGTCCACCGGTCATCTTCCTAATTAAGGGAAACCTCGGGTTCTGACACTGTGTGCCCACTGAAAAAACTGATTCTTACTTCGTGAATAAGTGACATTAACTTAAATCTGTAACGAAAGAACGATTGCCTGAAGTGGACGCTCCCCGGACACGGTGAATGAAACCAATATCTGCAGAGCTGGGTATCAATTTCATCCACAGATAGACAGATTAACAAAGTGTACACTGAAGTTTGCGCCAGACGGCGAACAACAGCACGAGTGTAGGTAAGGTTGTGCGAGTCAGGGCCCTGATGAAAGAACCGAGTGTAAGTAGACTGAAGGATGTTCTTCGTTTGATCCACTCACATTTGTAATTTTCCTTATGCATGATTTGTTGCTAAGATATATATTTTTCCTTAGAATAGATACTGCTATCAAAGTCAGTTCATACCTTCAAACGGGGAAAGTATTAGACCCAAATCATATGTATCTGTGACTCTTTGGGCTATCATCTTTCTCCTAACGGGACTGTGGGCTAAACATCGAGGGAAGATCATAACGGTGGGTCTATCAATTCTGGTAGCAATTCCTTGATTTTTTATGACTATTTGTAGATATGTTTTTTTTAATGTAATTTTATGTGTTGTGATGGACGTTTATATTGATAATTAAAACTGCCCTTAAACTTAATCAGCGTGTTGGTCTGCTCGTTCTAGAATATCTATATAATCATTTGTTATAGTTTACCCACGTCTGTGTGTCTAACTGTCGTCACTTGTATGTGCATGCACGTGAGTGGATAGAGATATCAACCCAAGTCGTAATTCCCCTATCAAAATCCACTCTTACAACAAATGTGGGTCTTTTTCGGTTTTTGAATTAGAATAGGAAGGACGAGTACGATAGATATCAGATCGTCTGGAATTTCTCAGTTAGGCGGTTTTCTGTTATAGATGTAGAGTGTGCAATGTCTTGTGGTTTTTGTATCTTTTTAAAAATAAAATCTATCCCCTAGACGAACGATCCTGTGTTTTATGGCGATGCTGACCACTCCTTACTTACTTACTTTATTAGTCGTTGAACCTTCTAACCGTCCGAGGTGTAGAGGTTTGGAGCCACGAGAAGAGCGCCAGGACTATTCTATCGGCTGTCTTCCTCACGGCCTGGTTCATTCTAGTCCTCGGTCCTTCAAAGATTGTCTATAATGTTGTCATCCAGCGGACTCTGGGTCGGTCCTCGGGGTCTGGATCCTTCGCTCTTTGTTTTTCCCATGTGTAGAATGGTGGTAAGTTTGACTGGCCACTACTGGTAAAGTCCCCTGTAGGCTGTACCTGAGTTGATTGATACCAGGCCACTGTTCCAGTCTACGCAGCTGTAAATGGGTAACTCACCCTAGTCCTGAGTTAGGGAATGCAAAAGACGCAGCAAGGCAGTGGTCTGCTATGGGGATTATTCCGGTTGTCAAGTAAATCGTTCCTCTGGTGGTACTGGTGGTCATCAATGTAAAGGATTAGAGTATTCTTCCTGCTCGTTACCACATGAGACAGGCAAGTACAACAAAGGTTCCAACTCAACCGACGCACCCTAGGATTGTGTATGTATGGAGTGAGAGTGGCCCAAACTCGCGAATGGTGATACTGTTCGCTGTAGTTGACACTTGTTACTATTTCACTCACACTCTTAGGCAAGTCAAAAATGCTTAGGAAACGATGTTGACGTTTTCTATGCTTTTATAATGACCACGCACACACTTGGACAGCACGGGAATACAGTCCCATGAGTATGTTGACATAGCAAATCATTAGGTAGCAGAAAATAGTCAGTACATTTCATTGCAAGTATTCAATCATAATAAAGTCATTCAGTTTTTTCTGGCGTACTATTGCCGTATCCTAACTGACTGAAAGCTCAGTGGGGTATGTGGGTTTTTTTGTTGTAACCATACAAAGGGTTCACCTGGGAGGAACCTTTCCTTGGCTAAGTTCTCCAGCTGTATATGTCAAAATATTTAAATAACAAAGTTAAACCATAGCAGGGGTTTTCATCTTAATGAGATCTCGTGCCACTGTCTGATATAGATAAGATTCATGATCCGTTCTTTGGACAGGGGATACATAATGATGACAGAATACAAATTGGCCTCCTGCCCCTGAGTTTTCGCTCACCTCGCCCAGCATGGAAGGATAATTATTAGCCACAGTGGAATTCATAACTTGATTATATTAGATTTCCTATAGTTTCCATCACAGTCCCTTAGTCCAAAGGTTGCTTCATAAAGACCATAAGCTGATGATGGAATCCTGTCATCTTCATCAATCTATATTAAAGCGACCAACGATTGCTCCAAAATTACGATGTTTATCTAGGTCTAACCATAAGGAAGATCATCAAAGGAAAAACGGGTTCTGGCTTTACCTGGAGTCCAAATTCAAACATAATGAAATACATGAGAAGAGTCTCTGACATCACACACTTGCAGAGACATTTTTTTTTTTTTTTTTCCTTCCTTATGGGAAAAATCATCCATAACTCACTTTAATTCCGTGAACAGGACCAGCCCTTACAAAATTACAACAAACGGCCATTACGACCGTCTTTTCGGAACTCTCTACAAAACTTCTCTAGGACAAACGGATACCTCCGCCAGAGTTCGTATCGTCCGACTTTAGGCCTAATGCGAAGATAAACAATATAAAACTAAATTTCTTGTACTACTAGACAAGTTAATACATATAAATTCAGGCCATTTACATAATTGAACAAGATCCATCTATTTTATGGCCCTTAACAAAACTGAGAACGGACATGACCGTCAAATATTTCATACGCCGAATCAAACCGTATAAATCAATCATGGATTATCTCGCCTTTCCCCAAGGGGGGAAGGCATTTTCGTACACAAATAAATTGGTTAATTAGACATACCGTATTTTTGTAATCCGGTGCATTCAAAAATAATATGTATGCAAAACAGATTGCCCACACCCCGGGGAAAAATAATGGTACATTTTTTTTAAATTTTTTTGTTAATCAGGAGCAACATTCCAAATAAGGGCTCACAACGCACGACCAATACATATGACGCAGATGATAAGCATACCAAACAAAGTAACGCCTAATATAAGGGCTAAGTCGTTATATGGTACGTACAAGTGAGAATATATCTAAGAACCAGAGAAAGTTTTTTTCCCTGAGTATACAATATTTTCCAGAGAGGGGTCACGTGACAATGCGCATATCTACATATTAATGGTTGTCGAATTGACACAATTTCGCACACTATAAGTTTATATTACACTAAAATTTCATCTAAGGTTTTCTTAACGATCATGATCAACAAGAGACGAAACAGAACATGTGGAATAGATGCAAGTCGGTGAGATTAAATTACATCAATGAAACGGTCTGCTAAGTATGATGTATGCAATCAATATATGCATATATTACATATACGCATGTATCCACAGTTTCAAACAATAGAAACAATGTAGTAGAGTTAGATCTGTAAAAGTATCAGGATATAAACAGTTAAGTGGATTCATGTGTGGCATCCTAAGACAAAATATCTGCCATCTCACAATTTTCTGAGACTCACGGTTTAAGCATCGCACCGAAAAATGAAATGGCGTGATCAGCAGATCGGCGTATTCGGCGTTGATCTCGCGTCTTTTCAGTGTGAAGGGGGTACGTCTGAATAGCCTGTAAGAGCTTTCCTGGTCAGTGTTCCTACATTGAAATTGTCGTGCGCATGAAAATAGAGTAGTGAGAAATCTTTGGCAGTTTATAGGATTTGACGCAAAAATAGCCAATAATTCTAGGGAGACTGGTTCTATATGGACCAATGTAATTTCTTCTCTGCTGGCATTTAAATTGTGCCGGAGAAATATACATCACTGTGTATGCGATGAGTTCCAGAGTACTCTTGCATTAGTGCAAGCTCTACAATCCGCGGTGGAATAGATGCGTCTCTATGAGAAGGGGGGGGGATAATAAAGGAAGAATGTGTCTTATCTTTAGAAGGCCAGATACTAGGGATGAGGTGAATGTAGGATAACTTAAGAATGTACTCACTAAACCTTATCGTCATTAAGAGAAAAGAGAAAAAAAAAAAAAGATTGACATTCTTTGAGTCGCAATAGGACTGAGACATTGTATTGAGACCCTTCACTTTAGGGCAAGTGGAAAGAAAGAGGTGACATAATGGAGGACAGATTTCGGAATGATTCGTCCATAAAATTGATATGTGACTTAAGAGAACCTTCGCACTTGCTTTTTAGTCTTAGGAATAGAAATGTTTAAGTATCTTACTTGTATTTATGGTCTTCTGGTTTTTAGGAAACCATGACAACACGGTGACCTAAGAAAGTTATTTCGCTAAAAACCAATTACACGCTTTCGATGCGTTTCGCTGTCAGGTTATGTCGCGTATGAAGACAATTGTCGGGCGTCTTTGGCCTAATGGATAGGAACCAAAGTTTATAATCCAGATATACAGGTTCGGAACCTGCTGCAGGCGGTTGGTAGCAATCGCTTTGTGTGGATTTTAACAATGGTATAAGCGCCGTACCGTTCAGAAAGCAATGGCAAACTACAGAACTGAAAAAAATTGGCCCTAGAAAAATCACAAACATGCCAAAAAAGAATAAAAAAAAGCTGGGGTTTGATTTTTTTTTTTGGGGTGGCCCCCCCCCACGTCCTGTAAAAAATAAGAAACTAACTAAGATAGACTAAGTAGTTTTCCCATTCATCCCATTATAGTGAACGTTCCAAGTATCACTGAAAAGACAGATGTCTCAAGATATTTTAAACATCTGATAAAAAACATATTCAGATCCAT